>OZ038399.1:1303936-1704240 GCA_964036045.1 Eutreptiella sp. 'Long Island Sound 2002' | reverse complement strand
GTATTGGGTTGGGGGGGGGGGGGGTCTCCCAAGGGATTGGTACACAACCTGCTTATGCAGTTTTTCACCTTGGACAGCTCAAAAATCGAAGTTTTCGAAACTTGTTTTTTTGATATTGTCATCACCCAAAATGACCATTCAAGCAATGTAAAGCATGTTTTAGGCTGCATTTACGTGTTTGTAACCTTATTTGGGTATTGGGTCGGGGGGGGGTCTCCCAAGGGATTGGTACACAACCTGCTTATGCAGTTTGTCACCCTGGGCAGCTCAAAAATCGAAGTTTTCGAAACTTGTTTTTTTGATACCGTGATCACCTAAAATGATCATCCAAGGTACGTAAAGCATGTTTTAGCCGGTATTTATGTAGTTTCCACCCTATTTTGGGTGTGTGTTGCTCGGTGTAGATTCTCTGCGAGGTGGACTTGCCGAAGGCAATAGAATTTCCACCCTATTTTGGGTGTGTGCTGCTCGCGGTAGATTCTCTGCGAGGTGGACTTGCCGAAGGCAATAGAATCACCTCGCAGAGGTTGTTAGGATCAAAGCCAGGTAGGCGTATATATGGGGGAAAACGCCACATACCCCCCCATTTTGGCTTTTTTGGGCCTATTCGCGTACCCTACCCCAAGGGGTTGAATTGTTAGTTTAACCCCTTGTAAAATCATTATTTTGCCCAATAAACGCATCCCCCAATGAGTTTTTGGTCCGGACCCCCCTAGACCCCCCCCACTTGAAACCCACTTTTTTGAGGTTTTCAAGGAGGGGGGGGGGGGTGGGGGGGGTCAAAAAATGACCCCCCCCTTTTTTTGGGTCGAAAATCATGAATCTTTTGGTTTTTTTCGATTTTGAGCCGAAAAAGCCTTTCCGGGTCCCGACTCCATAGGGTTTGTATGGGGCGGAGTGGGACGAGCGCTTATGCAGTTTATGCATTTTTTGGCCATTTTTGCTATGTTGGCGATTTTGGCGACCTCGGTGACCCCGTGGTACCCACTCTGAGGGGTGCGAGTGGGGATGTTGTGACAGTATATGCCTACTAGGATACGGAAGAACGTGTTTTGCACTCTGTAGCCTTGCCCAGGGCTGCTGAAATGCCTTGCCAAAGACGCGAAATGGCTGTTTCCACCAATAATGGGCTAGTGAATGCGCCGGTCCACAACCTGCTCATGCAGTTTTTCACCCTGGGCAGCTCAAAAATCGAAGTTTTCAAAAGTTGTTTTTTTGCTATTGTGACCACCTAAAATGACCATCCAAGCTATGTAAAGCATGTTTTAGGCCGTATTTATGTGTTTTTCACCTGATTTGGGTATTAGGTCCGGGGGGGGGGGGGGGGGGGGCAGGGGGGTCTCCCAAGGGATTGGTACACAACCTGCTGATGCAGTTTTGCACCCTAGGCAGCTCAAAAATCAAAGTTTTCGAAAGTTATTTTTATGATATTGTGCCGACGTGATATGACCATCCAAGGTATGTAAAGCATGTTTTAGACCGTATTTACGCGTGTTTCACCAGATTTGGGTATTAGGTCCCGGGGGGGGGGCTCTCCCAAGGGATTGGTACACAACCTGCTAATGCAGTTTTTCACTCTGGGCAGCTCAAAAATCGAAGTTTTCGAAACTTGTTTTTATGATATTGCGACGACATGATATGACCATCCAAGGTATGTAAAGCATGTTTTAGACCGTATTTACGTGTTTTTCACCCTATTTGGGTATTAGGTCCGGGGGGGGGGGGGGGGCTCTCCCAAGGGATTGGTACACAACCTGCTTATGCAGTTTTTCACTCTGGGCAGCTCAAAAATCGAAGTTTTCGAAACTTGTTTTTATGATATTGTGACGACATGATATGACCATCCAAGGTATGTAAAGCATGTTTTAGACCGTATTTACGTGTTTTTCACCCGATTTGGGTATTAGGTCCCGGGGGGGGGGGGGGTCTCCCAAGGGATTGGTACACAACCTGCTTATGCAGTTTTGCACCCTGGGCAGCTCAAAAATCGAAGTTTTCGAAACTTGTTTTTTTGATATTGTGATCACCTAAAATGACCATCCAAGGTATGTAAAGCATGTTTTAGGCCGTATTTACGTGTTTTTCACCCTATTGGGGTATTAGGTCCGGGGGGGGGGGGGGGGGCTCCCAAGGGATTGGTGCACAACCTGCTTATGCAGTTTTTCACCCCGGGCAGCTCAAAAATCGAAGTTTTCGAAAGTTGTTTTTCTGATACCGTGATCACCTAAAATGACCATCCGAGATATGTAAAGCATGGTTTAGCCCGCATTTATGTAGTTTTTACCCTATCTTGGGTGTGTGTTGCTTGGTGTAGATTCTCTGCGAGGTGGACTTGCCGAAGGCAATAGAATTTCTGAAGCTGATTTTTTTTGATACTTTGACCATCCAAAATGATCAAATATCCTATGTAAAGCATATTTTAGCCCCCCGTTATGTGTTTTTCACACTATTTGGGTGTTTGGGGGGAGGGTGGCTCCCAAGGGGTCTAGGGCACAACCTGCTTATGCAGTTTTCCGGCCTCAGCAGCTCAAGAATGGTTGTCCCTCTCCCCGCTTCGAGGTGCCTTGCCGAAGGCAATAGAATTTTGATTTGGGTTCTTTTTGGTACACAAACTGTTGGAATTTTGGGTTCTCGACCCCCTCCCCCCCTCCTGCTCTCTTCTAATGCATCCCTGCCCCCACCCACGCCCTAATGAAACCAAGGCACTGCAGAAGTGGGAAAATGGCGAGCAGTCGAACGGACAATGGACTCTCACTCATGCCAAGAGCGCTCAGAATGACACCCAGAAAAATTGCTTCGGACCTTCAAACTCCGTGGCATCATTTGGCTCACTTTTGTTGTGCCTAACTTTGTCATTCCCCTTTCCGCCTGTTTCTACTGTCCCCTCCCCTGGTACTGGATTGCACCCACTCAAAGGCACATAAGGCGCATAGGCTCATACCCCTGCCCCAGGGAAGTATTAGATCGGCCGTACACCATCTGAGCAGGGGGGGTAACCCCCCCCCCCCCAGACCAAAGTGACCAGTGTGGGAGAAAACGAGGTTTACCGTTGCAAAGATCTTGTTGGGCCATTTTTGGCACACAAACGGTTGGGTCCCAGACCCCACCCCCCTCTCTTCTAATACAGCCCTGCTCCCCCCATCCCCCCTGGACCCCCCCTCATGAGCCAAGCGACCATTGTGGGAGACAATGAAATTTACCATCGGGAAGATCTGGTTGGGCCATTTTTGGTCCACCAATTTTTGCACCCCCCCCCTCCCCCCCAAACACATGTACACCCCACAACTGGACGTATGACCCGGCACGCCTTCGATGGATTTGCCCCCCGTCAATCCCTCAATATCAACGCGTTCCGCAGAAAGGCGTCGTGCCAAAGGCTGTCACGGCCACAAAGTTTTGTTCACACTGCTCAGCGCAGTGCACCAATCGTCATCAATGTTGTGGTGGCCCTGCTCCCTCAGACTGCCGCGAGTCGGTAGCAGCCCCCTGACACGCCACACCCACGCCACACCAACAACAACAACACGCCTGCCCACAAGCCGCTGCCAGGGCAATCCGGAAGGAACAGCCCCTGGTTAGTCCCGCATGCACAGCGCCAACCGTCAATAGAAGGGCGTGTATCTTGACTCTGTCTTTTCGGGTGTCTTGAGTGCATTGTTTGGACGTTTTATATGCTGCATCCTCCCCACCCGGACCCCCCCCCAGGGGAGGTGGAAAAAAGGCTTGTGCGGGGAGAGGGGCTGGAGAAGGGGCTCTCTAGTCAGAGGCCTTATGCAAAGACAATCTGCTGACTTGAACATTGCTCGGAAGCCGGGCCATAAAGTGGCCCGGACAGACTTCTAAAACTTCTTTTTCCCCACGATGATACATACCTCAAAACGATCAGTGCGGCTAGGGGATCGTTTTGAGGGAACGTACGTGGGGGTGCCCCCGGACCCCCCTCCCGGCCCCCTCCCTGACCCTTTCGGGCTGCGCGACGTTTGAGCGTTGACGGGGGGAAGGTCTGCAAAAAGGGCTCCAACGCCCCCCTGTGCAAACCTGTTCCCCCCACCGCAGCATCCCTGGTGGCCCAAGCCTGAGTGTCGGCCCTCGCCTCTGCCCCAGCCCCTGCCACAGCCACAGCCCAAGCCCACGTCAACACCAAAGGCAACACCACAGCAACAGCGACAGCTCAAGCCACCAGCGGGCAAGGGCTGCCCCATCGTGGATGACACACCCCACACCATGCCGGGATACTACAAAACAAAAAGCAAAAACCCCATGCAACTGAAGTCACTGAAAACGCGAATGGCGAACACAGCCACGGTGCACGAGAAAACAGCCCAACACCAAACACAAAACCCCAGGATATCACCTCAACGCTACCCAAGAAACAAGGCCGACAGCAAACCCCACAAGACTCGCCAACCTTACAAATCTCAGGGGAGCGGAAGGGGATACCAGGATATTGGTTGTCCCGGGGTGTGTCCTCTTGGCACGTAATCATTGGCTAGTTGGAGCGGATGACTCCGCCACCCCACACGCCTACAGCAACTAAAGACATATAAGCCAACGCCAAAGCCAAAGCCCCGGTATAGTACTGCCTGCTCGCCCGCACCATCCTGGCACTCGCAACCACAGCCCAGGCCCTGCCCAACTGTTAGCCCTCACATGCCCGCCCCCATGCCCGCACTTCTTGCCTGTGCCCTGTAGAACGAGGCCCTCCAGGCCCGGCTGGACCAGTCTGAGGAGGAGGGCACCTCTACACAACAGCGATGGTCTCAGCAGGTGGGCCACGTGCGCTGTGCCGTCCTCAGTGCCCTTTCCCTTTGCCGACTCAGAAGACGAGGAAAAGGTGGGGGGGGGCTTGGGCCGAGTTCAGAGGCTGCACAAGCGGCCCTGTGGCATGCGGATCGGGGCCCTGTGTGTTGACCCCCGCTGTCTGGACCGGCTGCCAGGCGTGCCCCCCCCCCCCCCCCCGGCGGCCGCAGCGTTGATCGCAAACAGAAACACGTCGTGTGAAGTGCATTGGTCCGGCAGTCAACAGCATCAGACCAGCCTTGTGCTTGAGTCCGTAAAAGGTCATGAGGGGGTTTACCCCCCTACCCCAAAAGCCAGGGCTCCCTTTAAGGGTCAGCACCACTGTGAAGGGGGGGGGGGGGGGGGCTGGACCCACCTACCACCACCCCCACCCCCCGTTAAGTGATTGAGTAAGAAATTTTCTTTTTGGCCTTTGGCCAATCAAACATTTTCTCTGGCGCCTGCAGCGCCAATTCATTTAAGCCAAAAATTGCTTTGGCGCTTTCAGCGCCCCTAACAACTCAGCACCACCCAGGGGGCGGGCGGGGGGGGGGGGGTTGGGCTGGACCCCCCCCCCCCCTGCCCCTCCTCAGACCCCCATCCCCTTAAAAGAAGCCCTGCCCCCGGGTCTGCCACACAATTCTTCAGGCAGGAAAATAGATTTCGTCACGGGATAAGATTTTTGTGCCAGTTTTTGTACACAAACCCTCGGATCTCGGACGCTTCCCCTTCTAAAACACGCTGCATTTGCGAAGGTAAAGGGGCTGTGTGGGGCTCTGATATCAGTTGCGCATCAATGACAACCGACTCCGCAGTGATGGTGGCAACACGTTCCAGAAGGCATGTGTCGGACGCACTTGCGCGTGTGTGTACCTGCGCACAAGCGCCGTGCATGTCGACCAAACAACCCAAAGCCTGACACAACGCCTACGGAAACACCACACAGATGCGCGGGCGGCAGTCAATTGCGCCACATTCCATACTTTTCTCTTGACAAAAAACATTTTCGACCGGGCTACGATCCCCGTACAGTACCGTGCCACACTGTTTCAGGCGGGACTCACATAGCGAACCTGGTGGTCAGATGTCCAACAATGGGCAGTTACTAATATTCCCCTTGGTATTTCCGAAACAGACACATCCAACACGAAACGGGCCTAGCTCATGAGCATTGTGTTGCATGTTCTACACAAGTTGTGCCAGGCAAAACAACTTCGGGATAGCCAGCGTGTAAAAGCCTTGCAGGGTTTCCTTCGTGACACTGCCGATCAATTGTCCTTGCCCATTCACCTGTCCAAACTGGTTGTTGTCCCCAACCTCACTCGCTGCCAGAAAATAGTGATTTCCAATGTTTTACGCCGGGTTCTATGTGCCGCCCCACCTTAAGCCATATGAAAGACGGGCCATCTGTCACATAGTTAGGGTGGTTCGCTCCAACCCACACATGATGCGCTCCTTATTCCAGTCTTAGGCAATGACTTAGGCGCATCTCATGTGGGCTAGTGTGCAGCAAACCTGCCCCACGCGAGCTCGTTTGGCCATGTGCAGGCATGTGCGGGGGGTCATGATGCGCTAAGACCCAATGACCCGGTGCCCGTTCTAGGACTGCAAGCTTGGGCAAAGGCTGTGTCCGGCATCACCAGCTTTTGTCACCACGTGCACGCTCCAATACCCCGCTGGGCATTCTCCTACCCAAAACAACATTGTGAATCAGGCAGTCTGTTCCGCCACTTGCAGTGCCTCTCCGCCTTCTTGGGTCGGTTTCAGTATATGGGCATTGTGGACAAAGGCGCAGGTTCAACCTAGGTGCGGGATAAGGTCACTAAATTAATGGTGGCCGGGCATTTTGTGAACACCCAGTGGACAAAAGCACAGTGGGACCACCGGATTTTTAGGGCGGTGGGTGATATGCAACTACATTGAAACCCACAGGGCCGGGTGTGTGTTTTGTATGTCCTAGCTAATGCTAAGTCGCTGCGCACGGGTAAATGGGGTTTTTGGGGTATTTCAGCCTCCCCAGCCCCCATACTCCCCCGCCAGTTACTCTGCCTAGCTGCATGCGCATTCATGTGCATGTTGCGCGCCCGTGCAGTCTGAAATTGTGCACAATTTCCAGTGTGCAGACATCAAGAAAACGTCTTGGTTACTAGTTGGTTTCGTTTCGTTTCTGAAAAGGGTGCCCGCTCTTTAACCGAGATGGACCGCAAAAAGCAGTTTGATAACATAGAGCCACTTGTAGTCCTGCAGTCATTCTCTGAAGCATCAAAGTGGATTTACAAGAAGAGGCGCCGGCGATAGACACACCTGCAAGGGTCGATAAACCAAGATACCCTAAAACTCAATAGGGCAGGGCAAGCAACAAACACCCGATTCTTGCATGTTGCCCATTGAGTTGCTGGAGAGGCTCCTGAAATTCCAATTGCTACACAACAATGTGTTGTAGTTAGCCGGTGCCCTGTGGCGCCGTGACGCAAACATACAAATGGGGGGATTGTTCTCTCTGCCCAGTGTGCTGACGTGCACACATTGTGGAACGTAAAACGGGCTGGGGAGCGGTTGTGGGATCAGGGAGAAATGCACACCGGCTTTGCCCACCCCTCAGCGCTTATGTAGGGTTGGTCCCTTCGGCACGGCAAGCCGCTCATAACCCCCTGCCATGCCACCCCTGAATACCTGCCGTGTATTGGTAGTTTAGCGGGGGCCGTGCCGTGGCAAGACACATGGGCGGCCCACATCTTGTCCGCCTTGGCCTGGGCCCAGGTTGCGCTAGGAAGTGACTACAGCTGCATGGTCGTGATGTGAGCCATGCATAAAGACGCGCCGTGTGTACCGCGCATCCCCTTGGGGTGCGGAAAATCCTATGCGCGCGGTTTACGCAATAGCCCACCCCTAGCCGTGCGCCCACAGTATGGTCGTAAAACAGTCAATCTACTGGCTCACTCGTAACGCTCCGTTGGAGGGGGCACGCTACACTGACCACATCATCCCCGGCGTCTTCCAACCTGAGGGTTACCAACCAGCCTGGTGCGCCAACGTGCATCTCCTGCGGACTCTATACACCTCGTCGTACAAAAAATTTGCGATGTGTATTCTTGCCTCCATAGGTGGTTGCACCTACCACAGGCTGTATTTTTTGGGCTGCTGTGAACGTGAACATGAACATTTTCTTGGTCCGTTGGTTAGTGCGGAACCAAAACGTGGTGCAGGTGAGGGCACAGGAGGAATTCTGTAGCACACCAAACCCACGGTCCAGGAGTGCACTTTGTTGTTCTCTATGAACAGACTGAAAGGCGTCTAGGGCTGCCCTGCGGCTCCTGAGGAATTTTACGTTCACCGCTTTTCTTGCTCTATTCTTGTTTGCGGTTCTCATCGCGCGTGCGTGTGTGTGTCACACTCCGTCAACAGTGCGGGTAGTGGGCGCAGTAGTCGTTGCCGCGGTGCTCACCCTCCGCATCTCCGCAGTCTGTGTACAGTGAGTCAAGTGCTGCATGCGCCTCTGCATGCGGGGCTTGTCTGCCGCGCCATACCTCCTGCGGGTGTGGCTGTGTGTCCATTGCTTCACTTTCCAACGCGCGCGCGTGTGTGTGTGTGTGTATGTGCACGCGCACGTGCCTTTTGCTGACTCCGTACCCTTTGGGGAATGTGCATCTGGTGTCCCTTTAGGGTGTGGGCATTGCATGTATCTTATGGGCCGATTTCATAAGATAAACCCGTGTGCCGATTTATCTTGCTGACTTTTAGCTTACCAAACCGGGCCATACATCTGATATGGAAATTATCTTATGAAAAGTCAGCAAGAAATGGGCACACGGATTTATCTTATGAAATGGGCCACATACGATACATCCAGCCTAGAATTTACTTTTATGAAATCTCGGTAAAGTGAATTGGTATGCGGATTTATTTACCGACCAGCCCGATGTCCCGAGTTGCTCCATGGATACCATAGTTCCTCCGTAGGATTGCATCTTCTGACATATTCCCTAACACACTGCACTGACAGGTCGACTCTCTACACGCCCACACCCGTCGCCTTGAAAACATGCTGACAGACAAGCAGGAGGTCCTGGTGAAGATGCAGTCCGAGCTCCTGGACACCCAGCAACAGCTGCAGGCGCTGCGGGACTCTGCGGATGCCACGGCGCAGCAGGAGCATGACACCAGTACTGCGTCGGCGGCCGGAGCGCCGGATGCACAGCATGAGGCGTTGAGGGGGGAGTTGGCGGCGTTGCGGGCGATGCTGATGGAGAGGGCGGGGCGGCCCCCGGTGACCAGCAGCGCGGGGGCGCAGACGGACCTGCAGGGGTCGGTGGTCGGGGATGAGCTCCACAGAAGGTGCGCCTGCGCGTGGGAGGACGCGCCGCGGAGCCCCAGCGCCGTTGGTGGTGACAAGGCCCCAGGGGTTGGGGGCATTGGCGTTTAGGCCCCCCTCCAGAACCCCGGAACCTCCGCCATGCAGTTCAGTGGGTCTTCGTGTGGCACGGCTCGTCGGGTGCCTTGGCTGAATCATTTGTGCGTCCATCAGAATACCCAATTTATGTTCACAAATGGCGAATGGAGGGTGGGTCCCCCACCTACGCCACCTACCCCCCCCACCTACGTATCCCAGTGTCCGCTGGTGCGTGTTACCCCCCATTTGTGCGTATGACCCACCCACCCCCCTCCCCACGCACACGCCTTGTGCGCATCTGGCTTAGAAATAGACGGCGAAATTCAAGGCTGTCCTTTAGGAGTGAGACATTTCCTTTTCCTTTACTAAGTACGGCCTGAGGTCGTTGGTGGCAGGATTCGGTTCACCGACGGCGGTTGGCGCTTAACCGACGGCAGTTAAAGGTCAGCAGTCACTCGGCGGCAGGCGTTCTGGTGAGGTTCGAGGGTGCAGGAAGCGGGGCTTTTTTTTTTCCTTCTGTGCATGAGGACAGCCCTGTGAAATGCCGCCAAAACCCAAGCCACATTTTTTGACAGGCTCCCCACCTTTTGTAAGCCCTGCGGCGCGTTACGCAGAACAAGGCGTCAAGGGCGTGGCAGCGAAACGCAGGACCACAGACAACAGCTGTTGCACGGGCAGGGCAGTGACAGCGGGAGCTCCAGTGTGTGTGTGGGGTGGGGGGTGGGGTGGGGCAGGGTGCGTGTGATCCTGACAATTGCGCCAGTCTGATAGAGTGGCAATCAGCGTGTCAGTCTGTGAGCCCATGCACGGGGCTTGAGTGTGTGCTGCAAGGAGCTCTTTAGCAATTTGAGAAATTTACATTTCAAAGAAGGAGCCCCCCTTTACCACCCGAGGGGCACGTTGCAGAACCTGAACGGTCAATTCAAGTTGTGAGCCCATGCAAGAGACGGCGAATAACAGCCAAACGTGGCACATTATAGCTTTTGAATAGAGGCAAAAGTTGCAAATCGTTCTGGAAAGTTTTACCCCAATTTATACAGATTTGCACAGATGCTCATTCATGCAAATTTGAAGGGTTTCACATGAGCATACACCATCGAGTATCCAATGTCCAACTCCGTTTACGGACCCAATGTCCAGGCGGCCGGTGTTCTGAGGGGGGTTCTGTGGGATGTTGCGCGATCCAGAATCTTCCGACGCCTTGCCAGGCAGTGGAGTACCCTTCGGGCACCGATGGGCAAAGGCGGCTTTCATTGTAAGATGGCCTCGAATCCATTTTCCATCGCGCCGCAGTGGTGTGCCTTGCACACGTTTGTGGGGGCTGGCGTGATTCCCGCTGCCGGCACACGCATGCACACTCCACACACACGAATGCCGAAGCCCGGGGTGCGTGACGCCCGGCGCATTTACCGCACGAAATGACGCACGGACGTGTAGGGTCGGACCCAGGGAAGGCTGACGACCACAGGAGGAGGGGGGGCGCTGCCCCCCCCCCCACCTGGGTTCCCCCCCCCACATGGACCCAGATTTCATAGTCAGAAAAATGAAATTTACAAAAATCTGATCTGTGTTGTTTTTTGTACACAAACTTTTGGGTGGACCCCCTCCCCCCCCCCGGTCCTCTCTCCTGCTACTTGCTTGCTTGGACCCCCTCTGGTCTGTAAGGGGCAGCAGCTCTTCTCTGGCAGCGGCTTGAGGTGTCTGGAAAGCGAGCTGCTGAATTGCAGGGCACAAAGGCGCGACTCGGGAGGCCCCCATCTGCCCCGTGCGCGTGCAGAGCGAAGGGCCTTGCTACAAGCACAAGGCTCTCCTCCATTCCCCCATGACTGCCTTACACGAGCCTTCTCTTGTGCACTGCTGTCTCCAGTCGACTGCATGACAACGAGCAGCTGATGGAACAGAACCGCGTGCTGAGTGAAGAGAGCGCCAAAGTCGTGCAGGAAAATGCACATTTGCTGGAACAGCTGCAGTGCCTGCGAAGCCGCCTGGAGGAGGAGGTATTGGCTGCTTGTCGCGCATGCGTGCTGTTGTCAGTGGATGCGGGTCTCCCTGGATGGGCATGTGGATGTCGCCTGATGGGTGGTGCGGGTGTGGATCTGCATGGGTCTGGATCACGAGTGTGTGGGTGTGGGGGGGGGGGTGTAGGTGCAGGCTAAACTTAAGTGCCCGTCCCGTCAGCCTGTCAAATGAAAATAAACGACCACTATGCAAACATTCGAGTCCCAACTATTATACCACTTTGCTGCATTGCTTTGTGGGGGCCAGGGTTTGCATTTGTGGGGCTGCAGGGATTTGTGTTGCCGTCCACGAAATAACAACAACCATCCAGAGCCCATTAGGAAATTAAAGAAGCCATCCAGAGCCCATCAGGAAATAACAGCCACCATCTAGAGCCCATCAAGAAATTGCAGGAGCCACCCGGAGCCCATCAGAAAATAACAACAACCATGCAGAGCCCATTAGGAAATAACGACAAGCATCCAGAGCCCACCAGGAAATCATAGCACTCGTTCACAGCCCATCAAGAAATAACAGCAACCATGCAGAGCCCATCAGGTAATAGCAACAACCATCTAGAGCCCATCAGGAAATTACGGCAGCCATCCAGAGCCCACCAAGAAATAACAGCAACCATACAGAGCCCACCAGGAAATAACAGCAACCATCCACAGCGCAACAGCAACAAACTGCAACCATCCATGCATCAGGGAATAATTGCAACCATGGGGAGCCAATGGGAAATAACAACAACCATGCAGAGCGCATCAAGAAATAACATAATAGAGAACCATGCAGGAAATAAACGACAACGACCAAACAAAAAAACCAATGAACAATAACAACAGTCACACAAAGTGCAGCAATAAACAAGGTTTCCCAATAAAGTAACACCAAAAAAATAGAAAGCATGCAATCGTATGTATGAAACCTCCAAAGTGGAGTCAAGCCGGCCCCCACCCCCACCCCAACTTTTCTATCAAATAACCTCAAAAGACTTTTGCCATTGGTATGTGTAAAATGCAACCAAAAAATGGAGAAGAAAACAAAAAAAAACCAAAAAAAACTTGGATGTGCCCGTCAACCCGTCAAGACGCTTGTTGACGGGCGTTTATGGCTTCCCTGTGTAGGTGTGGGTGTGGGTGCGGGTGTGGGTGTTGGTGTGGGTGTGTGGGTATGTGGGTGTGGGTGTGCGTGTGGGTCAACTGTCTCCCAGGTCAACTGTCTGGGGTACCTCAGGCCTCGGTGACGCTCAAATTGGTGCAGGGGAGGGGAGGTAGGTGGCAAAGCATCACATGCGTGCTTGTCTTGTGCAGGCCTGTGGCTGGGTGCACTGCCAGAGGCTGACCGACCTGGTGAACATGAACAGGAGCCACCCGCCCTGCCCTCTGTACTGCAGAAAGGCGCCTATTGGCGTTGGACATGCTTTGTCTTGTTTGACCATCCAACTGGCACTCGGAACCTGAGTTGTGCCCGTTTTGCTTTGCAATAGTGTGGGTGTGGGTGTGGGTGTGGGTGCAGGTGCGGTGGTGGTGTGGATGTGAGTGTGGGTGTGGATGTGAGTGTGGGTGTGGGTGTGGGTGTGGGTGTGGGTGTGGGTGTGGGTGTGGGTGTGGGTGTGGGTGTGGGTGTGGGTGTGGGTGTGGGTGTGGGGGTTGGGTTGGGTCGTGGCTCGCACCGGAGGCGGGTTCCCACGGCCAGTGTGTCCTTCCCTCACCAGCACGACTGGGCCCTACCCCGGCTGTCTGGTCTCACAGCCCCCCAGACTGTTGACGATCCCCGAACCCCACCAAGGCGCCGGTGGGAGGGAGATACCGCCGTGCCTGTGTGTATGTCGCGCGCGCTCAGGGCATGTGGGGGGTTCAGGGCACTAGGTCAGGGCACAATTGCACACCTTTTGTCTCCATTGGGCTGCGGTCCTCCTGTTAGCGTGTGGGGGGGGATGTGTGTGCCCGGTGCTCCGGGCCCCAGCAGCGGGGCAGGGGAGCCCTACACTAATGCTGCTGGGGGAGTCTGTAGGTCGGGTGACCAGCGGCTTCCTCCAGCCCACGACTGAACCCCAGAGGGGTGCACGGGGCATGTGGCCTGTGGCGCTCCTTGACTGACCCAGAGGGTCACAGGTGGCGCTGCACACTGTGGATGGAAGGTCCTGGGGCGTGCTAAGCACTTCCCTGCCCCAGGAGCACTCGAGGGAGCGGAGCTCCCAGTGAGCCCGCTGCGCCTTGGTCACCTCAGACGAGACAGGACCCTGAGGGCTACACCGCTCGGGAAGGGGGGGGGAGTAGGGGTCGGCAGGTGGCTGTCTGGCCTCCAAGGGTCGCCCACAACTGCATTGGAGTGCACGGGGCTGTGCTGGCCTAGGCGTCTGTGATGAAGTTGGAGGGGCGCGCGCACACCTGGAGGTTCCCTGGGCAGGCCGCTCAAGGGATACCCACAGCGGTCAATCTGTGAGCCCTTCACAGCCTCCACTTTCAGGCCCTGAGGGCGCCGACTCCGTGCACCCCTCCTGTTGGGGGCGCAGGCGGGGGGGGGGGGGGGGTAGAGTGGTGGATGGGTCTACCTGTCCGTTCATTGGCTCGTGGTGCTCACTTGTTTGGGAGAGGAGGACCACCTACTGGGTTGCCATGCGGGTCCCAGATCCCAACACCCCCTTTCTGCGAGGGGAGGGACCTCGATCACCATGTGTCAGCCTGCAGTGAGGGTGCGAGCGCATGCTGGGGGGGGCGGGGTGCCGGGCCTACTTTCGGTCCGGCCCCATTTCTGTTGGGGGGGGGGGGGGGGGTAGGGGACGACTTTGGTTACAGACTTTGGTGAAAGGCGCCTAGGGCCGGTCGCTCCGGTCCGTGATCAGCCTTGATCTCTTTTCTTTGGCTGTGCATGTTGGTGCTTTCGCAATCTCCTTGATCGCAATCATCACTTGACACAACCACGTGTCACCGCACGGGGGGTAGGGGCAGCAAAAGGTCTGCTCCCCTGTTTCCTGGTCCCCAAGGGGAACCAGCCCACGGCCTGCACCCTCGCTTTGTGGTGGCTGAAATTTGGGCCGACTGAGGGTGTGGGTGTGGGTGGGGGTGTCGCTGCTGTGGATGTCCATCCCGGTGTGCCTGTACGGCTGCATGGCAAGGGCCAAATGGGCACCATCCCCAGCCCCCCCCCCCCCCCGTTTGCGACTGCACTCCCTCAAGATGCTCCATCCTCGACCCCCCACAGGCCTCCACCGACGTGCGGAAGGAGCTGGAGGACCTGCGTGCGGAACACGCGCGGGTGGTCAGTGCCCTGGCTGAGGTCACCACCGAGAATGACACCCTCAAGGCCAGGCACGAGGAGCTCACGGAGGCGCTGCAGAGCCGCATGCGCGAAGTCCAGCGCCTGCAGATCCTGAACAACTGCAACGGCCGCCGCGCTCTGAGGGCGGCTCGGGAGACCGTGGGGGACCTGCGTCTGAACGGCAGCCCAGCGCTGAATCCGTTGCAGCCGGACCGCACCCGAACTGGCCTGCGTCACCCGGTGTGACGGCGGGTCACGGAGGTGCATTGCACGGCCGTTGCTGTGCAAGGCCCGAGGGGGGGGGGGGGGGGTCACTGATGGAGTCATGGCACCCACACCCGCCGCGACGTGCTGCATTCATGGCGGCTGCGGAGAGCGGTGGGTTGTGGCCGGAGAGGAGGCGAAGCCGTTGACCGGTAACCAGCCCACGGCTTAGCGGCGACCGTGACCGGGGGAGGGGGGGGTCAGAGGCCAACAAAACGTTTGTGTACCGAAAGTTGACCTCCAGTTTTGGTTTGACAAATTTCATTGATGTCCGGAGGAAAAGTTTTCTGATGCAGGCGGGGGGGGGGCGGTCAGGCGGAGGAGCCCAGGCTGTCATTCCGCCCCCCCCCCCCCCCCCACACTGGGAAAGGTAAGTCGTGGTCTGCCGGTAGCCCACTGCCAGTCTGAAGATGAACAGCGCAGTGCATGGGGGCCGCCCGCCCTCTGATGCCCGTCCGGTGTCGATTTCTGTGGCCTCTTTGTCGTCCGTGGCGTGTGGCCTGATGAAGCCTCAGGGCCGAGAGTAGCGAGAGCGCCTCCCGGGGCCTGGTCAGAGCCCTGAATGCGGCGTGGGCCGGTGTTGGACGTCTTGTCGGTCCGGATCAGACATGTCTTATGCGGCGGGAGGGCGCTGCCCCGTTGCACCGTCTGTGTTCTGTGCGCCCTGAGTGCCCATGCCCCACAGGCCCTCGAAGGGAGAGCGATGCAGCTCTTTGTGATCCGTTTTGTGTGCCTCGACCATCGCTTGGCGGTGGGCCGGGCTGACGTGGTTTGGCAAGGCCTCTGTAGCGCAGCAACTGGCCCCACGGGGCCCCCACAGGCTATCCCCTGGCGCCATCCTCGGCGACCATATTCAGCCCCAGAAAGGCTCAGGGCCGACACCCATTACCACAACGGGCAACGTTGCAGCCTCACACAGCGATGCATTAGAAGCGAAGGGGGGCTCCAGAAGCGGTTGGGTAGGCGGTTGGAGGACGTTGCCATAGCCTTTGGGGGCGTTACTGTCGGTAACAAATGCCGTTGAAGCTGGCACTGGCCGTCAGGGGGACAGTGGTTGGCCATGGGCCAGGCGCCCTGGGGGGGGGGGCGGGGGGCGGGGGGACCTCCCCTCCTTCCAACGTATCCCTGGCCATACTTCGCAGTTGTCTGCGGTTTGGACGGCATCATGTTTGGTGTCGATCGAGGCATCCTCGGGTCGTGCGCAACCCTCCTGCGCTTGTCGGGGCGCAGTGCGAGCCCTTGATCGGTGCCCATCCTACTCCCAGCGACTCCAGTGATGAACTGGAGTTTGGAGGCTCTTTCTGGGTCCGAATCTTTGCACCCCCCCCCCCCCCCCCACGCACCCCCGTTTCCCAAGCGCGACGCTGCAGCAGAGGTCTCGGCGTGTGCACGTGGCATCGCATGTCATCGCGTCCGTTTCTGGAGTTGAGGGGTTGAAAGGTTGTGGGGAGGGGCTTAGAGGCACCGCTCTGGGGCACATGTGGGTCCTGCAGTCAGTGCCTGGGTGAGCAGATGGCGGTCTGTTGTCCCACAGGGCCCAGGGGGCCATAGCCCCCCCATTGTCAAAGGCGTTCCTTCCGCAGGGCAGTAGTGAGTGTCCAGACGGCCCCTGCGCTTCCCTGACCCTTTGGCCGTGCCTGGCCTTGCCCGGCCGGTCCGCCCATCGGTCGACCCACAGCCGCTGCGCTGTGGTTCACAATGGCCACCAGGTGACCGGCACATCACCCGCACTCCGCTCGCACCCTGTCAATGCCCGCACCATGTCAATAGGTACCCGATTCACTTGCTCGGGTGCGTTGTCTCTCCCTCCGCCTCCGTGGCGGCCTTTGATGTACATAACCTCTGCGCCCGTGCGCGCACGAAGGCGAGGAGCCGGGCTTGGGGACCTGGACCTTTTGGCAGCCCGGCTGGCCTTGTCGTTGCTATTGACCCCGCTGACCCATACTAGCGTACCCGACCCACCGCTGTCCAAGCAATGCCTATGTCCAAGCAACACCAGGACGTTGGTTCAGTCCATTTTCGCGCCGTGGATTTTGGTGGTACATTTTCCACTTGGTCCTGCTGTCGGATACCTTGGCTTTGAGATGCATGATGTTCATGTTTTGTGTCAAGGAAGCTGATTGCGGCATGATGGCCTTTGTGGCAAATTCTTTTGGTTTTCGGAACAGTCCACTATGTATGCGCATGTACCCACCGGGGACCCACCTGATATAGCCAATCCACCCACTTGTGGGCCACTTCTAATTGGGTCCCCCTCTCTAAAGCTTTGGGGACCCCAGATGGCAGGGGTGATGTAGCCAATCGGCCCGTTTGTGGGCCACTTCTGGTTTTGTCCCCCGCTGCGAGTCGTTGGGGACCCCTGAGCTGGCAGGGCACTAGTGGCTCCCCCACGGTTTGCCGTTCCAGCATGCAAACCGCTCCACTCGTGTCACTGTTACCAAGACATGGTCTCCAGTCACTTTCAGGTTTTTCATGAAAACGCTTTTCACCGTTTCTCAGCAGTCCAGGCCGTGTATGCCGCCCCTGTTGACCGTACTGTTTCAAACAGTGCCACACCACATGCTTCCTTCCCATTGCACTTGCTGTAGGCCTGTACTAGAATTCTCATCAGGTTTCTACCGCTGACAGTAAAACTGCTCGTTATGTATATGAATCCAGACAAAGTGCGGTGTGAGTGTTCTATGACCGCCATGATATTCGGACTAGTGCATCGTGCCGTGTTGACCCCTTGTGTTGACCCCTTGTGTACCAGTGCACTGCAATCGGGTCCCCTGTGCCTCAAGGTAGCTGTGTTTTTACCACCAACAGCAGAAGGACCCACAGTAATGCATTCTTTTAGTATCACATGTCTTGCACCCCGCCCTTCGGTGCCTTTGACTTGGACATGTGGCGTAGTTTCCTCAATATGGAGACGCCCTATGAGTCCGCTAGGGACCTATGTTCTGATGCTATTGATGGCAGACCAACAAAGTTCCTTGTGGACTTTTGCCTGCAACTGCGCATCAACCCCAAGACCCGCCGGCAGAACTCTTTGAACAACTTCAAGGAGGATTGGGAGGATCGAGGGCGGAAGCAATGGTTACGGACGTTGATACCAACCATCTTCATGTTGTACCGTATCCTGCTTCAGCTTAGTCAACCAGATAATGCCTGGGCCAGGCTGCCTCAAGGCACTTCGAGGGTTTCCAAAAGGATTCGTGTTCAGTGTGCCGCCTGCGGTTTTATGTCAAGGCGTCAGGCGCCTGAGGCAACACGTGTAGATACTACTTAGCAGGAGGTTCTGCGGATGTTGCATCACGGGGGGTACACTTGTTGCTTGGCTAGACGAGTTCAACAAACCCCGGTACTCCAAGAACCCGGCCACTCGACGTGACATATCGGTCAGCGCGGTGGTGGCAAACCCGTTGACATTGGATGCGGGCATACAGCAAGGGGGCCCGCTGTCCCCGATGCTGTTTGTATTTGCGACGAGCTTCCTCATACGGCACGTGCAGGCGGTGGACCTAGACCTGGAGCAGTTCTGGTATGTGAACGATTCCATGATCGACATCCACCCACGGGAATCTATGCTGCGCAAAGTCTTGGGCTTGTTTGCGGAGTTTGGGGAGTACTTAATGGCACTGCTCCTCATTTGGTGTGTTTCATGAGTGGATTTCTGCTGAGGCGACCATTCCTGATGCCTCAGCCCCAGTGACCGATCTGAAGCAGTGACTGGACACACACACAGCAGATTTGCGGTTGTTGTTGCTCTTTGTTGTGGAGCATGCCCATGAAGTGTTTGACCTGCTTGAAAAGGTTCAGGTATCTGTGGCGTCCACTTTCTGTGGAAATGGGGACTTGCGCCGCCCAAAGCCAACTATGCATCGTGTTTTTAATAGGTTCCATAAATTGCATTGCACCCTGCAACAGATTCTCGACAGCAAACAGCTTCGTCCCTTGACGGAGAAACGTTTGCAGCGCAAGAAGCAGAATGGTAGTGCATTTTACCATGCTGACACAATGCGTGCACGCCTCCTTGAGGTCCTGGCCGCTGCCCGGGACAAGCTATGGAAATATGTCGGCAAGCACATGGAGCTTGCCAAGCAGGCCAAAATTTTGGACGCAACACAAATGGGTGCTCTGCCTGGTGAAATTACAGCGTTCCCTCTCATCTTCTCCACCCAGGTTCAACAGACATTGCTTGAAAATGGGGAATGGAAAGTGTATCGTGATTCCGTTACACCCACCACCCCACAATTTGACGTGCTACAGTGGTGGGAAGGCATGGCCGTGCGCCTACCCACGATGTGCCGCATTGCACGGTCCATCCTGGCCATTCCCCACACTTCTTGTGATGTAGAACGCTCGTTTTCAGTTTGGAAGCGTGTTCGTTCCGACAAGCAACAGAGTATGGCGGAGGGAACACACAAGGCCTATGTCTCCTTTTGCTTCAATGGTGTAGTTCCACCACCATGAGCAAGTACGAATTGTGAGTGGTACACGAGATGGCAAAACGATTCTTCGCTTTGAATGCACCGCCTACGGAATGCTTGTGTTGCAATCATGTGTGTCGTCAAAGAAGTAACAGTGGCGAGCAAGCGTGCTCTGGCATCCCATACCCCCGCATTTCCCCCCATTTCCCCCCCTGTTTTCCCCCGTTTTCCCCCGTTTTTCCCCATTTCCCCCCGTTTTCCCCCATTTCCCCCCATTTCCCCCCATTTTCCCCCATTTTTCCCATTCTTCCCGTTTTTCCGTGGCGCAAAAGACACTTGGAGACTCCGGGGTGGGAGACTTCCAAGGCCTGCATGGCCCTCCAACCCCTTTGGCGGAACCACTGCGGTTTTGCTGCAACCCCCACAGCCCGGAAGTTCCTTGCGCAGTCCTTGCCCTCCAACACGGCCACAGGGACATGACCCGACAGCCCCCCCCACTGCAGGCGGCACCACACATGCAGCCGACGGCGGCACAACCGGCGCCCTACCACAGTGAGGCACCCCCCCCACCACAGACACAGTACGGACCACAAACGCAGTACCGAGCAGTGGTAGACAGGCATGGCCAGCACGTAGTTCCAGAGGACAGGCCAGGGACATGGGCACAATTCTACGAACAAAATGCCGCCGCACTGGAAGTCCTCCGCACCGAGACCGGCGCAGACCCGGCCGGGGGCTACCTGTCGACATGGCTCTCGCGGGACAGGGCCCGACCACTGGCGGAGTACCCGCAAGACCCCAGTCACCAACAAACATATCAGGGTGGCTACCCGGCCAACGAAACGGCACCGGAAATGGGACACCCACAACAGCACCAACAGGTATGCTACACACCAGACGCACCGGACTTCCACCCCCCCACACACCAACCTGGCCCCTCCCAGTCCCATGGGGAAAGGGCGCAACAGCACGGAGTACACGCGGAACAGGCACCGGAACCGTCCGGCTGGGGACAGGCTGGGGTGTTCCCGTTCACCGGAGGCTGGGACGTTGTGGCCGCACAACAAGGGCAGCAGGCACGACCACGACAGCAGCGATGGAAGAGGCGCCGACCCAGGACACACCAAGGGGATCTGGGGACGGTCGTCCCCAACATCCCGACCATCGCACCCCCAGACCAGCGCGACTCCGCGTCCCCTGACGTGCTCAGGGAGGTATGCGCATGCATGTGCATGAACGGGACAACACGGGAACTTGTGACCCTCACCAACCCGTGCCTCACGTCCTTCTCCACACTGAGCAGCCGATACTGGCGTGAATCTGGAGAGGACGACCGCGTTGACGACCCACGCCGCACGGACGACCCGACAGCCGCAGGGTTAAGAGTGGCCGGCCACAAGGACACGCCTACCAAGGCCTGCCCCAGTCCACAATCATGCATACGAGTGACACAGGCAGCACAGGCCCAGACAGACAGGCACAGCGTCTGGGACGCATCATATACATATGGCCCCGAACCGCGGCCATGCTGTGAGACAAGGACGGCACGCATGGACGACCTGACGGCCGGATCACGAACGGCCGGTCGTATGGACGCGCCCACCGCGGCTTGTACTAGACCGCAGCCACGCCTACGACTGACACAGACAGCACAGGCCCAGACAGACAGGCAAAGCGTTTGGGACACATCATATAAATATGGCGCTGAACTACGGCCATGCTGTGAAGCAAGGACGGCACGCATGGATGACCCGACAGCGCCGGGTCACGAACGGCCGGTCGCATGGACACGCCCACCGCGGCTTGTACCAGACCGCAGCCACACCTCCGAGTGACACAGACAGCACAGGTCCAGACAGACAGGCAACGCGCCTGGGACGCATCATATAAATATGGCTCTGAACTGCGGAGGCAGTGCTGGGACGCATGGACGGCAAGCACCGACGACCCGACAGCCGCGGGGCTACGAGCGGCCGGTCGTATGGACATGCCTACCGCGGCCTGCCCCAGACCGCAGCCATGCCTACGAGTGACACAGGCAGTGCAGGCCCAGACAGACAGGCACAGCGCCTGGGAGGCACCATATACATATGGCCCCAAACTGCGGAGGCCATGCTGTGAGGCACGGAGAGGACAGCCACCACGCCTGCGACTGCGACTGTGACCAACGTACATGCAATTTGTGTACCATTTGCGCCCGTGTGGGTTTCTCAGCAACAGGCAGAGCCCCCCCCCCTCCCCGGGACAGCACCTCCCCCCTATGGGAGGGGGAATGCTCTCTAGTGACCCACCACCCCAGCGACGGACACCCTACCCCCCCAACAAAGAGCAGATCCATCCTTCCCAAACTAGGATGACACGTGACCACACTACCGATGGAGATATTGAAAAAAACCCGGGCCCCATCGACACATAGGCTACAGAGAACGAAATCCCCCCCCACCACAAGGCGATGGTCACACGATTGGCGAGCTAAATGGAAAAGGCCTCCAACCCCCAATACCCCGTTAAACTATACAGATACGCGACCCAGGCACTCACGGAGGCACTCAAAAGCAAGCAACGCCCCCCCCCCCCCCTTAGAACACAACACGCACACACCACGCACGGAATCGGCGTCTACACACGGCACTTCAGAAGTACCATCACCAGAGGTCACCCCACCTCGCAGGATACACCTCCCGGGCACACCACACCCACCCACCCCAGACACATCTTAGCTTACCGTGCAAACACAAAAACACAACTCACCGATAGGACTAAACATGACCACTGCCATCGACGTGGTATGCCCCCGATGCCACATGGCCGATTTTGTTTACTTCCGCTGCACTACGTGCAAGTACTTCGCCATACACCAACCGGAAACCCCAGACATGGTACCAAGCCGCATGTACGGCGTAATGTCCCCGGACACCCTGTACCCAAGACAAGGATCTTGGCAAGGAGCCGAGCCTGCAAACACCACACACACCTGCACGGCGCCATAGCCGCAGACAACGAGCCCACAACCGACAACGATAGGCACCTCGAACGGGTGGACGCATGACGTCACCAGCGACGGAGATGTCGAACCAAATCCCGGCCCCAACCCATTAGGTCCCTCGGCAAAACGCACACGTTACAACCAAGACACCCCACCCACGTACCATACGCCCAGGATGCTACGCAAACGTACCACGGACAACCCTCTGCGTGAGCAAAAACGGCGACGCACCGACAACGTAAACACGGTATACCAAGAACACCGACCAGCAGCACAAGTGTGTAACCACCGCAAATGAAAAGCGGAAGGCGCGCCAGCCCACCAACCTACGACAAAACGACACATAAGCACGACCCACTGGGCCGAGCAACATACCCCCGGAGCTCGGGGAAACGTACACCCAAAGCGGCCCTATGAGGACATCTCGGAACATGTCGCGACCGAACCACCGCACAAAAAGATCCGCAAAACACAACGTCTATGTACCCGCCCCTACCCAAGACTAACGAGCTGGGTCCATGACCCGACACAGGATGGGGACACGGAGCCCAACCCGGGACCAACTCCACCCACACGAGTAGACCAAGCGACGCAAACCACACCACCAGCAGACACGGGGATAGAGACTCACGACGCCCCTCCGCCGTCCCTACGGGCGACACCACTCCCCCAACAACCGGACAACAACACTGCCTCAAAAACAGGGAACGTTGATGCAAGTGAGCAATTCCAAGAGGACTGCCCCATATGTATGGACCACCCTGCAGATACAAGCCTAAGTTGCGACCCCAGGCACAGGCTGTGCCAGACCTGTGCCAACGACCCCCGACTACTGAGGTGCCCATTGTGCCGCAGCATGCTGGAACTGAGGGTACCCCCCCCCACCCCAGGATGACCCAGCATGTGCATACTTCTACATACAAATATACGACGACCAGCTGCTCCGGTACACAGACTATAGTTCCACCCCCAACCCGCCATTGCCGCTGGCATACAACGTATGGAGACAAATTACCAGCGCAACAGGCCAACTGTGGGAGGTACACTTGAGGAATGACCTCCCCTACTACCATACCGCAAGACACAGACTACATGGCCTTACGGACACAATAGATGGTTTCCATATGGCCATGTCCCTACGGCACTGGCTGTACTTAGCCCAATCCTTACGGCATGACCTACTCCTAGAGTACGACATCACCGACTGGGTACCAGCAGTCACGGACGTAGACCACCCAGGACACACACACCACAATATAAATCCACATGCCATCCCGTATGTCACCTACTCACAGCACACCCAATGGATCCCAAATGCCACACAGGATGGCAATGTGGAACCGAACACGGGCCCAGACAACAACACCCCATCCCACGGCATGGTACGCACCCTGGCGGAAACCTATGAAAGAAATACATCCGGACTACATACCGACAATCACGACCCAGGGGACGTAGAGGAAAACCCTGGGCACCCTCGAGGCAAACCCACACCCCCCATTAGAGGATAATACGGCACGGGAACCCACCCAGAACGGGGAACCTAACACACACCCCGACCACCACGCAGCCGGGTTTAGCTACTCCCCCCCCACCCCCCCAGGAGGACACACAGGCATACACATTCCACGAAGACGGCAGCAACCCCCTAGATAAACTACCCATACATACACCAACGGAATACCAGCTAATAGAAGAACTAGTGAAACTCCATACAGGAACGCCACAGCAACCGCTGACAACAACAGAACAAGAAACACTGAAAGCATCGGTCGTATACGACGCACAAACTAGACTGAAAGCGTACTTAACAAAACACCCCAACCGTGCGGTAACCACAGAACACATCAGGCGGCAGACACCAGATGGGGTATGGTATGACAGGAACACCTACCAACCCCCCCTGTTTGCGCAACACACGCTGCGCAACATCATGGCGGTCATACATGAGGCATACTCCAATGGTATACACACAGTATCGGAGATGGCCGAGGCAGAACGGTACACAGTGCACACACAAGCCGACCATCAAGGGAACCCCGACATCCGGAACAAGACATACCTACTCCTACCACAGGCAACCGGGACCCGCCGCAACCATGACCGACGGATGCAACGTGCAGCCATACATATGGAACGGGGCGGAAGTGAGACAGATCGAGTCGACCAAATCCTGCGTGCTCTCAGCGACCCAGGGGCCAAGGAACTGATCCCGGCATACGAAGCAGACCGACAGGATACCACAGCACTGCAGACGTACAGCATGGATTGCCTCCATTGTGCTCCGCTATGGAAGCTAGCCCGCTACGTAAGAGGAGTATACCAATTCAACAAATTCCCTGTACGCAAGTGGTCCCCAGAACAAGAAACCTTAGTCGACCACCTGCAGCCCAAACCCATCATGGTCCTTCACCTGGACAACACTATCAAGATGGGACACGAGCCCGCGCACAAAACCTACGCACTCACGAAGGGCACACCAATACAGGTGGGACCGGAGGACCGCACAGATGCACTGCAACCAGAACCAGCCAAAACTACGGTAGTGGTTGAGTGCCCACCAGAAACTTGCATTAGGACACGAGATGCATTCCTGAAACGAATTAACGGACAATAGTCTGACGTCGCCTCCACCATAGCAAGCAAAGACCCACACAACACCTTCCGGTGGAAGTGCGCTTCAGAACACACCGCTGGACAAAGTGCGTCGCACGCCTGGAGACTATACCTGCCCATGCAACTACTGCCCAGACTGACGCGGGCGCTACAAACAATAAAACAGGAAGAGGAAAACGCCGGAAACCCCGGACCCTACTGCCTCACCGAAACCGACTACGAGAGCCTATACATCCTAAGACAACAATACACGGAACATAAAGAAGACAAAATCACGTCGGTACAGGAAACCTTAGACGACATAGACAGGGAGCAACTAGAGCTAGGAAGGAGCATCGCATCCTTCCTCAAGGGTTTCCGACCAGTAGACTCCTACCGTCTACTAATATAGTTTCACCCAGACACAGACCAACGCCGGATTGCCCAACTACTGAAGGGCATGAAAAGCTATGAACTGGTCCACGTAATGACCAACGTCATACTCAACCGCAACAACTGGACACTGTCAACAAGTCGCCCCAGGGACACCAAACAGCCGCCCAAACCAACCAGAAGCGACGCCACGACGGTGTTCGTGCATACGCACATCGAGGGCACATCAAGTGGGGGGGGGTTGGGGGGGGGGTCCGGACCAAAAACTCGTTGGGGGATGCGTTTATTGGACAAAATAATGATTTTACAAGGGATTAAACGAACAATTCAACCCCTTGGGGTAGGGTACGCGAATAGGCCCAAAAAGGCCCAAAATGGGGGGTATGTGGCATTTTCCCCTATAGCCTGCCTGGCTTTGATCTAACAACCTCTGCGAGGTGATTTCAAAAAATTCTCACGTGCCACTAATCAGCCTATCCAGCGTGAAAACGGCTAAGTCCTCACCGGCAAGGGGCCAACTGAGGGTACCTGGAGTTGGGACCCGGGACCCCCGCCATGGGTTAGGGGGTCCATATACAAGAAGAAAGTTCTTCCGGACCCAGGTCCAAATACCCACACAGCAGCCACAATACGCAAAGTAGTTTTGACACCCCCCCCCCCAAAAGAGGTACCCAGGTGCGGGGGGGTACGGGGGTCAAAATCCAAAAAATCATTGGGGCATCATTTTTGGTCCTAAAATGATGATTTTACAAGGGGTTAAACGTTAGAAACCATACATTGGGGTAGCTACGCGAACAACCCCCAAAAAAGGGGGGGTATACGGCGCTCGCGCCCGCGCTTGATCTAACAACCTCTCTTCGAGGTGATTTTCCATTTTTCACTTGTAGAGGACGGAAAACTGCTTAACAGTTTGTGCACACACCAAATGCCATTCAACCACCTATTACCAGCAATTTTGAGGCTTTTGGGGGGCCCATGGCTCGGGCTAGATGGGCCGAGTGGACACTACGTGGGTCCCCATGGGTGCTCAAATACCCGTATTATCACCAAATGATCACCCAAACCCATCCTAGGGGCAACAGAAGAGTTTCGGAAAAAGTGGAAACGTGAAAAACTTTCAAGCTTACGCAACAGCAATTTTGGGGCTTTCGGAGGGCCCATGGCACGGGCTACATAGGCCTAGCAGCCACTACGTGGGTCCCCATGGGTGCTCAAGTACCTGTATTGTCACCAAATGATCACCCAAACCCATCCTAGGGGCAACAGAAGGGTTTCATGACAAATCGAATTTCAAAAAACTTTCAAGTGCCACTAAACAGCTTACACAACAGCAATTTTGGGGCTTTTGGGGGGCCCATGGCTCGGGCTACATAGGCCTAGCGGCCATTACGTGGGTCCCCACGGGTGCTCAAGTACCCGTATTGTCACCAAATGATCACCCAAACCCATCCTTGGGGCAACCGAGGGGTTTCATGAAAAACCGAATTTCAAAAAACTTTCACGTGCCACTGAATAGCCTATAGAGCATGAAAACGGCAAAGTCCTCACTGGCAAGGGGCCATATGGGGGCCATGAGGCAACGGATACTGGGCTCGCATACGCCCCCGTGTCACAGGCGCATGGTCATCACCACATAGTTCAGTGTTTTTCCTCGCTGCACTGCAGCGCAAACCAGTTCTGAACCACTCGAGGTGGCTGCTGACTGTGCTTTGGCCTTGGCCATCTGTACATTGAGGTCAGCTCGCACCCACCACCCTCCCACAGTGCCGGTTAGTCTCTAACCCTTGCCCTGCAGGTCTTGCTCTTGCTGCCCCTATCTTGCTCTTCCTCTCTGGCATGTGAAGACGTGTCAAATCCGTACTTCGGGGGCGCAAAGGCGTCCTTGGGGGCGCAAAGACGTCTCAAAGTTTCAGCAAAAGATCGGCTTGACGTTTCAACAGGTGCTTGGCCGTACTGTGGCGCTTACCTATTCAGTACCACACCATGTGTGCGCTGGCCGCCCACATATCCAAGTCAACTCGCACCCACCACCCTCCCGTGGGCCGCACTCTCGCTGCCCCTGTCGTGCTCAGGCGCTCTGGCACGTAATGACGCGTCACACCCGTGCTCTGGGGGCGCAAAGGCGCCCTAATGTTTCACCTTTCAGCTGTTCAGCTCTATGCTTCGATGGCTGCCCACACACCCTGGTCAGCTCAAACCCACCACCCTCCCACAATGCCGGTTAGCCCCCGACTCTTGCTCTGTGGGTCTCTCTCCCCCTCTCTCCCTCTCTCTCTCTCTCTCCTGCCCTCTCTCTCTCTCTCTCTCTCTCTCTCTCCTTCTCTCCGACCCTCCTCTCACTGTGTCCCACTCTCTCTCTCTCTCTCTCTCTCTCTCTCTCTCTCTCTCTCGCATAAAGGGGTTTTCGGGATGTTCGCTGGGTCTCTATCCCCCCCGGGGTTCGAACCCTCCTCCACAGGACAGAAGAGGTGCGGTATACCCACTGAGCTACAACGAGTTGTTATCTCCATTATTGTTCCGACCTTTCCTACTCCCCCCTGCATGTCATCCCCTGTCAGGCATATTGCCGTTCGCATGGGGGTGTGCTCAGCAGCGTGTAGAGGAACCGCACAGCGTCTCCGGATACCGGGTCCGCCTGCCTGAAGAGCGTTCTCTGGAACAGCCTTAAAAGGTCAGCTCGGCCCGCCAGCCACACATGCATGCAGTCTCCATTTTTGCTCACAGAGGAGGGCATTGCTCTGTGTCCCTGAGCCGTTGGACAGCGGAGGATCGCCTCCCACTGGAACGGTTGCCACTTGCCTGCACTTTTGGGTCGCCACTGGACCTGCATGTTCGTCAGAGCCTGAGTCTTCAGGGTCCAGTTGATTTGGACCATCACCGAGTAGAGTTCTTGGTTGCTCATCAGCAATGGCTCCCCATGATTGTCCACAATCTCACAGTGCATCCTGGTGCTGTCTGGTTGGTCCGGTCGGAGCCAGATCTGCTGATTGCGGGCCCAAGCCATTGTGGTCAGCTCGGCATCGACTGCCCTCAGCCCTTCGTTCGCAATGGCGTCCAGCCGGCTCAGTGCTTGCACCTTGAATCGCTGGCGTTCTTGTTGAGGCTTGACCTTCTTTGGGGCTAGCTGAATTTGTGTGTAGGGGCCATGTCGTTGCGGGTGGTCCCTGCTTCTTCCATGGCCTTCCCGGCGGCATCACGACCGGGAGCTTTTCCGCGACAGGACGCGGGGTTTGTGCCTGAGTTCAGCCGCTGTCGTTGTCACACCTGTGTGCTGCTGCAGGCCGCGACAGGACGCGGTTCTCGTGACAAAAAGCTCCTGTGTCAGAACGCAGGTTTCGGACATGCAGACATTGTTGGGCTTGAAACCGGTGAGATTTCCGCATCAGAATGGAGGGTCTACAGGCTCTGCTGTTAACGACCCTGTCCAGGGTTCCTGCTTTTCCTGAGCTTTCGCCTCTTACGCTGCCGCCTGGTGTCGCTCACATCTGTGCTGAAGGACAGTGTTTCTGCTGCAGACAGTTCATCCAACAAACCTCCCATTTGTGTGTGTTCTGCCCCTATGTCCTCACTACCCGAACTGCTCGACTTGTATGATTCCATTCCACGTGGTGCTGGCTCCCCAGAAGCTTCCCCTGTCACCTCATCACTATCCATGGGTACCATACCCAGGGATGACCAGAGTGCTTTGGTGTCCAGGGGGATTTTTGGGGGGAGGTCAACACTTGGGTGTAGTGGACATGTACCCATTCACATTCGGGTTGTATAGGGGGCAAATGGGTGCGCAGTGCACACTCAGTGCTGACATCTCCCAAGGACATTATCAGAAAAAGTGCCGTGGCAGACAAACTGCCGTGTAAACCCCCAAAAGGTCGAAGAAGACCCCACACTCTCATTTCCGCTAAAGCTGTAAACTGTAATGTGTTTGTAGTGTCTGTGCAACTGGGGCTGGCAGGAAGCGCTTGTAGGGTGCTTTGTTCTTCTACTTCACGTCGTCCTGGACCGAGTGCAGCTCGAGGCAGTGGTGGAGTAGCCCTCCTTGTTCAATGGCTGGATGTGTGCGCGAAAACGGTGGAGCAGCTGTAACCCCCCCCCCCCCTGTCCCTGTATGTTAGTCAGGCGTGTGCTATTGGCGGCAGTTTTATTTTTCTTCTCCCGTCATTTGTCTCAGCATGTGCCCAATCCCATGATGTTGCTACCTTTTTGCAAAATGCCTGCTGTGGTTCTCAGAGATTCTTCGGAATAGTGAACATGTAAGGAGGAGCCCCCCCCCCCCCCATTGTGTTCACCCCCCCCCCCCCGCCCCTCCCCCGCTCTGTAAAGCTTCCTGTTGCAGCCCCAATTGTGATGTTCATAAAAATATAAAGAGCCACACAAGTTTTTGGATAAACCATGTTGGGAGTTCACAGAGTGGTGTACCCACATCAATTTCATGCGATCAGCCGCCAATCTACTGTACGCCCAATTAGGAATGGTTCGCACAGCAGGTGCCTCTGATTCCATACTACTCCAAAGAGCACTGGTCGTTGGCCCACCAGTAGACGGCTCCTCACTTCCACTATGGCCCTCCATTTCCTCTCAAAATGAACACACCTGCTCGTTCTATGATACCAAATTGATTCACGCAAGAACCCTCACCTACCGGGGGGGGGGGGGAATCCGTGCAGGGGAAAATATGCATCTACAAATTCTGGCGCGACAAAATCTGTGCCAATTCTTAAAAAAATGACCGAACAAATTATGTATGGTTTGCAATCATTGCTTATGAGAAACAGTGGGCGCTTGCTGCTATTTCGTCGTGGGCTTTGGTTCGAGATAGTTGCTGTTATTTCCTGCCGCATGCCATCTATCAAGTGGTGTCCGATATGTGCAGCATGGGCACCTGTTGTAGCCCGCTTGCGCCTGTGCATCGCTGTGCGCGCGTTCACGTGTTTCCTATGGTTCCTCAGCAAGGAGGTGACTGGGTCGGTCTTACACCAATTGATTCAGGGTTTTGCAGGGTGGATCGAGGACCTTGATGGTTGGGGCTTTACTGTTCTAGGTGAGGCAGATTGTAAAGACCAGTTCAATCGGATTTTACTGTCGGATGTGCTGAAGCATTTTGACGAGGCTACGGAGTGGCTTCGCAGTTAATGGCGGTGGTGGGCCACACAGATGCTTTGGTCCATCCACAAGTATGGTAAATGGTTGGATAGGTGTGGCAAAGCAAATGCATACAACTTTGACGTGATCAGCCCTGATGACCTCACTGGAGGACCGGTTTTGCGTCGCTGTGGGACAATGTTGATGTAGAGCTTTTGTGCTGCCCATGGGGGGACCATTCAGTGCACAGGCTGCTGACCTTTACAGCATCTGGAAATTTCACTTACATAAGCAGAGGTTTCATGCACTGGGCCAGTTGTCTTTTACTGCATGTGGCTACCCCAACTGGGTGAACCGGAATGGGCGCTTGTATCTTTGGCCCAATTCAGAGACAACATCTTAGTGGTTGCAACGGGGATAGGAGCGGCTTGGGCCATGGCTAACGTGTGCCGCCTTTTAGCTAATGCATGGTTCTTGCGTGTGCTTTGCTCCTGTATCAGTGAGACGAACCTAGAGTGCAAGCAACTCTGCATGCGTCGCAACATATACGTCGCAACCTATATGCCTTGAGTATTGCTATTGACAGACATGGTGCATGGGGTACAGTGTATGTGCACCCTTCAGCCCTGTTCTGGGGTGGTACAACTTGCAGGTCGGGGTGGTGCATAAATCAAAGTTTCTAGGAGTGCTGGGTGGAGAGGTGCGGGAGGGAGAGGAGTGTGACGAGAGCATGAACAAATTCGCTTCAAGTGTAAGAAGATTGGGAGCCCGGCGTTGACATTGGGAATGAAGATCCAACTAGTGCACCAATGGGTATATCCCACGTTGTACAATGTGGCCACCGTGATCCCCATGCCAAAAAAAGTGCTAATACGACTCTAGAAGTATGTACCATTGGCACTTAATGTGACGACCTTGATAGTGAGCCCGGTGAGGTTAAGCAAGTCCATGCCAGGGGGGGGGTAGAGAGCTGATCAGCCCGGAACCGTACTGCGGGCGCACATACAACCACTGGCGCGATGCCACTCGGGACAGGCAACCGCAGCGGAAATGAGGGATCTGAGGCCACCACTACAGGCTTTTTGCAAGTAAGAGGGCATCCCACTGGCGTCGCTGGCGATCAAGCACGCGGTGCTAGTGCCGAGTACTTGCTCGTCGGAGGGCCTTCTCGTGCAGTCCCTGTGGAGCTTCTCAGCATTGCGTAAGGTCATGAATGGCCTGCGTCTCACGGTGGGACAGCTACACAGCCTGGGTATTGTACACTCCGTGGCGCTGATGACACAGTTGCGCTCCCTGAAAGTGCCGCGGTGGAGGAGATGGGCCAATACGATTGGAGAAGTCAATAACGTGGATGTGCCAGCAATGGTGAGAGCAGCAAGGGCAGCCAACAAGGAGCATGCGCAGCAAGTGCTGGACACCATTGCCGACCTGTGGAGGCAGAAGATGCCGCGTCAGTTCAAATTGACAGATCTGTGCCGCTGGGTTCAGGGAGTGGCGGCTGAAGGGGGTCAAAACGGCGTGGTTTGCGGAAATGGTGTCAACGGACAGATAGACCAATGTCCGTCCATCACACACAAGTTCATGTACAGGGTCCTGTGGAAGAAGCTCTAGGTGCGACAACGCAAGAGACTGGTGAAAGATATCCAGGATGGATGCGTGTGGTTTGGAGCAGAGGAGACCGTGTACCACTTTGTGAAGAGTTGCCCAATGGTGCGGATGCTACATGCGGCGTGCCGAGATGTGGCAACGCCGGTTGTGCGGGGGATGGATGTGGGACGATGGGTGGCAGATGACCCCATCATTGCGCTCACCAATGCCACAGGGCGGTGTGTCTGGTGGGGGCTGCATAGACTCTAGACACTGAGATGCCAAAAAAGCGGTAAAAAAATGGAGGTGGGAACCCTGAGCGTTGTCATGGCCCTGGGAGTCACCTTCACTGAGGCGGGAGCGTGGTTCGGCAACACACGGTAGACAGAAACGGCACAAACGTCGGAGAGATTATCGATATGGTTCTGGCAGCATAGGCAGCGAATGCTGGGGGAGGACCCGGCAGTGAATGCGACCAGAGAAAGGAAAATGCCCGGAAACGCAATCGGGAGAGGCAGCAGACCCGGCGGGATGCGTTGGCTCAGGTGGCAACGGAACCCGATTAGTGGGTATTGGCGCTGTTTGACTGCTTCTTACCTTCCGTGTCCGAGGGCCGATTGGTGTTTGTCACAATGTCACCCCCCCACTCCCCCCCAAGTGGTCGAGTGTGCAAACAGGGGGCGGGGGGGGAGCACTGAAGACACGGGTGCCGCCGACTATCGCCGTGGGGACCTGCGACTACCACCACAAGTGTTGTCGTCCATTTACTGAGGGCCGCTTGCTTTTGAAGTGCGCTTCTGAGACGTAGCCCCTTGCCCCCCCCCCCCCCCCCACCACCACCCACACACACACACACAGCGCAGGGGGGGGGGGGGGCATGCGCAAAGAAAGGTGACATTTGCGGGGGGCAGCACAAGAAGTGTTGTTTGGGGAGGCGTCGTGCGTGTGTTACACCGTGACACGCATGCCCAGGCCTCGTGCATACAACGGACATCTCTGGGCGGGGGTGGCATGGCGACAGCCCACGCCGATGGCAAAGCACACCAGTCCCACTCGGAAGCGGTCGCACGCACCCCATCGAACTGCCGCGCACTGATCCATGCGACACAAAAGAACGACAGGAAAGGGAACGGGCTCGGAATTCCGGTGGTTGCTGGAGGGTAGTCCCCTGGTAATGGTCAGACGTGTCACAGGACGGCATAATATGCAGTGCCAGAGCCATTGTGCCTTTTTCACGCACCAGGTCGCATCATCCCTCCTTCCCCCTCCTCTTTGATGTGCCTCTGAGTGGGTGCAGTCCAGTAGCTCTTGGGAGGTGGCCGGGTTACTTAAACAGGGCCAGTTTACCAAAGGTTCCACCTACCCCTTGGCTTAGAGACTTTCTGAGTGTCTATTTTTTTTCGGGCCCTTCTGCTCTCCCACAATGGCACCCGCACTGGCAGACGGGGACAAGGGCCAAATGTCAATTGGGCCGGATGTGGAAGTGGGGGATAAGGGCCAAATGCTTTCCACCGCGCCGTCAGCGCAAGGGCGCCCCACCTCTCGATGGCGCATGGTCGCGTTGGTGATCGTTCTGTTGTTGTCTCTGTTGCTCAACGTGGTCGTCATCGTCATCGCCAGCGGGCAGACCCACAGTTCTGGAGAGCCAGGTATGTGCGGTCCCGAAGGTAAAGGGACTGCCGCCACCAACACAACTCTGCCCAGCCCGGACTCCATATGTTCTGGCAATGGGATCATCCACGCCGACGCCCCAACGAAGTGTGAGTGTTACCAGTGCTACGTAGGACCTCAGTGCGAGGCCATGGCCCGCGGATGCACGCTGGACGCCGGCAGCGGCAATCCCCTGATTTTTGAGAAGTATTGGCAGGAACGCTCGGAGGCCGCACTGTGTATTGCCCCTTCGTTTCACATCGGCTACCGCTTTGCAAATGCTGACAATGTGATGGTGTTGCCAGCCCTGGATGAAGCGCTGCGCCACTTGCATTTAATGGTCGGCAATGTCGCACCGGATGTAGTGAAGGGCCACCACCTCGTGATTGGCACGGGGAGCACTCAGCTGATCAGTGCCGCGCTGATGGGCCTGTCGCATTTGCGGGCCCCTCGCACCATCACGGCCAGTAAGCCCTACTACGGCCCCTACCACAGCCTGCCGATGTATTTCAACAACAGTCATTCGATGGTTTGGAAGGACACCCCCGCGGCCGGCGATGATGTCGTGGAGTTTGTGACGGCACCCAACAACCCCGACGGCTCCATGCGTGCGCCGCGCAATACATCTGCAGACGTTGTGTATGACCGGGCCTACTACTGGCCACATTACACCCCCATCCATAGACCACTGGCCGACGACTTGATGCTGTTTACCTTGTCCAAGATCACAGGGCACGCAGGCCTGCGCCTGGGATGGGCCTTTGTGAAGGACAAGGCCCTTGCGGAAAAAATGTGGGAATTTGTGGGCACTTCCACTCTGGGGGTTTCGCACGATGCCCAGTGGCACGCAACGGGGCTGGTCCAGTACATGCTACGGAGAGACGCCAGTCCCATGCGGTTCGCCGCATCGGAGATGCAGCGGCGGTGGCAGCGGCTAAAGGCCATTGAGGCTGCTGCAAAACGTCCCAGGGTGACACTGCAACCGTTGATGCCTTCGCAAAAGTGCCTCTTCTGGGGATCCGTCAGGGACCCCTCCCCAGCATATGCCTGGCTGAAATGCCAAGAGCCTGATGATGAGGACTGCTGGGAGGTGCTGAAGACGCAGGGGAGCATCAAGGGACGCAATGGTGGGCAATACGGGGCGTCCGAAAAGTACGTGAGGCTTAGTTTACTAATGAGGCCGAGGGAATTCGACATTTTGTCGGAAAAATTGGAGGCATTCATGAACCCTGAATCCTGAGTTTGTGAGGTTCATGTACCGTGGATGGCCCCACTCGTCACACATCTACATTGGCATTTGTTCCTCAAATGTCACGGGGCAGAGGGCAGAGGGCAGAGGGCAGAGGGTTGGGTTTACGATTCCAAATGAGAAACTCGGATGCACACAGTTGTCAGGCAATGGCGCCGGCAAGCCTGACAGGGAATCCCTTTGAAAGGGAAGTCTCTCACATGGTCGCACACACACAGGCCATGTGTGTTGGCCAATGTACCATTTATGCCCATGAGACGTCATTTTGCGTTGCAGACCGTGTTAAATTGTCGCTGAAAATGCTCGGCGGGAAGTTTTCTGTTTGCTGTGATGTGTGGCACTTGTTCCAATTTCAGTTTAAAGACACCCACATTTGGGTGATATGCCACATATTCTATATTGCGCATTCACCCCACACTGCCTGACCCGCTTCATGCAATCACCTCGATTAGGTAGACAGGGCAATGATTCAGGTGGCAGGCGCCCCCTATCTTTTGCCGTGCTTATTATATTGGGCAGGATCATTTTTGTACATTCCCAGGGTGCATGTGCGCAAGATATCTGGTTTGTTAATGAATTCACATCTGATTTGCCATCATTGTCGGATTCTGTACACCATATTGATTATTTTCCTTGCACCTTTTTTTTTTTGGCTCTGTGGCTCCCAGCTATCTGGCTGGGGCACGTCATGTTTTTTTCTTGCACCATTTGTGTGGGATTCTGTGCTGCTTTATATTATGTATTTATGTATTGTGCTGTTGTCAAAACCTGCAGCCACAGGCATACCGTGCAGTCTCGAATGCATGCACACCTGATAGGTCCTGTCCGTGGTTCGGGTGTACGTCCCCGCAGATTACGACCCAGGTGGCATTGTAGTGCTGGTTGTACGGGCTTATGGGTTGATCCCACCGATATGCCGTGTCCGGATACCAGTGGACAACCATCCGGATGGGTTCATGACGTGGGCTCGCCGTGAGCGCGATACCCAGCCAACTCAGTAGCAGGTAAAGCCAGAAATGCATGGGTGGTGTGTGGGTCGAGGGTGGCCGTGGCCGGCACTGCTTCCTATGCCGTGGCGGTGCAGCGTAGTCGTTGTATGGGTCTGTTGCGCGGTTTGAGCAGATGCCATCCTTCGGTGGGTATCGCTGTCGGGGTTAGAAGCAGCAGCACGACCAACGCTGGGGCCGGGGCGAGCGGTGGGGAGCATCCTACCGCTTTCCCTTGCCTTGGGAGTTTTTTGGCGGTTTGCTACGGTCCTTGCTCTTGCCGTCTCCCACCACGAATTCGGAGGGTTTATTGGCCGGCAGTTTTGGTGGCCGGTACGGTGACCTTGGGTCGGGTTTCTTCTTCTTGGTGGGTGGGCCTCGGGGTCTTGTGTGCTGTGCAGTTGTGTCCCTTGGTTTTTGTGTGGCGTGTGGGATGAGGTGTCGGGCTCCGTGTGTCATGGTGGGTTTGTTGGTGGCCTATTACTGTCCTACGGGGGTGCCGTGTGTTGGGTTGCGGGTGATGATGCAAGGCCTCCACCTCTACGTTCCCATTTAGGTCAGCACAGATTGCGACACCTCATTCGTGAATGTCGATGGGGGCCGGTTCTGCGGGTAGTTGTTTTTCGGTGTTTATGTCCTTGATGACTTTGGCCGTCATGATGTTTGCTCCCAGTTGTTTGCCCGCTTACATGCGTGTGCGGAAAAGCACGTCCTCCCCGGTGTTGAGGGGGATCTTGTTTTTCAGCATCTGATCTATGCGGTGTGAGGCTTGCTGGTCTATGGTGTTGTCCCCTGGTGTCATGGTCTATGGTTTTGGCCCCTAGTGTCAGGTGCACATACTCGCCAAGGGCCACGCCGATGTACTGGCCGGCCGCCAAGGCAACTGTTGTTCACAGATGCATATGTGCATCCCTCGTTGCTCCACATGTGGGGTTCGGCGCACCAAGTGGCCAAGCATCCGAAGAAGGACGCCACTACGTGGGCCGTGTCTTCCTCCGCGCCCTGTGTCCAGCCAACAAAGACGTTCAATGTATCGTGGCGCAAGGGTTTCGGTGGTCGTTTTATGTCTCTGGACCGGCAGGCGGACTGAGTCCAGTTATTGCGGTTCAGTATGGGCCCCTATGGTGTTGGTCATTGCGTGCACCAGTTCATAGGCTTTCATACCTATGAGCAGCTATGCAAGGAAGCGCCGGTCCGCATCTGGTGAGAATTGGACCAGGAGCTTGTAAGTGTCGACCGGCCGGTAGCCGCGGAGAAAGGACGCGATGCTGCGTCCCAACTCTGGTCAGCTAGTTCTTCCAAGTTGCTGTCGTCAATGATTGCCTGGACGGAGGAAATCTTGTCGTCTTTGTGTTTTGTGTACCGTTGACGGAGCACGTATAGGCCCTCGTAGTTAGTTTCCACCAACCGGTATGGGCCGGGGCTTCCAGTGTTTTGTTCCTCTTGTTTGATGTTCTTTAGGGTTTGTGTGAGTCTTGGAAGTACCTGCATAGGAATGCGTAGCTTCCATGCATGTGAGCCACTTTGTCCAGCCGTGTGCTCGGAGGCGCACTTCCATTTAAACGTGTTTTCCGTACTGGCTATTGTGGAAGCCACATCGGACTAGTGCCCGTTGATGCAGTTCATGAACGCGTCTCGGGTGCGGATTCCCGTCTCAGGGGGGACATTCCACCACCACCATGGTTTTTGCCGGCTCTAGTTCCAGCGTCTCGTTCCGGTTTTTCAGTCCTACTTGTATGGGTGTGCCCTTGGACTGGGTGAATGCCCGGTGTGTTGGTTCGTGTCCCTGTTTGATGGGGTTGCCTAGGTGTAGGGCCATGATAGGTCTTGGCTGGAGGTGGTTTTTCGGCTGGTCGTGTTAGGCCGACCACTTGTTGACGGGGAATTTATCGAATTGGTACACTCCGCGAGTGTACCGTGACAGCTTCCGCAGGGGCGCCCCATGAAGGCAGTCCATACGGTAGGTTTGGAGTGTTGTGGGGTTGTGTCTGTCTGCCTCGTGGGCAACCAACAGCTCGCGTGCTCTTGGTTCGTTCGGGGCGCGGAGGTTTTGTTCCACCTGCTCGTCCTCGCTACCTCCCCACTCGGTCTGTATAGCCGCCCTTTGCATCCGTCGCTCGTGGTTGCGTTGGGTGCCGTTGACTGGGGGAGCAGAATGCCAGAGCAAATTTGGATATCCGGGGTCCATTGGTGGTCCACCTCGGTGTGTACGGTGTAGTGTCGGGCGTCGGCCATGCCGGCTACTGTATGTAGTCCGTCAGAATCCGCCTTGTGTTGCAGTGTCATGACCTTCCGTAGTTCATGTTGTGCGTGGGTTGGTAGCTAGTATGTGTTCCTATTGCACAGGTGCCGTCCTGTGTCTGCTTGCGGATGTGTTCGGTAGTCACCAGCCGGCTGTGGTTTTTGGATAAGTACACACTGAATCGTGCCTGCGCCTCGTGTATAGTTGCTGTTTTTATTGTTTGTTGTTCCACGTTAGTGGTGCTGGTTTGGTTTTCGGCTGTATTTAGTTTTACCGGGTCCTCTATGCGTTTGTTTTCGGTAGGTACCGCCGAAATGGGTATGTGTTGGCGGGGGTTGTCCGTAGATTCGTGGAACATGTAGGCACTTGGGTCTGAGTTGGTGGCCGGAGGGGTATAGTTGAAGCCGGGGGTGACGTCGTCTCGACTCTTGTGCCGAGGTGGGGGTGCCGAGGTGGGGGCATCTGGTGCGTCCACGCTGTCCGTTTGCTCTGTGTGGGTCGCGGGGTCCCCAGAGTGTTTGTCACTTGTCCGTGGGTCGTGGGCCTCGACGGAGGGCGGGGGGGTAAGCAGTGGGGGTTGCCATCTATCACCTGTCACCTGTCACTCGGAGGCAGCAGGGCACATAACTACGGAGGGTCAGTCTATTGTGTTGCATTGAATATTTTTTGCCTTCCGGATCCATCTAAGCTTGGTAGTAGTGCACGCAGGGCTATGGCTTTGGTTCCCGTGACCCAATCGTGGGCAACTTCTCCCAATCAGTTGTTGCTCGTTGGCCAGTGATTTCCACATCGTCCTGGCTACTCTTTGCTGGTTGGGCCACTGACGCCAACGCTTGTGCTTGTCATTCCGCAAAATTGGCAAGCCACCAGTTGCAGGTGCCATTGTTCATGCCCCGTGGCCCAAATCGATTCCAAATACCACTGTGCCATATGCTCTTCCCCTGTACCTCTCCCTCCCATTGCGCAACAACCACCCCCTGGTCGAGCCGTGCTGTTGCTGACGCTTCTTCCAAAAAGTTCCCAAAAAATTCCAAAAACTGCTGCCGCCACCGCCCCCTCCTGGCCCCTGGATGGCTGGTGCCACTGCCAGCCTCCCCCCCCCCCCCCCTCCAAGGATTACCCCTTGTGTTTCTTCTCTCATGTTGGCCTGCGTGAGCATATCCTACTACAATGCTCCCCCCTCTCCCCCTGCCCGCCCTTCATTAGCAACTCCCCTTAACCAGGGAGGCGAGGGAACCGTCACTTTCAGTTTTCCCAATTTAAAGAGAAGGTTGGATATTGAGCTTCTGCTTTGTGTTTGCTGGTTGGTTGGTTCCCTAGTGGTGATAGGGTATGAAATGCAACCCACTGATTCATCTGAGCCTTCAATCTTCACACCGCTGTCTTTTTCACCCTGCACTCATTGTGCCTCATGCACACTGGGAAGCCTACGGGCATGGTAGTCTCCCACTGCATAACCTGGTTTCAGATTCAGCTAATTCTCACTACGTGTCGGATCCGCTGCAATAGCCACTGTGGGATCATTGTAGCACTGCACAGCTCTGGGCCTTGATTCCCAGCGGTTATCTCGAGTACTATGGGGTGAGCGGGCTGCGCCAGGTCATCTTGGTCTGGCCACCGGACACAAATACGGTTGCAGTTTGAATGATGATTGCACCCAGTCTGCCCCTACAAGGCACCCCATGCTGTGCACTGAGCAAAGGCTCCTCTTTGTACAGCCACGGCCACAGCCACAGCGTGGCACCATCCACCACTGTACCCATTTCCCCTAGTGTAGTTCCCCAAATGTCGTTGCCAGGCGTTTTGTCGTGTGCCGCGGTTGTTCGCTTTGGGTGTGATTTTTACGGTAGTCTTCACTTGCTCAGTTGTTTCTCCGGTACTCGGAGGTCTACTATGCGAGGGAGGTGAGAAGCTTGGCCATAGGTTTACTGGGTTGCTTCTTTGCAAGATATGTTTTTTTTTAGAAATCATCTTGAGAACACAGGACATTCAGTTTGACAGTTTCGAATTGATCGTGCACTTTTGTCGGTGGGTGGTTTTCAGGGATGCTTCCGGGACAAACACTGTGATAACCGGCGCTGTGCAAAAACGCCCCCCCCCCCCACCCACCCTCTTGCACCCCATGCCACATGGCGAGTGGTGGAGCACATGTGTTTTCATAGCACAGTCGTGCTTTGTTTCAGGCAAGGACAAGGGTGAAAGTATGCTGAATTATCCTCCTGGTTTCAGTGGCCACCTTGCTGTCACACCCACACAGAGGAACCCCGCGACGCACAACCAAGGTGTGGGCAGCCTTTCACAAATTTTGTGCCTAAGGGGGAATGTTAGCGCGCCAGGCGCTCGTCGGGCATCTTTTTGGACCCGTGCCCCACCGGTTGCCTTTTAGGGGGTGCACTAAGGGGGCGCACTTAGCGCAGTGCAGCTATTTGGGCGTCTGGCTGCACTAGAGACCCATACTTTGAGATACTAGGGGCATCGTTGTGACCCCTAGCGTAGGTTTTGACTTCTGATTTTGTCCCCTTTGTTGGGGACCCCCGAGAATGCAGGGGTGACGTAGCATTTCCGCCCTCTTTTGGGCCCCAACCTTCCGGTGCTATTGAGGAAACCGGGACAATCTCTGAATCCACACTTTGTTGCGTGGCCCCTTGAGGTGGGGTTAGGGACTCGCAATCCTCAACCTCAACCCGAACCTCAACCCAAACGTCAACCCAAACCCCAACCCAAACCTCAACGGAAATCTAAGTCTGCGAAAGGCAAACCCAAGCCCCAGCCCAGGCCCTGTTGAACCACCCTCCAATGAAAGAGAGTACACAACGGAAGAGTGTGAGAGGGAGAACAAAAAGACAGAGGATGGGATTTTGGAGTTGAGATTTTGGAGTATCTTCTGGCCATGTCTAAGAATTACCGGTGGTGACAAATAGCCGACTTTTTGCACTGCGCGGGCACAGTGCGGGCACAGCGCACGGTGCGCCCCCCTTAGTGAACACTTTTGGCGACGAACCCTAGAAGCTAGATAATCTGCCTCGGGGTCCCCACAGCGGGGCAGAATAAAAAGGGCTACACAAACCGTGCCAATATCAATGAGATCAAAAGCCCCCCTTCAGAAATTGCCATTACAAAATTTTGTGATCGATAGATTCCACTTCCCTGTCCATAGGACACCAAACTTTGGCTTGAACATTGCCTTCTGCTCACTCACAAGGAGTTGCCTCTTGAGGGCCTTAGGGGGATTATTTGCCCGGCGCGCGCCTGGCGCGCTACTTTTCTATTAACTATCCCGACTTCAGCCCTAGATTTACCCTCTCATGGAGAAGCCCCCCAAGTAGACCACGTTGCGGTGCACACCTTCCCTACAAAGCACGTTGTATAATAAAGCAATATCTGTGAATTCAGCCACACCAACTGTCATTTGTATTGTACTTAACAAACAAAATTGGTCCCACAAATGTGAGTGTCAATACATTCAGTGTTCCTCCAATGTTTCTGCATCTGCACCCATCCGTGCAACCTGGGTACGCACACAGGTGGACTTACACCGTTTCACCCACCACTGGACACCACCACCCTTGCCATCGTCATAGACGGGGTGCAAAGGGTGTGCCAAACGGGTCCCAGGGTCCTGAATTCTGCACCCTACAGCCCCTGCTGGTACACCAGGGATTTTTTGTTTTAGTTTGATGCTTGCCATGGGTCCAAGGGTCCTGAATTCTGCACCCCATGCTGTTTGGATCATGCACACTTGTGTAGGTGGGTGGTTTTCAGGGGTACTCCCGGGATAAACAACGTAATAATTGGTGCTGTGCGCGCGCTGTGCCGCCGCTGTGCGCGCACCGTGCAAAAATGCCCCCTAATGGTGAGAAATTTTCCGATCTGGCGTGTTATCCCAAGAACGCCTCTCAGAGATTGGAGTACGACGAGTAGGACAATTCAGCACTGGGATAAGATGTTTGCTGGTGTTGTTTGGAACATGTGCAAAGCCAATCCAAAGGCGACAGAACTTCACCCTAAAGATACAGAGGCAAACCTCTTCTATAAGCACGTGCATTTTGTGAGTTCATGTAAAAGAACACATGTGCCCACCCCTATATATATGATGTAAAAGCACACATGCGCAAGATGGTTTGGCCTGGGTGGTGCAGCATTATCAAGAATGGCTGGGATATGACCTAGAGGCGCTATGCTTGAAACAAAAGTACTTTATACCATTGAAGAAAAGAGAAACCAATTGAATTCTAGTAAAATCAAATAGGAATGTACTAAAATTTTTTGAAAACAGTTTACTCAGTATTAATCCCCCCCCCCCCCCCCCCCGGGAGGGGGGACTCTGCAGGTCCTAGGAGTCCACGGGCACCAAAGGCGCACGAAGGAAAGTTTTGTCCACTTTGCACCCCAACACTATCCTTAAACCCAACCCTGACCCTTACACCCACCCCAACCCTCAGCCTATCCCAACCCTAACCCAAACCCTACCCTTAACCCTAGCCCTAACCCTAGCCTTGGCTCTAACCCTAGCCTTGGCTCTAACCCTAGGCTAGGGTCATCGTTATTGTTGGGGTCCAAAATGGAGAGCAATGATGTAGCAAAAGCAACCATGAAACAAATTAGGGGGATCTTGTTCAGCCTAATCAACATGGGTGGCATGGCCGAACCAACTCGCTGCAAAGGTCAGGGTTAGGTTTAGGGTGATGGAATGGTTAGAGGGAGGGCAAGGGGAGGTAAAGGGAGCCTGTGATGGATCAATTCTTGGCCTTGGGGGCATGTACCCCCCAAATTGCCCCACCTAGAGCCCCCCCCCCCACTTCAACCAACCAACCAACCAACCCTCTCGGACCCCACCCCCCTCGGGCAAAAGCCCCCCAGATCCCCCCCCCATCGCCGAGGCCTTGTGCCTAACCCCCCCCCCCCCCATCGCCCCTCCCAAAGGGGCCTCCGGCCAATGATTAGTTACGGGGGTAGTTGGCATCCAGAACCGAGGAGACCCCCCCCCCCCGCTGCCCCCGGTATTAATTCATTGCTGAACCACATTTTACTCGATTTTACTTTGTTTCTTACTCGGTTTTACCAAATTCACACAGTGCCAACAACCGCTTATGGGGTCGTATTATCATCAATGGTTGAGGAGGCGGAGAAGGGGGATATTTTTGGTTGTTTCATCAATTGTTTTTGCAAGGGTTGGGAAAAGAGGTGGTAGATTTGGTGCGTATCAAAATAAAATGCCTACCAGAATGTGAATATTGCCCAAATGGGTGTACATAGGGGGAAGCATGAAATAGGAATGGAGACCATCGGGAGGAGTGTGGGATTGGGAGGATGGCCCCAAACCTGACCATCAATTGCCCCTCATGAAAGGTGGCACCGGAGACCATCCACCCACATGATTTTCCCATCCAAGTCCATGCTCGTTTTCTTGGTACCCACCACAAGCCAGCGTAGTCAGGGCCTGCCCTCTCACTCGATGGTGTAGATAGGGGGTCCCACCCTCTTGCCCAACGAAAAATTTCTGTGTGCTTCTATGGAGGGCGCCATCCCTCCAATAGTCGTTTTGAAGCTCCCCCTATGAATGAATCATATGTCCCGAATTTGGCTGGTTTTGTTTGTGCAACTGGGATTCAAATAAGCATACATGTATCAACGGGTCAGTACGTAGTGTGTACATAGTGCCGTGGTCTGATCATTGCCCATGAGCAAGTTAGGCCCAGCTAGGAGGTAGCAAACACCCACTTCTGCTTTTTGTAGTTTGCCAAAAAGAGCGACATGCCCGGGGGCTTCAAGTGGCACCAGTGCTGTATGCTAATGGATGTCACAAAACTTGGTGGTCAATTAGCCATGCCAGCTCCCTCTATGCGCCCAGTATGCGCCCTCTATGCGCCCACTATGCGCCCTCTATGTGCCCTCTATGCGCCCTCAATGCGCCCAGTATGCGCCCTCTATGCGCCCACTATGCGCCCTCTATGTGCCCTCTGTGCGCCCTCTATGCGCCCTCCATGAGCCCTCTATGCGCCCTCTATGCGCCCTCTATGCGCCCACTATGCACCCTCTACGAGCCCTCTATGTGCCCTCTATGCACCCTCTACAAGCCCTCTACGCACCCACTAAGCGCCCTCTATGTGTCCTCTTTGCGCCCTCGATGCACGTTCAGTGAATGGGGTCTTGTCTTCATTCATTGAGCTAGCCCTTCGTGTGCAGTGCTTGCACGACACCACTTGTTGTGCACAAAATCTGTGGTTGCAGTTTTTGGGGCTGAGATCACTCTTACTATTGAGAAACTCTCGAAGATATATAAACTGCTGTACAAATCTGTTTGGGACTGAGAGCACTGCTGCACAAATCACCTCTGCCGTCTGCAGATCCCTGTAGTGGGGAGGTTTTCATTTTGTTCCCCTGCGGTAGTGCACAGGCGAACTGATCGAAAATACAATACCAAAACGACTGCCATTCCATATAGAATCGAAAAGCAACTCAAGCAGGCTCAACACAGTGTAATAAATACAGCTCAAACACATTGCCTGACTTACAGGCAGGTTAAGGTCACGTCAAAAACTTTAGTTTATACGTGACCTACAGAATCAAAAATGACTGCACAACAAAATGACTGCATGCCTACTTGAGATCCCCGAAGGGCAAAGTGGGGAGACCACCTGAGGTTCAAGAACCATTTGCCTGCCCTTGCGCTCACATCCACTTTGAGGTGACTTGTATACCCAACAACAGGGTCACTACACTGCACCCACTGTAGTGCCGTGTCAGTGCACAGGTCTACCAGTGTTTTTCATCGCTCCACTGTGGTTTAGCACTGGTGTTTGTGCTTGGACTGCCGGCGCTGTAGGAGGCTTCCGGCCAAGTAGCTGTGCTTGCCGAGGCGCGTGTCTTGTGCTCTTCAGTCGTGCATTATCGTTCAGTTTGTCGCCATGCCGCTTGCTGACAAACTGACACGGATGACAGAGAAGGGCGTCAATCTCTTTGACCTCGTCGTCGATCGAGGTCAAACCCGAATTGCGCAGTTAGAGAAGGCAACTGGCATAGACATCAACCAGGATGGGCGGCTTGGGGACAAACGCGTGTACTGGAGTAACAGGGAACTCGAAAGGATGACGGACGAAGAGCTGGACAGGCCTGAGATGTTCAACGCCATCCATTACGACGAGGCAAAGGCCGAAATGGGGACCGGGGACATCATCCTTCTCCATGGGACGGAGCTGTTTTCCATGACCATCAAGAGCGCCACTCGTTCTTGGTACTCCCATGTGTCGTTGGTTATCAGAGACCCTCCAAACGACATCTTGAAGTTGTACGGTCTAGAGAATGAGACCGACCCCGACGGTTTGTACGTGTTTGAGAGCGACAGTGAAACTGAGGACGGGCGGGAGGGCGGTGGCGTCCAGATGCGGCCCTTGCGGAAGTGGGTTGTCGAGATGAAGCGGTACTACGCTGTGGAGCGCCAGGCGCGGTTCTTCCTGGCATGGCGCCGCATGGTGTGGAAGGCCCCCCCGGGGTGCCCAAGTCTTCAAAGGCGCAAGACGTGCGAGTTTCCAGACTTCATCAAGGTGCTCCACGAGGCCCACGGGAAATCCTACGAGAAGAAGCCGGTCCAGATGGTCGCGTCCACAGTGCACTTGAATCAGAAGGAGGATCTGTCTTCGGTGTTCTGCTCGGAGCTCGTGGCATGGTCATACAAGGCCCTGGGCATCTTCACTCCGGCGGAGAACGCGTCCAATTGGGTTCCGCTACAGTTCTCCTGGACTTACAAGTCCGACATCGTCAACGAACACACAAAATTGGCCGGCAAATTGGACAAGGACCGACGCCTGCGGATCGAAGTCCCGGGGGCTGAGTGCAGCACCAAGTACTGATTAGTAGACGTATGCGTGCGGGGAGGGGGGGGGAGGGGGCGTAACGTGCGACAGCACCCACCCCGCCACCACCACCACCCCCATCTCCGGGCGGTCTTAGGTTGGGTCAAGTGGGTCAAGCCCCCCCCCCCCCCCTCCCCCCGCAAATCCATTGTGGTTGCAGAATATTTGGGCTGAATTGACCTAACCCAGGGGGGTCCTTTAGGAACTGGATTTTTTTTTTGGTTCGGACCGCCCTTAAGGACCAGCCCCAGGGACCACCAACCGCCAACCACCAACCGCCAACCGCCACCAAACGCCAACCACAAACCGCCGCCAACCGCCAGCCGCGACCAACCGCCAACCGCCAACCACTGCCAAGCGCCACCAACCACCAATCACCAACTACCAACGCCGCCAACCACCACCAACCGCCCCCAACCGCCAGTTGCGAACTGCCAACCGCCAATTGCCACCAACCGCCAACCACCAACTGCAACCAACCATGGTTGAACATATGAGCTACAAGCGGTCTTTTTGGGAAAACTGTGTGTAGGAACACTTTTCTTTTTTTTTCTCCCTCTCTTAAGGACCTCCCTGACCTAACCTGAGTCAGTCTGGCATGAGGTCAGGATCATGCTGGTGTTGCCCCGCTCCATTCAAAATGGTTGAGGCTTTGAAGGAACAGTGGAGGGTCGAAGATGCTGCCGGCAGCGTCTGTGCATGCCGCTACCGAACCGTGTTGCACCTCTTTGGTGGCCGTTGAGGCCACCCACCACCACTTTCCATCGGGGGCGACGGGGGGGGGGGGGGGGCTTTGCGACAGCAGCAAGTCTGCTTTGGGGCAGTACTGTTCTCTGGTGTTCTTTGCTTAACACATCATGAAAATCCCAGTTGACTCCTTTACAAGTGGGTTCTCCATGGGCTGGAAGGAATTTGCACACGGGGGGGGGGGCGTTTCTGAAATATGGGAGCGGTTTGGGAACCCCCCCCCCTTTTTTCCGACATTGCTTCCGGGGGGGGGGGAGGGGCGTGGGGATAATATGGTTTCTGGATGCATGCATGCCAACTCCCCATTGCCATACCCTGCACCTTGCTTCATTGTTAGTCCATGCGGTGAGGCAGGAAGTGACAGATGGGGACTGGCAGATGGGACAGGGTGCTCCTTGCTTCATTTCCAGGTCCTGCATTTGTAGGTGGTGCTTCTTCTTTAAATTGCTTTGGCACCACTCTGTGTTGTAAGCCCATGACTGATGGCTGTGGGCATTCCACTGCTGGCAGCCAAAGTAGTCAGCATCAGTGCTTTTGGCCGGAAGGTGGCTAGCATGTCTCCCAACCCCCCAATCCCCGCATGGTTGTTTTTTATTGTCAGAGGGGGGGGGGGTGTTCAATTATTCTACTTGGGAAGCCCCCGTGCAGCAGAAAAACCCTTTGAAACCCCTCCTCCCGACCCCCCCTTTTCCCAAATGCCCCCAGGGGGGGGGGGGTCAGCATGGTATCCGATTTTAGAGAAACGCCCCGCCCCCCACCCTGCGAATTTGCTGGCAGTGGGTTCAGCGGCGGTCCAGCTCCCCCGATTAGGGTCCGGCGGTCTGGCTTGGCAGCAGTTCGGCCGGCCGGGCTCGTTCGGCCAATTTGGCCAGCCGAGACTACCGAACAGGATGTAGTGCTGTATGTGCACATATGCTGCTTGTAGGGCTCCCTGTCTGAATTGGAGATGGGGTGGTATGGGGCTCGGAACGGCTATTTTCAACACAGCTGGCTATCTGCTCTGGGTAACGAACGTGCGAGCAGTACTACTTTGCTTGGGATCCTACCATCAGTGTACCTTGTTTTACCACCCCCCCTCCCCCCTCCCGGACAAAGTCAAGCGCAAGCCCGCGAAACGCCCTCGCCCCCCCCCCCCCCCGCCAGCGGCCCCAGCTAAAGCCCGAAAGCGCGCCCGCTAGTCCCCCAAACCCGTCCGCCCCCTCTCGTTAAAACGACACGCCGCGGGCCCACCTCAGCCACAACCCCCACCCTCAAAGAAACCACTCACCATCCGGGACATGTTTAACCTCCCGCCCCCCCCCCCCCCAGCCTGCCCCCCCCCTACCGCCCCCCCCCCCCATGCGCCTTCCCCCTCCCCCCGCATCACGAGATTTCTTGCGCCAACGCCCCCCCCTCCCACAAACACCACCTCGAACTCGTCCTCACACTCAGCCGACGTGTCATCCCTTGATTCCACAACGTAATTCTATCGGGCTTTTCCACCAAAACAACATCAAAGCATCTCTACCACCACAAAAGCAAATTGACACCCCGCTGCCCTAACTAGGCGAAAAAGCAGTTAATCACATCACCCCACCACCACCACCGCGGATGGGCGCTCACTCACGTCAAAGCTTCGGCAAGTGTCTTCTATCACTCCCCTACCCCCCCATCCCCCGCCCTCACGTGCTCTAACCCCCCAAACCACAACCCTACCGCCTTCCGGTAAGCAGCAGAGGCCCCGGCTCTGCGGTTGTCTATTATGGGGTCGCCAAGTCTCTTTGAGATTGGGCGAGAGAGTTACAGCACTTTGCGGAGCGGTACTCAAACCGCGATTGGACTATGATCGGGCTCCCGTCCCTCCCCAAAAAAGTCTGGCGCGCAAGAGCCTTTCGGCCTGGCCAGCCACCAACAGGCACCGTTCAGTGCAAAAAAATCAGTGTACCTTGTTTTAGCCCTTCCTACCCCTTAGCCCTGAATACCCATCATTGTCCTCGAAATACCTTCGTAAGGAATGTCGTTTTCGCAGTGTACACACGGTGCAAAGTTCTGTATGTCGGCAACTACCTGGGCCCTAGGTGATGGAGGGCATCCAGATTGCTGATGAAGCACAAAATAGCACGCAGAAAGAGAAATGCAGAGAATGGGAGAAAAGAGTGGTTTAAGGGAGTCTGCACGTGAGGTGAGATTTGTGCAAGTGTGCTCGCCTGCTGCTACACTGCCTGTTACCTGGGGCTCGTATGCCATTGTGGCTCTTTACTTGCATCCTTGTAGTATGGGCGGCTAGCACATGCACTTGCGGGGGGTATCACTATTTCTTAGGCATTGTGGAAAAGGCCCACGCTTCAGTTACATATTTATCCTGCCAAACCCCACTGCGAGGGAGGGTGGGGGGGGGGGGGGGGGCAATGCATATGGGCATGAGGAGGTGCAGGTGCGACATTGATTGACACCCCCTTTCAAATTTTCAACCAATACCATGGGTGCAAACACAGGGGTGACCGACAGATTCAAGTGTCAGCACCAACTGCAACCGACTGGACCTAGCCTCATGTGTGTCTCTTCTCTGCGAGGCTCAGAGGGGATAACTTGGAATTTTGCTGGGGCTGCTCAAGGGCGGGGGGATTGCAAGTTCAAAGGCTGACCCACTGAGGACATGCAAATCCTGAAAGCGACCACCCGTCCCATTTCCTGGTCTGCTTGACAACACTCACCCGGAGCCTCTCCCTTCATGTTGGTTCTGTGATGCCGGTGGCATGCCTAGCAGTTGGGTTTTGTTCAGGTGCCCCACTGTTTGCCAGGCCCGCTCACCACTGGTTTCTGCATACTGCTTGAGTGTCAGAGGCACCTTGGTGCACTGCAAGTGCCCGCTCCCTCTGCCTATTGCCTTGTCTCAAGACTTGGTTCCAGAAGCACCTTGTCCAGACTGGCTTTGACACAAATCTCCTCCTCATTTGCACAGTTTGTCTATTAATTCACCAACAACAAACTCCCCAGATTTTAACCCACATAAATCTTTGGCCACCTGCAGCTTTTTCTGCTATGATGACAAGACCCCGGGTCTGTGGTTTCAGTGGTTGCAAACACAGATTTGAGCGGAGGTGGGGCCGGCTTCAGATCCTCCGACTATTGGACAGGCTGGACGTTCTCAATGCTTTCTCCTTGGGCCCCCAGCAGAAGTCTTTCCGAGCCACTGGCCGCACATCCCCGATCCATGCACGTCTCCCTTGCACCGGAACAGTGTGTTGTTGTCGACCCACAATCTGCTCAAATAGGGTGCTCAAATAGGGTCCACAAATAGGGTGCTCAAATAGGATGCTCAGAGAGGATACTCAAATAGAATACTCAAACAGAGGACTCAGATAGGGGAGAATATTTTTTTTGATGTACTGAAAAAAACTACAACCTCTGAAAAGAAAAACAAAACATTGAAAAAAAAATGTGTCAACAGTGAATAAAATTTAAGATGGCGCTCTAAAAAAAATTCGCTGCAATTTGAAGAAAAGAAATCCCGCTACATGAAACCAATTTAAGATCTAAAAACAAACACAACGCCTAAAAAAAAAACAAAATAACGGATAATATTACAGCCAAGTCCCTGCCCTGCCCCTACAGGCACATGCAATAGAAACCACTGATTCACCCTTTTGTTTGCATCTAGGCACTACGAATCAAAAATTCATGCACGCTGAAATCTTATATATAAATATATAAATACGGAACCTCCGTCCCTCCCTGGATGCAGCCTTGTCCGCCAATATTGACCACCATCTGAAGGCATTTCAGTAACAATCAGAGAGCATATGGATGAAAGTTGTGCTTGAAGAGAACGTGAAAGGCTGAACAACTCAAGTTTGTTTGTGCACTGAATAATGCTTCGCAGGAAGGTGTTAGCAATCTGGAATTGCGGACTGAGTGGGCAAGTTGCACACGGGGGAAGTGGCTGTGACAAACTAGACGTGAAAAGCTTGCTTGGACTACAAGCAGCATTCGCTGCAAGGAGGAGGGGGCTGTGACGTCTGGATGCCCAGATCTCATCAAGGTTGCACACAAATCTTGCCACGCCTCAGCCTGGGCGGGTGGGTCGGCTGAGCCAGTGTCTTTTGTTGTTTTTGTCAAATTGATCACTTCCTCTGATTTTTCGCTGAATGCCGCCGTCGCTGTCTGCCGTGACGCCACTTGCACATAGTGACATGTATCTTTTTTGGGACTCCATCTATTTTTTCGTACGTGCAGCTTTGGCTCTGTTCATATACGCAGCAATGTTGTCGTTGTTGCAAAGTTACAAGCGGCGGTAGAGCTGAGATTCCCACCATTTGACCGTGATGTAGTTGTCGTGCGATTGTTTCTTCGTTTAATCTACTTGTCTGTATTTACTGCCCTGCCCATATTCACCACAGTTTTGTCTGCGATGCGAAGGTAAAACCAGCAGCACAGCCAAGATTCGCCCCATTTGAATAGGCGGTGGATTTTGGAGACCTATCACTAATAGTACGATCAACATATTTTCTGCTTGGCTCCTGTTCATATATGCTAGGGCGCTGAAATGACTTCGCAGAGGTTAGTACACTTTTATGCACGAACTATTTCTAAGTAAGACGTGTTTTATGAAGCAAGTAGTTGTTTTCACGTGTGCTATAGATAAGAGATTGTTTCCTCCTATTTGATTGTCAGCTTTGCTTTCCAATACGATCAAATTAACCCATGGACCTTGGCGGATACTATTTGGGGAATGTGTTTCGGCGGACACTATGTCGTGTTGTTGGACGGGCAATTCTGCCCTTTGCACGGATCGCATTGCTCATCCCGAGTTCTACTTTATCTGCTGCTTTATGGACGGTGAAGACTTACGTGTAACAACGCATACTTGATGCAGCAACCACTGGTAGTTGGACCAGTCTGAGCGCGGCTGTTCATGCGGATATTGGTCGGCATCACCCTGCCAGTTCTGGTGTGGTGATGTTTGATCTTTACGTGATGGATGTGTATAACACTTTTTTTGCCTGCCGGCGTGTGCCTCGCTAGATGGTAGGTTTACAACATACAGTTGCCTCAGTCTAACTTTGGTCCACTTGTGAGAGCCACAATAAGATATATTCACAGTTGGCTTTTTTTAGTTCAAGGATCTCACATGACATCTTATATTTGGCCACGTTCTTTCACCGCTGAGTGTCGGAATACGCATTTTCACTGCTTAGTGTGTGAATACCATCTTTTTAATGCCAGCTTTCGCGTTTTGTAGTACGACCGTATGCAGTGCTAGTCATGCCCACCGCGCTCCAATGAGACACCTCAGCCTGGGTGCGTGGACGGGCCTAGCCTGCACAGTGTCTTTTGTTGCTTTTGCGGACTCCATCACTTCATATGATTGTCGATGAATACCGCTGTTGCTGTTTGTCGCAACGCCACTTGCATACACTGACATGCATTTCTTTTGAGACTCTGGCTATTTTTTTCATGCATGCAGCTTTGGCTGTGTTCATATACGCTACAATTTTGTTGATGTTGCAAAGATGCAACCGGCGGCGGAGCTGAGATTCACACCATTTGACCGTGTCGTAGTTGTCGTGCGATAGTTTCTTCGTTGTAATCTACAAGTTTGTATTGGTTGCCCTGCCCATATTCACCACAATTTCATCTGTGATGCGAAACAAAAACCAGCAGCGGAGCCGAGATTCGCCCCTTTTGAGTACGTTGTGGATTTGGGGGACCTATCACTGACCGTATGATCAACACATTTTCTGCTTTGCTCTTATTCATGCATGTTGGGGCGCTGCAATGACTTCGCAGAGGTGAATATTTTTTTGTGGAGGAACTATTTCAACGAAAAACGTGTTTTACGAAGCAAGTAATTGTCCTCACGTATGCTATACATAAGAGGTTGTTTTTGTACAAGCATTGGGGGGGCTGCGACTAAGCTTCAGAATGTTCCTCTTTTTTCAGCAAACATTAAAAACCGACGGTGGAGGCAAAGAATGGATATTGCAGTTGGCTCGGGACTTTCATAAATTGTCGTTGTAGTACACGTTACAACAGATGACGATCTAAACCACTTTACGGTGCCGGAGCCTGCCACGTTCTTGCATGGTGCTAAGGGTACCGTCGGCACATAGGGGATTAGCGCAGCGGACGCGCATTAGACCCTAAAACTACACACAACAAGTGCGCAAACATTGCTCTCGCGGAAGGGGCCGTGAACACTTAGAGATCCAGCCCGTGCATTGTTGCAATCTCACTGTTTGATAGTTATGGCGAGTCTAGGGAGGCTTGCATCTCTCATTGCAAGACTTTCCTACAAGGCCTTGTTCAGTGCACAAAGATGAGTTTGTTAGCCCACTGCTTTGGAATGTCCTCATCCGATGTGGTGGATGCAAAAACAGCAAGCAGTGTCATTGTGTGATATCGTCGAGACAGCTGCATTATAGCAACGGCTTCTATATTTTGTTATTCTTTGCTGTTGACCCCCACGTTTCAAATTTCACCGGGGTATAGGGGTGGTTCTGCAGTCAAATAATAGCCGCCTAGCCTGTGCACCAAGTTTTGACTGCCGCACTGCTGCAATCTTCATAGCTCTCCTTCCCCTTGTAGCGAGTTTTGCCTATAGCCCTAACAAACTTTTGCGGCTGACACAATGCACTCCAGAAGCAAGGAGCATAAAAAACCCAGCTGGATCACTGCGCATCTACAAAGAATTCCGCATTCAGCAACAATAACACTCTGGTCCTGCAAACACGCAAACACTGGGCATTATTGTCAGGTGAACATGATTACAACTACTTGATGATGTCGGAAGAGGTCTTTGTGTAAATGACGCACAAAACGCCTTCTTTGTGGTGCGGGGTGGGAGGCAGGGAAAGCAGACTTTTCCACAATGTGTGCATCGGAGAGGTGGGGTGGCGTGGGGGGCTGTAGGGCAAGGAGGATGGGGAAGACATCGGTCCATAGAATGTTCCGCATTGAATGGAGTTAATGAGGCAATTAAAGAGATGTTCGCAACGGACTGGTACAAGCAAGCTTGGTATTGCTACTGGCAGCGCAACTCGACAGAGCGTGATCAGAGCACTGATCACATGATGCGCACACAACGCAGTATGAAATGTTTTGATTGTGAAAACTATTGTTTTTCTAATTAATTTTGTGTGTTGTAATCAGTCAAATCTATATTGTGCATATTCTACCTGCTTGTTGTACCTTTATAGGTACAACAAGCTTACATGTGATGGGACGGAGTTCGATGATTTGAGTAAAGATACGATGCTGTAGCTTCAGGTTTGGAGCCTCCTAGTTTTGAAAATAACCGGTTTGAAACGATTATTTTTACAAAAATAAACTGTTTGGCCGATTAATAGTTTTCAAAATAACCGTTTTTTCCGATTAATTGCCCTTTACGAACCAAAATCTTGCAATTTGCAAAAGAGAGCCCATGCAAGTCGGAGCACACTGATCAAAACTACGTCGGAAGTTGTATTTCACCATCGACCATCGCTTATTGTCACCAAAGTCTAGTTTAGTGCACAAATTGGACAAAATGTACTGCCGAAAAGAACCAAATAAAATTGGAACCATTCCGACTAATTGGTTTAAATCAGTTTTCAAAATAACCGGTTGTGCCAATTGTTTTGAAAATAACCTCCGATTATTGCCGATAACCGGTTTTTCCGATTCATTGGTAAAACAAGTTCGGAAACCTACTGTAGCTGTTCTCTATGATTGAAGGTATTGCTGGAGGTAGAGTACGGGAAAAGAGATATCTTCTTCAAATCCAAGAAACGGGACGCGGGTACGCCATCAATACTAGCTACACGACGGGTCCCCTCGTCATCCTCTTTCAACAAATGGGCAACTTCACCATCCCTCATGGGCCCCTCGAAGAACTTCGTAATTGCTGCCGCTTGCAGTTGCATTTGGTGTTGGCCACGAACTGAGAATGGGTCTAATGTTGGGGGTGTTACTTTGTGCTCAGTGCGCCAGAGACACGCATTCACCACAGTCTTCCACTTTGGCCGGCGCGATCCGTGCTTCACGGACTTATCTCTTTGATACTTCAAGTTGGACAAACCATTCTTCAAATGCTGCGTCCTTAGCGCTTCCACCTCCAACCGGAGCTTTGCATCTTTTGCCGCACATAGTTCGAAGGCTGAAAAGTAGAACTCGGAGCCAATATATATGTCAATTTCAAATGATTGGCCCAGGTTTGTACACAATGTCCAACAGCTGCGGCCCCTACATGCACACCACGGGGCAATTTGGGTTTTACTTGTAGGGGGGGGGGGGGGATAGAGCCCCCGAAAACTTGGGGGGGGATAGGAAAAGGGCTCAATTGAGGAGCACCGTTATCACCAATGAAAAGAAGCTTAGGATCCACTCTTGGCAGGGGTCGTGCACTTCTTGTTTTGTACCCCTTTTAGGGACCCCCGTGCCCAGGGGTTACGTAGCCAATGTGCCAACTTGTGCGCCACTTCTGATTTTGTCCCCCACTTTGAGGCGTTGGCGACTCCCGAGACGGCAAGAGGGTGATGTAGCCCATCTACCCAAGAGCAATGGATACGCTTTGGTGGTGGTATAGTACCTTTGTGCCCGCCCCCACCGCCAAGTTTTCCCTCCGCGCTATTTCAATAAAGTCTCGTTGTGCCACCAGCACGAATAACCGCCCAAACTGTTCCCACGTGTCATTGGATTGCCTCACTTGTTGCGGGTCCAATGGCTGCGCTGCAACCAGCAGCTTAAATGGCGGGTTCCTCCAGCATTGCGGTAGGTCTTGAATAGTCAAAAGACAACCGATACGGTACGGCGGCATGACGGATAGGCCACTGAGTGGGGGGCAGAGAGGAATCCGTTCTCATGTTACAGAAAGGGGATAATCCTAGAATGAATTCCATTGGGGTTGTCGACATCGAATATTAGTCCGGCGATCGCATCGGAACCAATGGATCCAGGAGGGGTCTCGGCGTTTCCCCTTGTAGGGTGCGCTTTCATTTTAAACAACTCTTTGAAACGGTCATTCCAGAGAAATTGGGTTATGGGTGGATTATGGGATTATGCGTCGTTTAGACAACGGCCTTGTCTAGACATGTTGTGTGATGTGAAAGCTGGGTGGTTTCACCCTCGGAAATAACCGAAAATTAAATGCAAAGCCAATCAATTGGAGTCTCCGGCAAGCACGCGAGAAGCACAATGGACTTTGTGGTTTGGTACCGGTTTCGCTGTGGCTGCAGCCTCATCAGCCAACTATGCAAAAAAAAAAAAGGCAAGCACTGCATTTACCAAATGCAAAATGCATCAATAAATCAAATATGGAAAATCTGACTCACATTCCATTCGGTATTAACATACTAGCCTCTTCCTGTGTGTGTGTGTGCGCGCCCTATCCCTCCGGCTTGTCCGCATGTGCCTTTGAGCTCACCAACGCACCTTTTCCTTATTAGGCCCCATCTTAGATACAGCAAACATTTGCATATTCCTCAGAACAGAGAGCGAGCCTGGCACTCACCGCACAAGCACCGACCATCGTAGGCCAACACTCGTGTGAAAAGGCGCTCTAAAGACATGAATAATGCCATCTTGCTTTTTTAAAACCCAACCCCCCCCACCACATCACCAGACGGTATGTATCTAGATTTCAATCCCAGGGAATCTTGAAAGAATCCGCCACCGATTTCGGATTGTTAAGGCGCCGAATGACGCCACGTTGGCGTGCCACACACGCATCATGATAACTGGATCCCGAGCAAATCCTCAAATATTCTACACACTCCGCACGAAGCCAACCCATTCAAATATGCCGTGAGGTATTACTACCCCACAGCATATGACTACAAGAATGTGTTTTCTTGTAGTGAATGGTTGTGCCTTGTGGCTCTAGTGACACAATCATACAATCCATATATGGTATCCATGCCGTGGTGTTCAATTTTTCAAACTCAACCTTCAAATCCACGGGGTACATGGCATGCAATTTGGTCACTAATTCTTCCTCATCCTCATCGAAATGAAGCACAAAGCCGTCATCAATGAAATGTGACATGCACATATGCAGTGGCAATGGCAATTGCTTTTCAAAGGCATGCAATGCCAAAATCGCCCAAACGGGTGCGGCACTCGTGCCCATAGCAAACCCATGGGTTTAAGCGAACACACCCACTCCTAGTGCTTCCATTGACATGTGTCTGTAGATGACATGCAGCAAGAACTCACCGAGTGTGAGTCGCTCATGGTGCTCCATGTAAAAGAAGGGAAAGTCAACTTTCATACTCTCAAATTGGTCTCGCTCCATAGGTGATACAAACAGTCCCCAAGCATATGTGTTTAGGGCGACACGGCCTTACACTCAAGCGCCATGAGCCCCTGCAGTGCCTGATAGAGGCGCCCGCCTAGCGGGAGCAGTGAGCGGCACAAGTCTGTGGGTGCCGTTCATAGCGGCTGGCCCGCCGCCATGCGCCGCTGCACGAGCCACGCTACTTGGTGTAGTCCCGCTAGCCGGGGGGAGACCGTTTCCTAATGGGCTACTTCGCCCACCCACCCGAGGACGCTAGGCTCTACTCCCCTACGCCTGGCGCACCCCAAGAGCGCCAGCACAGGGGGTGCCCCTGGCAGCGCCATAGGTGCACCGTGGCCTGGGCTGGGGGCTGGCACAATGGGGGCCCACTGAGGGAACACGGGGCACTGTCGTGCGACTAGTGTCGTTGTGTGCGGTATGGTATCAGCCGGTGCTCCCGCGCTGGCCATGCGGGCCACGAGCGCCGTGGCGTGGCAGCTGCTGCGTGCTCTCCAGTTCAGCTACGGCGTGAACCGGGGCTGCGGATCTTGACGCCGCAGGCACGGCGAGAGGGAGCGCAAACCCTTTGAGCGTGGCTAGGCCGCGCACGCCAAGCGTCGGAGGCCTTGCCCCCCCCCCCCCCCGCCTGCGGCATCTGGGCATGGGCCGCAACGCAACGGTGCACCTCAACACCCAGAGTGTTGTTGATGCGCGGGGACTTACTACCCTAGTAGCCGATGCATGCAACGGCGAATAGCACACGAGCGCAGCAAGCAGCAACCGCGGGGGGGGTTTCCCAACACTATTGTAGCATCCTATGATGGGGCACCGCCCCGGCTCTCCTCCTCCATCCCTGCCGGGCTCTTCGCCAGGCCGGCGAGCAGCCACCCCACTAGAGGCGGGTAGCGCAGCAGCTTTGCTGCCAAAGATTTTTTCAAGCATATCAGGGGTGTTGGCCGCCTGGCGCTCCTGAGTCCCTCATCATCCCCCCGCACGTCTTAGTCCTCCTCCTCGGCGACGGTGCTAGCGGCACCGCGATTGCTCGGCCAACTTGTGACATAGGCCTACGAACGATTAAAGGAGTCGTACCTAGTCGAATTTTGCGAAAATTCGACTTTTTTGGAAACCCTTCTGTTGCCCCTTGGATGGGTTTGGGTGGTCATTTGGCCCATGGGGACCCACATAGTGGTTGCACGGGCCATGGGCCCCACAAAAGCCCCAAAGGCCCACGCCTCTCCCCTCCTCCAAAGATGCCTCCGGCCAACAGTTAGCCGTCTCTCTTCAAGGTGCCTTGCCGAAGGCGATAGAATTTACTCTAGAAAAAGTGTCTTTGGGCCCATTAGTGGTACGCAGACTAGGTTTCAGACCCCCCACCCAACCACACTCAGAGACGACACTCCCTACAAGCATTGGTCTAGGTGCCCCTTACTCTCTAGCACCCACATGAAGTGCCTTGCACAATTGTTATCGGGGGGATAGTGAATAGTGACCGTGTTGAATGACTGAGTGATGTACAGGGTCAACGTGGCGAGTGATAGTGCGGAGATATACGACAGAAACACCGAGTGATGCACAGAGCGATGATGAGAGAGTAGGAGTTGCAGAAGTGGCAGCATATACACACATTTGCACCCGCACCCATGCTTCCCAATATCTTAATGGTCCCACGAAAATAAAAGTGTACAAAGAACTGAAATCAAAGGTCGTGCATGCCATTGTTTAACCCATGTGCATGTGTCCATCATGCCATATGTTGATTCGTCCATCATGCCATATGTTGATTCGTCGAATTAACTCACAGGTGTCCCACAGTGGGGTGAACCACACACTCGGCACCTTATCTAATTTGAAGCGCACATTGCCATAGGTTGATATTGGTGTAGACACCGAGGTCATTCCCCACCGTGCCAAACCCACCACCGGCCTCAATGCCCAATGATTGTTTGCGTGCAATGTTAAACTTTTATGAGTCTTACACAAGAGTTAAAATGCTGGGAGTTTGGCAGTGTTTTCAATATCAAAGAAATGTTGGAGCACTCCGCTTAATGGTTCAGGCGTGTTCCTCAAAATCACTTGTCGAAGTGTTCCTTGAGTTTTCTTGCCCACAGCTTCCCACCATTCGTTATCCTTCACGCCTCCTAAGGCAACGACACATACAACTACCAACACACAGGTAAGTGAGCGCATAGTATGAGTGCACCTCAACCTCCACCCATGTTCCCAAAGGCATGCAAACACAAGCGAAGCCTGCTCACCAGAAGGCACTCGAGAAATCTCTCGGAATCACTGCTCACGGGGGTGGGGGGGAAATTGGCTTCTGCAGGGGATCAATGGTCGGTGCTGATCGACTGAATGTCCCCGCCATAGACACTTTCAGCCATTAGTCCAGAGGTTCTCTCACAGATGCATGTGTCCCCTTCTTGGTTGGGGTGCTCCATTATTCAATGTACAACAAGTAGGTACAAGGTTTCAATCAGCGGTGCCAGTGGCAGCTGCATTTGTTATATAACCTGTGGACGGCGAACCACTAAAGATCAATACCTGTGTGTTGCTGAGCTAGATGGCTTCTGCAGGGCGGGAGGGGGGGTATGGGATGGAGCCCCTGTCCCACTCCTTGGTCACAAAAAAAATCACCATATTTGGTACCAAAAAAGGGCTCTGAAACAGGCCGTTCTGGACAGCCCTCAGCCCGCATATGTACATGGGAAGAGGGGGGGGGGGGTGATGCAACAACGGCAGTCCGTCTTGGACAATGCCTGTGTTGCTTTCTACCTGTTTCCGTCAACATGCAGCCACCATGTTCGTGTATAATTCACGCCACATGCTGTTGCGTCCCCAGATGCACCACAGAAACCATTGGTTCGGAAACGAGCGCACTCTGGCCCCCCAGAAAAACAAGAACTAATTCCAGGGAGACGACGGATCAACCCCATGTCGTGTGTTTGTTGCATTTCTTGTTTATGTGGCAGCAGTTTGTTGTACAGTGACAGGGATGTGACAGGGATTGTACAGGGATGTGTTTGGGTTTTGTTTATGGGGGCGTGGGACAACAATGGTGACGATTCGAATTCAATTTCTGACCATGAAAATCATGGTCAGAAAAACCCATCAAAACAACGGTCACACGGGGTCTTCATGCTTGGACAAGCCCGTGCTTGGACGAGGTATGCACAGAGCACTTTGGAGGCATCATTGCCAATGTCATTCAACATCTACTGAAACCCGGTTTTGTCCAGCTATGTGCCGCACAGACATCTACCACATGGAAGGCTCCTAAAGCAAGGGGATAGGGTGTAAACGCCACCCAGGGGCTAGTGGGTCCAGTGAAGATTGGGCAAAGGGCACTTCAGTAGTAAACCACAGCCTTTAGGTGCCCGAAGGCCTCTTGGCAGGACGCCAGGAAGCAAGAACACATATGGCCGAGGTTACTATCGCAGAGCAGTGGCGCCTCTTGTTACATACAACATGGAGAATTTGTGCCGGTGCCTGACGGCGGCTTGCTGGACTGATGGGACTACCTGTGACGCGGGTCCGCTGCGCTGAGACGTGACCGAAATGCATGAGCCCCACCCTGGACCATGAGATTTCCCGACTCCGAAACACCAAAGGGACGATCATCCCCATTAGCCCACCTGCTAAGCTCCGTAATATGCCCTCCTTCATTGGCGAAGTCCCACATATGGGGTGTGGACCGTGCCCCTTCGCACATGCATGCATCCATTCTTGGGGCACCTCTGTATGCAACATCTCTCAATATCATTTACTGTCATCGCTCACAGTGACAATAATGAAGGTTAGAAATGCCTCAAATAGGGGTGTGAGCTACTGCCAGCCACCCACCTGTTCAACCAACTTGATCCAGGCAGAAAGGTGCCAAAGGTGGGTAGCGCCAATTGCTGCCGCACCGCACACCTTAAAAACCAGTGAGCCGCTCTTGCAATCCACACCATAATGCCCAAAGGTGTGGCTACCGACAGCGTCAACGGGAGTGCGTGCGTGCAGTGTGCACAGTGCGTACGTGCAGTGTGCACAGTGCCTGCGTGCAGTGTGCACAGTGCCTGCGTGCAGTGTGCACACTGCGTACGTGCAGTGTGCACAGTGCGTTTGTGCAGTGTGCACAGTGCGTTTGTGCAACCTGGAATTAGTTTTTGTTTTTCTCCGGGGTTCAGGCCATGGCAAGCTGGCAAAGCCTGCTCACCAGAATGCACTTGAGAAATCTCTCAGAATCAAGGATCAGAGCTGTCACATGCTACGATTGTCCCACAAAGTGATGTGATAGCAGACATGACACGTAGTGAGGATAAGCTGATTCTAATACCAGGAAATGGAGTGGGCATGGCTAAAAACACAGCAAGGAACAATGCGCATGCTCATCACTGTCGGATACAATCTCGATATTTGGTACCAAAAAACCCTAAAACCGGCTGTTCTGGGCAGCCCTCAGCCCGTACCTTCCCCCCCCCATGTCCATCCCCCCCCAAGGGACGACGGTTCCCCCCCACCCCGGGGGGAACCGTCACCAAGTGACGGTTCCCCCCCTGGGGGGGGGGAACCGTACACCACTCCCGACCAGCCAATTCTAGTACAACCCAACCAAAAATTTTCTTCAGCGCCTTCGGTGCCTGTGATTTCCTATTGATTTCTTATTGTTCATGGGCCAAATGACGGTTCCCCCCCTGGGGGGGGGGATGGACACGGCGGAGGGATGGACACGGGGGGGGGGGGGAGGTACATGTACATGGGAAAGGGTGTGTGTGTGTGTTTGTGTGCAACAACAATACACATGACAGGCGCAGAGCACTGTGGAGGCAACATTGCCAATGCCATTCGACGTTATTCAATATCATTCACTGTCATCACTCACAGTGACAATATTGTCTTGCTCACTGCAGCTACCACTTCTTGACCTGTCACTATCACTGTCACAATCGCTGCCTGCCACTGGATGAACTTGTACTAATAGATGCTTACTCGGCCACAATATTTTTGGGTTTTGCACTTTCCCACTGCAGCCCTTAGTTTTTTTGTGATGAGTAACAAAAAATGCCCCCCCCCCCCCCCTGGACCCAGACCCGGACCCCCGGGTGGCGCCAAAATCATATCCATCCCTGAGGGGGGGTTGGACGGCCAGCTCTGCCCATAAACATCACCTGGGCCTTGCTGCCACGCCAGCGCCCCTGCCTAGTGGACCAGATCATGGGTGAAGGTTCCCACCACGGCCACCCGAGAGGCATGCCAGGCCACAGGCGCAGCGGGGGCACCTGGGTAGGCAAGGCAAGGGGCCACACAGGTCAGCACAGGGGTAATGCGTGCGCTCCCCCGGCTGCGGTGAAGGGGGAAGAGCGCACACCTGGGGGGCACTCCCACCGGGTGTGCAAGGTGAGATAGTCCCTCAAACAGAAGTGGCTCACTGAGCCAGCTTCTCAGGAACCCCACCCCTTGCACATGCAGGTGCACAATTCGGGGTCAGACAAGCACCCCATGATTTAGGCAATGCCATGCATGCACTCCATTCCGGGTACACCAAAGAAACAATACGCCAATAACTTGCCCATACCTCACCCAAACCAAAGAGTTTGATGCTCCAATGCCTTGCCTCAGAACCGGGCAGGATGCCGAATAGCATGATGCACAGTCTCCAGCCTTTTCCAATGGAATGGAAATGGAATCGAAATATATAACCAGGAAAACAAATCCGACACGAAGGAATGAGACACCTCCCGCACGTGGGGTTGCCCCATGTCACCCGAATCCACTGATTCGGGCACAAATGTTCACATGGCACCGAAAGGCTCCAGTTCGCGTTTTGGAATTCGCCAACGAAACGCCAGTCCCTTCCTTCATCAACTGGTCATAGAGGTGGCTGCCCAAGAATGCTTTTCAGCGACCATACACGATATTCCGGATTTGGCACACCAGAGCTGCGGGGAAAGCCAGGTGCTGGAGAACAGGGGCGTTGTTGGTGGCCTTGACGCGGCACAGTCGCCGGGGGATAACTCTCAGGCGAGGAGATGCGGGGGCAAGCAGAAGCGCCTACTGAGGGGCCTGGAGCGCCGTCGCCCTGGGGATAACTCTTAGACCAGGAGATGCGGGGGCAAGCAGAAGCGCCTACTGAGGGGCCTGGAGCGCAGTCGCCCTGGGGATAACTCTCAGACGAGGAGATGCGGGGGCAAGCAGAAGCGCCTATTGAGGGGCCTGGAGCGGTAGGGGGCAGGATCACGGTGGACTTGGGAGGTTCTGAGGGCGTATGGACAGCTGATGCCCTGATAGACAGACAAACACATGGACAGACCCCATGCAACACACGGCATTCAGCAACGATGGCAAACAGGAAGAGGGGCGGTGCGCCCCTACTTTGCGGCCTGGGAGGAAATGGCGCTGCAGCTGCTGCACTTGGCATCCCACTGCCATGAGATGCGGCTCAAGCGGCTCCGGGCCCACGCCCAGCAGCACTTGGACCCGCTCACCTAGCGGGAGGCGCGTCCCCCACAGCCTGCGATGCGGGGACGCTGGGAGCGCCCGGCCCACGTAGGCTTCACAGTCCACCAAGTCGTCGGGCTCGTCATGGGACGCAGCCATACGCTCCGTCGGCACGGCAAGGTAGGTGCCGTACAGACGGTAGAGGAAAGTATCCATTAGGGCCTTATATGGGCCCTCCGCAAAGCGGGAGGGCAAGAGCCCTGCCCACCGGAGGCACACCGGCCAATGAGCGGGAGTGCCAAGCTAGGGCATGGCCTGCACCGCGGCTTGCAACCGCGGGGCCCAGGCGTCCCGCGCATTGTGCACAGGCACCGAGGTCCACAGGGCCCCCGTAAGGAGCCCCCGGAGCAGCGAGGTCTCCTTCTACCCGCCAGCGGAGCTGCTCGTACATGGCCCTAAGGGCGCGACTATTCCCTGGGTCCATGCCTAGCTCCAACGCAAGGGCTACCATCACGGCTAGGGGGATGAGATCGAAACACTTGACGTAATTGATGCTCATCCCGGTCACTGCCCTGCACCGGAGGCGGTAGAGCTCCAAGAGGCCCTACGTGACCGCCGTCCCATCTAGCGCGCCACGCACCGGGCGGAAGCCGAAGGCACTGGGAGGCACCCAGGCATCTTGCTAGCGAATGGCGTCAATTAGGCAGACACCCACCAAGAGGCAGTACAACATGGAGAGGAACGTGAGGGGCCGCGTGTTCGGCGGCCACAGTGGCCCCTCTTTGGGGATGAGGGCCATATAGCCCTCAGCCAGGCGGGTGGGCTAGCGACCCAGGCGCTCCACCACCCGCAACAGCTCCGCTAGCCACCCTACGAGGACGTCCGGGAGGGCCCACCGCTCAGCCAAGCTCCGGCCGTCCAGCCCCACTGTCGACGGGTGCATGCGTGCAAGTCCACGGCGCACGAGGTCTCCCGTCAGGGGTGAGGCGGGCATTGGCGTCTGGCGCACGAGGTGGCCATACTAGCAGAGGAAGTCCGCCGGGTCAAACTTTGGTGTGTCCGCATACTTGCGGTTGATCGGGCGCCGGGTGTCTTGCACGAGGCCGTCCATCTCCCGCACGTTTGCCGTGGCCGTGGCATCCGGACGGGTGAGGAAGGTGACCAGGGGCGCCAAGGGGTCGTCCTTCAGCCACCAGTACACCAAACCCTTGTCCCTAGACCACACTTCTCCAAGCCACTAGTGCCAGTCCCACAGGCGCGCATCATCCTCGCGCATGTGCACTGTAAAGATCTTCCCCTTCAAGACAGCCTGCAACCGGCGCAGCTCTACCTTTGTAGCTAGGGAGTCCGGCGTACCTCCCATATGCACTTCGGAGTACTCTGGGCCGAGGGACCGCAATCGCTCCAAGCGACCCATAAGCGCGCGCCAAGGACCTTGTACAGCAGCGGCCCCAGCTTGAAGTAAGGGCGCGCCAACCAACAAAGCACCTCCCTCAACGAGCCCTCGGCTGCCTGGAGGTGCGCCAAAGGGCAAGTGGCCTGGTGTCCCTTGGCCCGTTGCTGCCGGGGGCACAAGCGGACCACCTTCAGAAGCTCGTCAGTCCCTTGTCCCGGGGGCACATGCGGGGGTGATAGGGGCAACGGTGTTGCCGGGTCAATGGCCCCCGGGTCGGACTCAGGGCACGAGAGAGCCGGATTGACCTCCTCTGCTACCCAGGTCCACAAGGCCCCCTGCCGTCACCGCCCACCATTGGTGTCGCATTGCCCCTGCACTTTGTGGCCTACTCCTCCACCTCATCCACAAGCACTCAGTCGCGCACGAAGCAGTCTCGTGGGCCCACTGGCCGGTAGGGTCCCCCACCGCCGCAGCGGCGGGTGAGCTTCCAGACCCCATCCAGTATGCGCATGGCCCCGGCCTAGTCCAACGTGACACCCTCTAGCTAGAGAGCGAGCACCAGGCGGGGCAGGGAGCTGGAGGATAGCTGGGTGCAGCAGCGGACCCGAATGGGGCCCGCATCCCCAAAGGCCTTCCACGCCACCCGCTCGGTGCACACCCACTAGCACATGGACATGCCTGGGACGGAGACGTTGTCGCGTGTGCGTTGAAGCACCTTCACAGGAGATGCCACTGTGGGTGCCCGCCTTTGCTATGCACTAGGGGCGTGTGACACCTCGAGCACCTCGTCATCAGCTACCAAGGCGACGATGGCTGCCAAGTGCGCCTCCAATACGGTGCAGCCAACCAATGCCACCTGTTACAACGGACCGCCGCGGGACTTTTGGCACCATTGAGCCCGGTGCCGGCGTGGCGTGATCTACAGGCCTCCCCACTCACAGAGCAGATCTCGCGCAGCAAACTTGTATAGCCGGTGGGGCTTGACAATCGCCGATGGGATCAGCAGCTGCAAGCTGCAGGACCTGATGGCTGTGTCGGCGGCAGCACCGCCTCCTCTCTCATAGAGGTGAATGTTGCCCTGCCGTGAATTGATGTCCACGGCAGCCCACCTGAGTTGGGCACGGCCAAGGGGTGGGTTGGCACGACCCCCGACTGGCACACATAGCCCTCCGCGCCGGCTAGTGCCCTTGCCCACCCACCGGCAAGTGGGGGCTTGGGCAGGATGGGCAAGCTAGGCCGCCGGAGCCACCGAGGCCCTAGGGCCAAGCCGGCCATTGATCCCGCCGGTGCCAAGGCTTGGGCTGCCCCCGCGCTTTGGCAAGCTCCTGGCAGATGGTGTCGGTCATGTCCTCGACAACTTGACCTCTTGCTGCAGCGACGTGATCATGGGAGCTCAGCGGTGGGGAGGGAGGGGGCGGGATGCGGGTTGAACACCCCCTTTCTGCCCCGGGGTAGCAGCCGCGTGCCGCCCCCAAGTTCGCCGGTGCCAGCCCCAATACCACGAGGAAAGGGGCGAGGGCAGCGCCAAGGGCCGCCAAGAACGTGGGGCGCTACAAAAGGTATGTGAGCTAGGTGGCAGCAGCTTCAGGCTCGCCCATGGGTCTTCGCGTGCACCACGTAGCGCAGGGGCTTTACGGGTTTTCAATCTCGGGGGGGGGGGGGGGGGGGGATAGAGCTCCCAAAATGGGGGGAGGGGTTGGGAAAAGGACTCAATTGGCAAGGCCACTAATTAGCGGTTATGAAGTCTGGCGCCAAAGGCGCGACAATTTTATTGACACGCTGATTACTAAAATCCAATTTTCATTTGTGGCCGAATGGCGGGTCCGAGTCACCTCCGGGGCCGGGGAGTTAGTCTCGGTGAGATTTTGTAGGGGGTGTCAATTGAGCCCCCCTTTTTTTTGGGAGGGGGTCTAGCCAAGGGGCTCTATCTACCTCCTTCGCCGCTAGTTGAAAGCCCGCCCGCCCAAGCCGCGTGCAGTGCACGGACGAGGCGCGGTGGTACATGCACCGCAGGCGCTCCACAAATTCGGCAGCCGCAAGCAGGTGGTGCACACCACGCGGGGATAGCAGGCACCTCGCTGCAGCACGCACAGCACAGGTAGCAGTCAACAAATAGCAACAATTTTGGCGCTTTCCGGGGAGGGGGCATAGCCCGGGGTACTCGGGTCGAGCGGCCACCCGTATTGTCACCACATGGTCATCCAAACTCATCCTCAGGACAGCGGAATGGAAAATATCAGATTTTCGAAAATCTTCAGGTGCCACCAAACAGCCAAAACAATAGCAATTTCGGGGCTTTCCGGGCGGCCATGGCCTAGGCCTAGCCCCGGTGACCTAGATTAAAGTCAATATGTTAATTTTTATTTTTTAATATATGAAGGCGTTAATATATTAATCTCGCAAACATTAAGAGGTTAAAGTCAAATTTTTGCGATTGGGCCAGATGTACCCATTTTTCCATGCACATATGCGGACCTATAAGGGGTGTTACGTGGTATATTGTTGCACAACGGTATAGTAGAGAGGTTCCAATGTTGTGTTGGCGGGCGTCTTGGACACCCCCCCTCCGGTTGCCCGCATTCCCCCCCCCTCCACACCACCATCTTCCCTTGTATAGCCCTTGTTATGCCTTTCTCTCGGGACACCCTTACCGAGCTTAACATGACGCTCGTGCGTTTGAGTGGGGCCAACAGTTTGCGGGACCCTTTGGTCTCCCAATTCCTTGGTGAGTGGGTGGCCTCATCCCCTTTGGCCCGGGCCCGATGGTCCGAGGCCATGGAGGTTGGCTACCCCTCCCTTATTCGTACTAAGCAAGTGGAGGCGGTGAAGCAATATGCCTCCCACCTCTTCCCGGCCCCGGACCTCATCGGCCTCCTCATGGACTTGAACGTCCCCAAGCTCGGCTTCCGGCACGTGTAGGAGTACATGAGCCGCCGGGGGTCGGCCTACACGGCCGCAACGGGCCTCCCGTTCCCCCGCCCCATCCCCACTCGGGATACGTTCACGGACACGTGGAAGGAGTTGGTCACCCCCCTTGACCTACGACCACCCGTGTCCGTCCCCGATCCCCCCGCGAGTGGGCGCTCTTGGCCGCTACCCTCATGGGCCCGGTGCGTCCAATCACGCCCATCGCTAGTGGACACCATCGATTGGACAAGGCCCCTCACCTTCATTGTGCATGGGGATGCGTACCCGTGCGCCGGTGGTAGTTGGACCCAACTCTCCATTGGGCTCCTCAACCACGGCGCACGGGGCCGCACACCCGCGTACTTGTGGGTGATAGGGATGGCCGTGTGCGGGGACAAGGACATGGCGGCACTTGCAACGATATGGGCCGACAACTTGAAGGTTTGTGGCCCATTCGTTGTTTGTTAATTTTTGCCTTTTTTGCGTTAATTTCTCGATATTAATATCTTGTTTTCGGTTAATATTAACGCCGACTGAAAAATTAACTTAATATTACTCTCGAGAAATTAATGTAAATATTAATCCATGTCCTTTTTGTAGGTATTGCAGTCCATACAAGACTGCGAGAAGTTTCATTGGGTGTCGCGCTGGGTGCCAAGCAGGTTGGTCATTGGGGGCGACCAACCGTTCGTGCGGCGCCTTATCGGTGTGTCCACCTCGCCCATGGTGGGCTCAATTTACAATATGGGGGTGTGGGACAAGGTTGCGGCGGCATGGGTCAACGTGGCGACCCGGCGCACCTTGGCCCGTGAGGAGGCGGCCCGCCGCCGCTACAAGGAGACCGGCCGTAGCTTGGAGAATGGGGGATGCATAGGGGATCCACACATTGTGGTTGACCGGTGCATGGTTTTCCTATGCATCCTCCATTGTTGCATGGCCATTGGCCGGCTCCAAGTGGCGTTCATCGAGACACGCCTCGTGGACCTCCCCAAGGAGAACACCGACGCCGTGCAACGGGCCCTCTACCGGGCCCGCACGGGTGTGAGGTTGGGTGCGACGGGGGCACCCGACGGGGAGGAGGCCCGTGCGTTGTTCCTCGCGTGGGAGGAACTTGGTCCGTTGTTGGACTACGTCCCGGAGGATGGTGAATGGCAAGGCGTCGTGGCCATGCGTGACCTCCTCCGGGAGTTGTACACGGACAAGCCGCCCCGCGGGGACCTACGTGCGGCCGAGGTGGCACGCACCTACCGTGCACATTGTTGCAAGGAGGCGTGTCAATCAAACTACCTCCTCTATTTGGAGGAGGATGTCACCGAGGCCGTGGCCAATGCACGCCGCTTGGGGGTTGGGTTGGGTGCCGTGTGCGCGGATGTCGTTGAGAGCCTCAATGCCATCCTTAAGCGCGCACACAATGACCACTCGGGCCGGGGGGGGGGGGGGGATGCCGGGGGCAACCCAAGTAGAGCGGGAGGGGGAGGTAGTTTCACAAGTGTGGGAGTGGTGGTTTTTAAAATTTGACCTCCCGCTACGCAACTACGGGACCCCCCATACCGCCCCATGCACCATGGCCAAACTCATGGCCACCCATAGTCCCCCGCCCTCCACCCTTGCTTCCCCACCACTAGCTTTGTTTTCTCCTTGCCATGGACGCCTCGGCCATGCAAAAGATGTTGGCCGACATGTTCAAAGCGAACAACGAAGCCCTCGTGTGTTTTGCTTGTGCACGCTTGCTTGCGTATACGAATTAATATTTGCGGCGACTTGTCTAATATTTCGAGATTAATATTAATAGGCGCGGTCATTAATATTTAATATATTAATTAATTTTTCGATAGATAATATTAATTTCAAGAAATTAACTCGGGGGCACAAAAATTAATTTTTTTTGTCCTCTCACTCTCTTAGATGGCGCAAGTGGAGCGGCGACTGGCAGTAGCAGCTGCACCAGCAGCAGCAGCAGCAGCTCCTGCACCAGCGCCAGCTCCTCCTCCTCCTCCCTCCGCACAACCGCCAACCGAGGAGTCAAGCGAAGACTCCTCGGATAGGCGGAAAAAGGAGAGGAAGGAGAAGAAGAAAAAGAAGAAGGAGAAGAGGGAGAGGAGAGAGAGGGAGAGGAGCCAGGGGCAGGGGGGGGGGTATAGACCAGCCTGGGGGGGGGGGGGGTTAAGGAAGAGGGGGAGGGGGAAGTGGTGGTGGACGTGGGGGACGGGGACGGGGACGGGGAGGGCGTTGAGGAAATTGACCCCCCCCCAATCACCCCCCCCCCCTCCCCCAGTGGCTTCTCAAAGCCCTGGGCCCCAAGTCTACCACCTCTCGGAAGGCGGGGCCCATCCCCTGGTCAGCGCAGGTGCTGGAGCAGGGGTGCGCGGGGGACCAACCAGTTTTTTCCTCCCCCCCCCATAGCCACATGACAGTCATGTAGATTTTTCGGAGGTCCGTCCGGTGTTTGATTCGCCGGAAGGAGGGGGTACACAGAGGCACCTGGGGCAAGGATGCCTCCAGGGGGGGGGGTCTCGGTCTGGAAACCCCTCCCTGGTGCCCCCCTTGCCCCCATGCTAGAGGCAATCCGTGTGGGCGCCTTGCCCGCACTGAATTTGCTGTTTGACCCCCGCGGCGTCCGTTTTGGGACGCCGCATTACCTGGTGCTGCTGCAGCACTGGGCCCAGCTGGGCTAGGTCAGGCAGTGGCACCAGGGCAAGGCTGTGGCCTTCGGGGTGGACTGGGCCACTGTGCTGGCCCTGCCCCGCCCCATCTACGACCCGGGGTGCCAGCCCTCGTACGAGGGCTTGGTCCCCCACTCCCGCGCGGTCAAGGCGGCCGCGGTGGCCGTGACCGCGGCCAAACCGGGGGCCCAGGCGGCCCCGATGGCCAGCGCGGGAGCCCCTGTGGCCCCTGTGGAGGCCCCCAGTGCCGCCTCGCTCTTGCGGGAGGCCATGGGGGCAGTGCAGGCAGGCGGAACGAACGGGAGTTTTGAGGTATGTTGCTTGCCTGTCTGCATTAATTTTTAGGACGCCAGCGTTAATTTCTCGAGATTAATATCTAATTTTTGCACCGCCGGTCCAAATATTAAAAGTTAAGAGTTAATATTAAAGTCGAAAAATTAAAAAAGTCGCCGAAAGAATTAATTTACTTTTTTTTTTTGCAGGTCATTGACGTCGTGGTCAACGCGACGAATGCCAGGCCCATTCGGGTGGCCTGGCGAGACGCCGAGGGCTCCCAGGAAGTACCCTTGGGGGCCCTCCATCGCATCGTGGCCTGGGATCCACCCCTAGGCCTTGCTCTCTTGCACGGTCTCCACGACTGGGAGACTTCGCGCGTGGTGAGCGGCGTATGGGTGGCGCCGCGCCACTTCCGGCCCAGGGTGTGGGCTCGGATGCAGGAGGTGGGGTATGCGGGGGGGGGGAGGATGAGGAGATGGGGGGGAGCATGGGTGGGGGCGGGGTGAGCGAGGGGGAGGAGGGGGGGGAGGGGGGGAGGCGTCCACCACCACTGCCCCAAACCCCCCCCCAAGCGAAGCCCAACCCCCCCCCAACCCGCCCCCAAGAAACGAAAGTTTTCTTTCGAGTCGTCCGACGAAAGCGACGATGGGGCGATCCCCCAGCCCAAAAGGCCCAAACCCCCCCCCCACCACCACCACCGCATGGCCTACGAAGGCCGTCCCCGCCCCCATACCCACCAACCCCCCCAAGACCGCCACCGCAACCCCCCCCCCCCCCACCACCAAGACCAACACCCCCAAGGGTGCCGAGAAGAAGGACGACCGTCCCAGGGATCCGATCATCGGGACGGTCGTCCACGTACCCTACCCCAAAGGGGTAGAGAGGGGCACCGTCCGTGGTATCCACGGGCGGAAGTACGGTGCCGTTTGGGTGGAATACCCGGGCGGCACCACCCTCTATGAGGTGAGCCGCTCCCTCCTCTTCCCCACCCCCGAGGAGGCCGAGCGGCACCGGGAAGAGGCCTGGGCGGCGGGCCAAAAGAACGCCAAACCATCCACCCCCACAAACGAAGCGTCTAACCCCCAGAACGCAAACCCTACCACCGAACCCACTAACCCAACTAACCCCACTAACCCAACTAACTCCCCATCCGGACCCGCGAAGATGTGGGACCCCACTACGGGGTCCCACGAGGTATGAGGGCCCGGATAGGGACCCAATGGGCCACAATGGCCATGGACAACAAACATAAACACACACATGATGCATTACATGTTGCGTTGTGCCATTGTTAGGAGGGTTAATATTTGGGGAAATGAGTTAATATTTGTGAGATTAATACTAATGCCGGCGACCCTTTAATTTTTAACTTTTCAAATATTAATGGAAAAATTAAAAACAAAAATCAAAGCCGAGAGCCATTTTAGCATTTTGAAACAACCACATGGGTAGGACCCCCCCACCAAGCCCCGGGGGAAAATGACACCCAAGCCCGTAAGGCAACCCGTGGGGGTCATAATTTTCATGGCAAACCCCCTAACCCCCCCTAAAAAAAATTGAAACTTGAGATTAACGTGTTGATTTTTGGCCAAATATTAAACATATTGACTTTAATCTAGGTCACTAGGGAGGCCACACGGGCCTAGCTGCCACTACGTGGGTCCCCATGGGTGCTCAAGTACCTAAATTGGCAGCTGAAGGTCACAGGGCAGAAATGTCTGATTTTAGTTGTGGGAATGTTATTGGTATGGTGCAAGCGGGGACCGCGGGCACCTCACCGCCGCACGCCAAGCGCGGGAAGGAGTCGGCACGGTTGTGGTTTAGCTGAGTCACCTCACCACGTGCATGCACGTACACAACAATTTTCCTAAACAACAATTTTTGGGCTTTCGGGGGGCATAGCCCGGGGTACTTGGGTCTAGCGGCCACGACATGGGCTCCCATGGGTGCTCAAGTACCCATGTTGGCACCAAAGGGTCATCCAAACTCATCCCAAGGGTAACAGAAAGGTTTCAGGAAACACAAAATCTCAAAAGTCCTTGCAGCGGCCAGCCGCGCGCCCCTCTGCTTGTACCTAGGGTCGGGGCTGGAGTCTCCCTCCCACGTCAATGGGCTGCTGGTGAACACCCGCATCCCGTCCCTTCTGTTGAAAACGCGCCCGCTCCCCTCGGGGGGAATTTTGGGCCATCAGATGTTGTGCTTCGACCTGCACTGCACGGGTTAGGAGGAGGAAGAGAACAGTGAAGGCCGACAGGGGGGGGGGGGGCAAAATGGGGGCTGCCAGAAGGTGGGGAGGGAGCCCAGCTTTCCAGTCCCCCGCCAGCCGGAAGGCCTCCGCTCATGCCTTGTACACCGGGGCCAGCTAGGTGCAAGCGTGCAACGCACACTGTAGGGGACGGCCGACATTGCCACAACCCGACCGGGCTCGGGAACAATCCACCACTAGACGTCCACAACGCCGCCGATGACCTCCAGCCAATGATCTTTGAAGGTGGAGGGGGGGGCAGAGGGGGGGAGACCACCGGGACAGGTCGCTATGGTAGACCCACCACGACCAGTCCGCCCCAACCACATGGTCCCACTCGTCACAGGTCTCGCCCTCGAAGACAAGCAGGTGCCGGGGTTGAGCAGCCACATGTCGGGGGGGGTCCCACTGCGGCCCTTGTAGTGTCAAGGGGGGAGGGTCTCCTCCCCCTAGAGACCTACGTTAAAGCCAATATATTTGATATTTGGCCAAAAAAACAATTGATTACACCAAAGCTACCGCTTTTGGCGGGGGGTTAGGGTCGCTTGGGGAAATTCGCACCCCCATGGGGTGCCTTGTGTGGGTCGGGGGGGGGGGGGTTCCACCGGTGTTGATGTGTAAAATTATTCAAATGGCTTTTGGCATTAAATTTTGGTTTCAATTTTTGGTTTAAAATTCACACATTTTAAATATTAAGGCCTCGCCAAGATTAAAACTAACCCAAGAAAATTTAAACCTTCTTTGCAAAAATCAAACCTCCCTACACAAGCACAAAAACACATAGCACATACCCATTAGGCTTCACGGCTCATGTCTTGGGCCATTCGGGCCATTGTTCATGATTTACACCTCTTGGGAGCCTGTCTTTGGGTCCCACAATGCCGGGGTGCCTTGGGTTGCAATGGGTGCATTAGGTCGGTTGGTGGGGGTGGTTTGGTTGGGTTGCGGGTCTTCTTGGAAGTGAGTCGGGGGGTTAGCGGGCTTCCTTGGGGGGGGGGGGAGTCTTGCCCTTGTGCACCTTTTGGAGGTGAGCCTCCGCAATTTCAGCCTCCCCGAAGATGATGTGGCGCTCCAGCTCAGGGAGCTTCGGGTAGTTAAGGTATTTCACCCACACAACCCTGCTCTTTCGGGTGACGGTGCCCACTTGTACCCCGCCCCTATATTGGGCGTGGGCGGAGGTCCCAACAAGGGGATCGTTGCCCCCCCCCCCCCGTTCCCCCCCTTTTTCCCCACCATCCTCTTTCTTCTCCCCCCCCTTCTCTGTCTGGCAATTACAGCGCTCGTCTTTGATGGGGGGGGGGGGGCTTTCTTCTCGGAGGGGGTGGGGGTCCTCGTTGGAGGAGGACGAGGAGGAGGAAGCAGGATGGTCGGAGTTGTTGTCCGATTGAGATTCCCATTTCTTCCTCTTCCCGGTGGCTTTGCCATCTTTGGCACTGTCGAGGGGGGGGGGGGGGGCCTGGGCTTGAAGGGGTGAGGGTTAACTTTTAACGCTAAATCTTAATTTTTGCGTCGCCGATCGAAAATTTAAAATTTTAACCAAAAGTCCTAAAGGAAGTGTCCGAAAAATGAAACACGCAAGCAAACAAGCATACACACATACCTTTTGAAATTCTAGACGCCCCTGGGCATGTAGCACCCCCATGGCCAACCGGAAGTTCGAGGCCGTGGTGGCGGCCCCCACGGGGTCAGCAGCGGCGGCGGCGGCGGCGCGCTTCGCAACGGCCGCGGGTGCCGCCATCTGAGTGGCAGCAGCCAACCCTCTTGTTGTCCGGCACCCCGGCACCAACCCCTCATAGGTGTGCTGGGCGCTGGGTCCGTATGGGGGGTGGGTAGGGCCAGTAGCACAGGCCAAACCGGTGCAAACTACACCGATTTGCCCTGTCGCAACTGTTGGCACCAGCCAAGTGCTACCGGGTGCCGCAAGCAAAGTATGTACTGGCCCAGGGCTGTCCTTAACGCAAAGAAAAAATACCGTCCAGAACCAGGTAATTTCAAAAGAGCCCGCGGACAGTACATGTCTTCACCCCGGTGTTCCCAATTGTTCAACCATGAGTCCCTAGCCCCAAATTGGTCTCAACACACAACCATATGATCCTAGCCCCACATGTGTTGCATGATAGAATCAGAACCCTACCTCACACCCTGCACAATTTTTCAACATGAACAAGAGCAATACTTTTTCTGATCAAATACAGTGATGCAGCGTTCGACCACCCGAATGTTCCATCGCCGGTGGCACAGCTGAAAACAAACTCCCTACTGCTGGTACAACCTCTGGAAGTGCACCCTGACACGCTCCATAAGCTCACCCTTCCCCCCGCCCACACTCAAACCATGCTTCCTACAAATGGCCTTAAACTCAACCTTAGTCCACTCATGCAACCCCCCCCTCTCCATTGCCTTCAACACCGCCTCATCGACATCATACCAAAACACCAACTGCACAGCAGGGTTAGAAGAGCTCGAGGGGACAGCTGAGGGGTTACGAAGGTCAGAAGAGGAGCTACTGGCAACTGCACCTGCCTGCTCCAAATCCTCGTCCTTGCTGTCTTCGTCCTCACCCTCCAACTCAACCCCATACACATCGCCAATGTCGGCGTCACGTGTCGCCGCCCTCTTGGGGACAACCCGCAAATGTCGAATGTCCAACGGAACCTCTGCCTGACCATCCTCTTCCAAAGAAACTGGCAAATCCTTGAAAGCCGCAAACCCAAGCAAACCACCATCTTCCACCTCAACCGCATGCCCTTGCTTCCGTTTGCGTGGGCGGAAAGGGGTCTTGCGAAGGGCCTCAAAAACCTCAAAGGGCCCCCAATCCTTTGGTGCCTCCCCATTGCACCTTACCCACAGCGTCTCACACATGCGCTCCGTGGTTTGGCCAAAGTCCGTAGCCGGCACGTAGAGTGGGGGGCAAAATCAGAAGTGGCCCACAAGTGGGCAAATTGGCTACCTCACCCCTGCCGTATCGGGGAGCCCCACTGCTTCAAAGCGGGGGGCAAAATCAGAAGTGGCCCACAAGTGGGCAAATTGGCTACCTCACCCCTGCCGTATCGGGGATCCCCACCGCTTCAAAGCGGGGGGCAAAATCAGAAGTGGCCCACAAGTGGGCAAATTGGCTACCTCACCCCTGCCGTATCGGGGATCCCCACCGCTGCAGAGCGGGGGGCAAAATCAGAAGTGGTGCCCAAAAGAGGGCCGGGGGGGGTAGACATGGCCCACGTTCGGCCGGGGCAAAAAGGCCTCTAGGGGCTGTCCTTAAGGGCTGTCCTTAACAAAAAAAAATCTTGTCCCTTAAGGACGGCCCTGTACTGGCCGGTGCCAAACCTAACCCCCCATGGGTCGGACGGGAGGTTGAGGGCCCCCAATGCCCCCGAACTAACCCTTTCCCCAAGCGGACACATGGGACCCCCAGGCACTGGCTGCCATTGCCAGTGCCAGGCCCCCGCTTTGGCAGGATCTTTCCGCCATTCCCCCTTGCCCTTCCCGTTTTTCCTCATTAGGCACCGAAAACGTCCGTGTATGAACCACCGCAGGGTGTAGTGTGCATTGCGGGGCTCAGAAAAAATGCGGTCGTTTGGCCCAGGGGAGCACCCACGGCCCGTTGTGGATCGCTGGTGCCCCTCGGTGGCAGGCCATGCATTGGGCTGTGTGCGCGGCCGTACTTCGCGGCGCGAGGGACCATGCGGGCACAGCTGGAGCGCCTCTCGCTGCACTGCATGGCCAAGTGGCACCAACGCCTCCAGGCCTTAGTACGCCAACGCCAGCCACAAGCAGCCTTTCTACGGGACTACTTCCCAGTCCCCGCGAAGGGCCGCGCGCCGCTGCGGCCAGGACAGCAGGCAGTAGGACAACCGCCGCAGGGAGGGCACGATCGGGCCGCGCCGCGGCCGCCGGGGCCAAGGCCACAACCGGCGCCGGAACGAGACCCGCCACCGCACAGGGCGCAACCAAATCCAATTCGCAATGCGCAGGGCCAGTTTACGCGGGGAGGGGTCTACGAGCGGCACCAGGCGCCCGCTTGCCGATGGTGTCGGGAGATGCACCAAGGGGTCGCCATGTGCTGCGTGAGAGGCCACACGGGGCATGGCGAGCAAGGGACCTGCCCACCTGCGAGTGGGGGCCGGTCCTTGTCGCACCAAGGGACGCGCGGGCTGGCGCCGGCGGCAAAGCGGGCGGCTGCAGTGGCCATGCAGGGCTGGCTGGCGACGGCCTACGACGCCCTAGGCGCCGAGCGCATAGCACGAGCAGAAGTGGTGGCATGCGGCGTTGTCTTGTGACCAGCGGCGCCGGTGGAAGACCCGCCGCCGTCACGCCGCCGATGCCTGCGGCCCCCGCGGGTGACAGGGCGCCGCAGCCCAGAAGAGTTCCATGGGCGGCGCAGCGAGGACGACGACGAGATGGCGGACGAAATGCTGATGGCCGGCGACCAAGTCAAGGGGCGCCTGAAAAGGCCCCGCAAGGACGAGGGGGTGCAGCCTAGGGACCCCCCCCCACCCGCAGAGGATCCAGAGCCCCCCCCCCCCCCTCCCCAGGGGTGCACGGGCTGGCGACGCCAGCAATCGGCGCGGCAGCGGCGCTCGCAGCGGCGGCAGCGGTAGCCCCAATTGCCCGGCGGCGCGAGACCGGGGAAGGACGGGCGGGGGGCGCAACAAAGGCCAGGGCCCGCCGCACGAGAGCCCCAGCGGGGCCGGTACGCAACCGCACCCTGACGGGGATGGGATTTGGGCGGAGCCAGCTGTACCCCCCCAACCCCTAGGCGCACCCCCCACAGCTAGCCACAGGTGGCAACGGGCGGGCGGGGAAGCCGGCCCAGGGAGACCAGGGGCCGCAACGGGATAGCACAGGGAACCCCACCCCCCAAGAGGAACGGAGCCGCAGCCCAGCGAGGGCGAGGGACATGGGAGGGCAACACGGGAGCTAACCCGAGCGGCGGGCGCCCGTCCGTCCCTCGCGCAGTGTACATAGCGGCTAGTGGCCGTGGGGCGTGCGTAGCACGTCCGTGCCACACATAACCCCGTACACAACAGTGAACCGGACAAGAAAAGGATGCTGTGTGACAAGCCATGCCAACCGTCTCATTTTAGGGTTTGGAAAGATTAGCTCATATTTCCTCACTCCGGTTGTCACGGCCGGCCGGGATCGGCGCCATTGAGACCCGAGGGGGGGCCTTTCCTCGGCGTTTAAGCCCCGCCTTATGCTCCGGCAAGGACTCCCCCTAGTGCTTGAGACGGTGCCAGTGGTTGGTCCTGTACACAAGAGTCTCCACACTACATGTCCCAAAATCACCCAAAGGGTGCCACAAAAGGCGTAATGCAGCGTCTGCACTTGTGCTTGATCTAACAACCTCTCTTCGAGGTGATTTTATCCTTTTACCACTGGAAACATTTTGTTGAAGAGGGGGGGTCCAAGTGCGGTGCATGGGGGGGGGGGGTCTACGAAAGGTGGGCCAACTGTGAGTGTAGCTAGAGCCTTTGGTACACTTATTACTACCTCGTTTAACACACCCACCTACCAGGAGATACTGGCTTGCAACCACCCAATGCAAATAACTTCAAAAAAAGGAGTGGGAAGGAGGAACGATCCCAAGTGGTGTGTGTGAAAAACGCACTAGCGTATGACAGGTGCAATGGCGAAACACACTGTCTGAGTGAGAACCTCCTGCAAATCTGCCTTTCGGTCTGTGATTTGCATGCTGCACGGCATCAAGAAAGTGTTGCACAAGACTAGGCGGCTCAATGCCCTTGATGGGATAAAAAGACACCATGGATGACCGGCATGGACCTAAAGAGCTTTTGCCATTTACCGGCTGCAGGACGCTCCGGGGTAACGTCTGATGAAGGTGAGCTAAGCGAAGGTGCAGGTGGACCCTTTGGTGAACTTACCTTGTTTGACACAGCTATTTGCCAAGAGCTACTAGATTGGGTTCATAGAGGCAGACGGACAACAACCATGCAAAAAACAATATTCTAATTCCCCTAGTGCCTGGCCGCAAGCAAAGTGCCCAGAGGCCACTGCTAGTGTGCGCTTACGCTGCTGGTGTGCGCTTATGCAAAGGACTAGGGAGTTGCAGCAGCGCAAGAACTGAGGCCATCTTCCTCTTCAATTGGCTGGGTGTCCGAATCCCGAATGCAGGATAGCACGGGAGGTAGTTCGCAGATAATGCACCTGCAACGGCATGTGCTGCCGATGTCCAGGCTTGGAGCCAAGTCCGGCAGACCACCGGATGCAGCTGCCCCCCCCCCGCACCCCATCAGGGCCCCCGGGGCCTTGGGGCGGGGGGATCTGATGGGAGGCGGGCCGGGGGGGGGGGGGGGCAGAGTTCACATACCGGGCAATACTTGAAATCCGTGGGACACTAATTTTCGCGCAGGCCGATTTGAATTTTTTTGTGCGCAAAATATTTGTGCAGGCAGCCGGAACTGTCGGAAAATGGTCTATTTTTGCGATTTGTTTTTGCCAAATGTCAATTTTTGCGCGGCCATTTGAGGCAAAAATACTTTCTTATGTTGTGCTTTTCTGCGCATTTTGCGCACCCAATTTTTTTTTTGGTACTTCTGACATTGCTCTCCATAAATGGATGCGAACAAGTCTGAGCAAACAGCGCCACATCAAAAGCGCCATGGGGTCGTCCAACAGGCCGCTGCGGGGTAGGAGCGGTAGGGATCTCTACCGCTTGCACCATAAGAATAACAATCCCACGAAAAATATCGGACATTTTTGCCCTGTGGCCTTAAGCTGCAAAGCGGGCCACAGCAGCTTCATGAAGAACAACTATGAAAAAATGGGCGCAAACTGAAAATTGTGTCTGCAAAGGAAAGGTAATACAGGGGCATCCGTGCACTGTACCCACAGAATTAAATTTTTCCTCAAAGTGTTGAACATTTGCCCGGGATACCACAGCTGCCCCCGGCCAACTGTTGCAAGGCGGCACTATGCCGCAGCAAGTACAACACCCCGTCGCATCGTCGCGTAGCGTGTGGTCCCTCCCCTGTCCCCGCACCACCCCCATGCCAGTTGTGTGCCAAGCTCCCCTTCCGCAGCGGTGGTCCGGCCCAAGCTCGAACAGATTTCAGGAGCCACTTCCTGGATGACGAGATGACAATTACGAAACTCAGTCTCGTCAGTAAAGCCCATTGTTAGGACGTTTTTGTCCTTAATTAAAACAAAAAAAAGCCTGGGCAGCAACCAACGGCCGCTGGAAGGTAACGTTGGCGGAAGAGGCAAAAATGATTTTTCAAAATAAAAGGGGGGGGGGACTGTCCAGAAAAAAACGCGGTCTCCACGGTAACATCATCATTGCCCCCTCTGAGAATCAACACAGAGCACTGCACAGGGTTTCAGTGCAGAGCCAACAGTGATGCGAATAAATGTGACTGAGCCTTGATGATACATATTGCTGAACTTCGACGAATCTCAGCCTCATCACTGTCACAGCTGGAACTCAAGCTGCTGGCTGTGCCATCAACAGAAGATGAACCACCAGAGGAAGCCGATGACAAACCTGCAGCGGATGGCTTGTCGAGGGTAATTAACGAGTGCAAGAAGAGATTGGCAGTGAAAATTGGGAGTTTTGTAACCCCCCCCCAACCCCAGGCCCCGCCAACTCCACCCCAACACCATCAAAATAATGCTTTGCTAATATCTCCATCCCTGACCCCAAGTCCGCCTGTGCGATCGACTCACCCATGGCGGTCGGATCAAACAGCACCCGTCAGGCATGCAGGGGCCCTCTGGCAGCGCCCTGTGCCTTTGCCCCTCCCCGTCGGCTCCTGCAGTGAAGCAAAAGGGGGGGGGGGGGGTGGCTGAGGGTGCTGCTGCGGGTCATGCTTCCGAAGGAGCCGTGCAATAATAGAGGCCCTGCAGACTCACACAGCAGATGTCATTGCTTGCTTGCAGCAGTTGCTGAGGAGGTGTGCCGGAGCAGTGCGCCAGGGCTCAGGTGCTTCTGAATCCACTCGGTCAAGCTGTGCAGTTCTCTCCACTCCTCAGCAACTCTCAGCGTCTTACGACTGACCTGTATACCCCTGTCCCACCTGACCCGAGCGGTCCGCAACTGGCAACGCAGAACAGGCAACACATACAATGCCACTTGCTTTAGCAACAGCGCCAACATTTCACGATTGAATGGTTTTGGCATGATATCATCCGCTCCAGAGTTGCGACAGGCGTCCAGAGTGGCATCATCGGTGCTGGCTGTGACCATCACAACCGGTGTAGAAGGCTGCTCTCGCTTCAAGATCGTGGCTGCCTCCACGCCGCCCATTACAGGCATTTCGACATCCATTAGAATCAAATTGAATGTCTCTTTACGGGCAGCATTGATAGCCTACAATAGGAAGCACCATGTCTTCCACCAAGAACCAATAAGTAGTGCAAAACAGGATTGGAAAGGACAAATGAGGGAATGTTCCACAACATATTGTTGAAGGCATATAGGAATGCGGGCAGCGCAAGCAGGAAATCATTCTCCTACAACAGAGAAGCACTAAAACCCACAGGAAGAACAAAAAAAAGGCTATTCTAGGGCCATTTAGAGAGCCCTGCATCTTTGATATTCCTTATGGCATGATTTTTCACGAAATTCAGATGAAGGAAGCATTGCAAAACGAAACAGTGAGCCTTGTGACGATCAAAACAGTGCAAAGCGAGCACAAATTGACAGCTGATTCGGCACACGGTCACAGAGTCACAAAGCCCAAGTAAACAAACATTTTGTACAAAACCTTTTTTTTGCACTCACTTGAACTCAATTCACCTGGAAACTTTGTGCAAAATAACTATAAAAAAATATATGTCTTCGGCTCAATTTTGCTAAAGGGTCTCTTTGCATTATGCACACTTGCCTTTTTGAACGCGATGACCTTAACGATGGGACACCCAATTCACAAAGCACAAGGTCACACTCCACTGAAGACTCATTCTCCACCCCAACATTATGTTGAGTTTCAGTTGGCTCAACATTGCACCCCGATGAGCACACCTCCGAATTAAACACCTGTGTTTTGTGGAAGAAGCGATACAAACCCAAGCAGGTTTGGGAACTCTGTTGGTTGGCCACAAGAGAAACAAGACCATGCAACGCTGGGGGTACCTCGGACAGCGTGTTGCAGCCCTTCAACCCACAACTGTGGTTAGCATGGGGACAATGATAAAAAAAAACACAAACAACTTGCACCAAAAATTGTACACGCACATTCATTTTGTGGGACGTGTGTGTCCTCCGCCAGTACAGATGACCTTCGTGCTGGTGCCAAGTTTCTCCCTTCGTTTGTTGCCGTCTGCAAAAATCGTCAGACACTTTCAGGTGCTTGTAGGTCCGTGGGTTGTGTCACACCACGCAAACAAACAGGGAACGAACCCAGCAGGCATGTGGAGTACCGTACATCAACATAGGGGGTACAGCACTTTACGGCGCCCACTTTGTACCTTTGGACGCGCTACTGGTGCAGACTTTCACCAATCACAATTTTCACACAGACCACCTAAAACAGAGGTATCCTTGCTCTCTCAGCTGGGAATATTGTCATCCATTCCAAGTGCGATGCAGGTTCGCTACCCTCACACCGCGACAATCCACCGCGACAATGCATTACAAATGGTGCACCCCAAACCGCCCCATGTGTTTGCCACCTTCCATTCCTCCTTCGGTTGGGCGACTTGGGAGGGTGTCCCCTCCGGCTCAAACCACAAGGCGCAGGGCTCAGATTTGAGAAGAACCGATGCATACCTCGATTCCATTTTTCGCCAGATGCACCTGCGCCCCCAATCGCTTCAGGAACGTCTGCATGACTTGCTGGTTCATGGGGACGTCATCCACGCTCAGGACTTTCATTCCCGTCGACTTGCTGGCGGTGTCTGAGGTGGTGCATCGTGCGGTTGGCGGTTGTGAGGTCTGGCAGTTCCCGACCCGATTTTGACTGAACAACCCCACCAATCGATCCTTCAGCCTTTTCTGCAGCAGTAACGATTTGACCGCATAGACATTGCCTGTCAGCGACAAACATTTGGGCATTTCTCCGATCACAACCCATGGAGGACCATGAGTCATATTGAGCATATCAGAATCGTCATCGAGGTCATTGAAAAGCCTCGCTTCACAGAGCACGACGTGAAACTTGTGCTGCCGAATCCCAGCCCCCGCTCGTCTCAAAAGCAGCTGCGCCACCTGGAGCGATTGGAGACGGCAAACCTAGGAAAAAGAACGACAGTGGGATGGAAGAAATGGATGGACACGGCGGCACGGGAAGGGGAGCATGCCCCGGCGGGGAGCCGAAACTGCCCAATGCATGCCCCAGCCCAAGCGAGGGGCGGCCCCAAGCAAGGCCGTGTATCAGGCAAGTGGCAGTCCCTGTATCCGGGCTCGTAATGGTAACGAATTCCTGGTTGCACCGTTGTACGCCCCCAGTGATACACCCCGGAAGCGTTCTGGATCGGCTGGCTGGACAGGACGGGCTGCTGCCTGTGAATCAACAGGTCTCTGTCTCGTGGCCAAAAAGAGCCATTTGGCGCCCAAGGCCCTCTCACAAGCCTCCTCAAAAGCGGTGCTTTGCCCGTGTCAAAAAGGCTCGGTCCATACGTCCCAGAAACACCCCACAAACGGCCCCAAAATTGCGCAGAGTTGGCGCCATTTCGCCACAAACGGCCGAGACACCAACGTTGGGCCATACTTCGGGATACGTGGCTCAAAGTCCGACCCGGAGGGCACCTAGTCCACCCGCAACCGATCACCCTTTGTGGTTTCCACCCCTCAGAGGGACCTTAACAAACGCCTAGACCCTTTCGCACTTGGGTCCAACAAGTCAAGAATTGCAACATGCAGGAATCCATTGCACAACACTGTCATGGCACACCTGCATCCCAAGAGATTCGCAGAGTGACTGCGCAAATGCAAAGTGCTGATGACAGGAGTGGATAATCAAGGCCTGCTTTCCCTTTATCTCCATTGGTGGCAAGTAAAGCTCTCCTGGGCACTGCAGCGAAAAAAAGAATCGAGAGCCTAGGCCAGGGGTGCTCTCGATCTCCATCTTCGTGCCCATGGCCTTGAGCAAGTGCTGGGAGATTACAAGCCCGAGGCCCGTACCACAGTGTCTCTGGGCGACGGAGCTGCCGACCTGGCCGAAATCCTTCATGAGGTGGTCCAAGTCCTGAGAGCTGATCCCAGTGCCGCTGTCCTCGACCATGAACTGGATCCTCACACCGTCTTCCACACTCAGCAGTCTGCATGACAGTGTAACGGAGCCTTTCTCCGTGAACTTGATGGCATTGCACAGTAGATTGAGCAGGATCTGCTGCAGCCGGTGGCTGTCCGCCTTGATGGTAACGTCGTGAGACATCAGATACCCCAGCTGCAGCCCTGCCGCTTTTGGCATCGCCGCAGCGGTGGTCAGGGCGGATTCAATGCAATTTCTCAAATCGAACTCCTCGATCGCCAGCTGCAACTTGCCGTGCTGTAGTTTTGCAAAATCCAAAATATCGTTGACAATCCTAAAGAGGGTTGAGAGGAGTGTCAGAGGCTGAAACAGGGTTGGAGAGGCCTGACTGAGGCACGTTTTTCCCACCGACACGACCCTCCACAACCCACGAGGGTTGTGCACCAAAAGTCGCTGCTTGTGTTGCTGTGTGGCATTGATTTGGATTCGTTGTTTGTGGCGACTGTTAGCGCCTTGGGTGATTGTAGCTGGGCGTAACGTGGATGCTAGATGCATGGTGCTGCGGATGGGCGAGTGACGCCAAAACTCGTTCTGGTACTGCCCCAACAACAGTGATTTGGCACGTTGGTGTCTGCTGCAGACTTGACAGCGGACGGTTTCAGGAGGCCACAGTTTTTCGTGACAACAGCCATGGTATTCAAGAGCCCCATCCTTTCGGGTTGCTGCATGTGTAGCTGCAGTCCTTTCCCGTACCTGTCCGTCCACTATGGGGCCATGCCCTTTCGAAACCCGGAGTAGAAGCTGAAACACGACAAAGCCAAAGTAGCCGTCCCTTTGCTCTGTTCAAAACCTCAGTTGAGCCGTCGCACTCCCCAAGAGCACGGAGAGGAGGACGAGGAGAGAGGAGTGCACACAAGGTTCGAGGAGGTTGCCGTACGGGGTTGCTGATGTTCGCTAGGTCTATAGGGGGTTGCAGAGGCCTCCCTGACCTCCTTGAATGTTCTTCTTTCCCGTGAAGAGTACTATCCAGAACTATGTTCGAACAGGTTCACGTACAAAAAAAGAGGCTTGTAGAAGACTGGACGCGATGGCAAAGCTATGGAGAGGATGAGAGAGCGGAACTCGCGGAGTGCCACATAACGCTACAGCAAAATTTGGAGGGATGGGGTACGGAAATGTCGGAGCAGAAGGATCACCGTAGGTTCCCGCGGGCACAGCACGCTATGTGGTCCACAGTCTCCCTTGCTTCGCGCCCAATGGTGGGGTCGTCCTTCAACGTGTCAGACAACCCCAAAATGCCATGCAGAGGAGTGCGTAACTCGTGGCTGATCTTGGCGACAAAGAGGTTGGTCTTCTCTTCATGTGCCGCAATTTTCAGATTCCGATCAATCAAAGCACCCACAATGTTCGCGAGCTCTGCCAACCCCGTGATAAGGTCCTCGGAGATTTCCTCATGGGGGACTGTGTCGATACAACAAAGTGCCCCCAAGCAATGCTGTGTACTAGCAGGGATAATCGGATACCCAATGTAGCATCGAAATACATTCTGTTCTCCAGTAACAAGTGGGTTATCGAAAACCTTGGGGTGGGTTGTACAATCGTGGATGACAAGCCGCTCTCGGCTCTCGACAATATGGTCACAAAACGAGATAGAACGGGTCATCTCGTTGCCAACGTCACCAACTTTTGCCTTGAACCACTGCCGATGCTCGTCTACCAAAGAAACGAGAGATATGGGACAGCCTGACATTCTGCTCAATATCCGTGCAATATGATTGTACTCCTTCTCTGGAGGTGTGTCAAGGATGCCCGCCTTCCACAGCGTGTTGAGCCTGTCATGCTCGTCAGCCCTCTGGCGTGCTGGTGGCATTGAAAAAAAACTTCTTGTGTACAGGGAACATGAGTCTCGGGGTCCAAAGGGGGGCAGAGGCAAGGAGGAGCGCGTCTCCACAACACAAATGCGCATTCTCACTGACCAGTACGCTGGGCAAAGGAAAAGCGCATAGAAGCATGGAGCTACCCTTGTTTTCAAGACACATGGTTGTGAAACTTGAAAGTGTTAGCTAGGGGCGAGGTTTCTAGATTAGCTCTGTCTCGCGGGGGAGCTAAGATTATCGTCCTGAAACGAGGTGGCACAAAGCCAAAGCAAACGATTTATCGGCCGAAATCAACGGCCAACAACTGGTAGTAGGAACCATGAAGAATGGGACATTTGGAAATGTAGACCGATGCCTGTATTAGCACGCGTTGCACAATGTCCGTATTATCGGTTTTGTGCAGCTTGGTGGTTCCAAAAGTTGGTGAGCTTCAGTCCCAACAAGAAGGACCCCATGTTTTAATACCAAGTTTACCCCAACACCCCACGACGAGGGTATTACAAAGTATGCCGCGGGGTTGCTTCTTGGATTGGTGAACTTTGTCAAAATCTAATGATGAAGGACATACGCCGACGCCTCTTTTCACGAAATTGGCAATTCCTGCAATTACTTTGGCGGGTGCGGCAAAGTATTTGGGTGTTTGCCCAACATTGGGCGTGTACCAAGCATTCACCCACTTTGCTTTGCCTTGCATGTGCTTGAGGAGGGGTGGGGCATGTGCCGCTGATATGGAGCTAACGATCATCGTTCGCTTTGCTCCCAGGGCCGTGATTTCATGACGATAATCATTAGCTCCAAATGATTATGTAATAGAAATGTGCACTATGTTGTGTGTCTTATGCATCGTTTTTGAAGTGGTTCAACCCAACTCGGGTGTATGAGTCCAGCCACAAAGCGGGTGTCCTTTCTTGCTCTTTCAACCAATGCACGTGTGTATCGGAACATTATTTCACCAAACCTGTTTGTAGGGTTGATTCGAGTGTGTCCTCGGATGGTTAGCTCGTGTTTGGTGAATCCATCCCTCAAGCACGCAACATACAGGTGCACCCATATTTTATGGAGGCATGAGAGATTGGGGTAGGAAGGAAAGGATTCGGAGGGATTCACTAACCAACGCCTAATCATTGCATGTACCCGGAGTACCACTTTTTATCATCGTCCGAATCACAAACACCAATGGCATGACTGACCTTCAAGAAAGGCCACTCAAAACCACGGAAGTAAGCACATTCCAATCCCATAAGAGTTGGATATTCTCATCCTCAAGCAAGTGGTATTGAATGAATCAATTTTTTCTGATGAGCCTCGTTGCAAGGTGGCAAGGCAACAACTCTTTAGTGATGCATCAGAGGCGAAAAAAAAATCTAAACGAAAAGAGTCGACTTCTCAGGCTATCCAGCAGAAATTGCTGAGAAACACACCTTCTCTTTCTCTTCCCTGTGCAGCAACCCAAAACCAATGTCACAGTTTCCCCCTTCAAGACTCTCATCTACATCGGTCTCCAAACGGTCCCTTTCCACCTCGCCACCCCAACCACCATTCAACAATGCAATTTTTGCGACCTCCAGCCTGGGTGCCACAATACAGCTACAAACAACTCATCACATTCTCCAAAGCTCAGATCTCCTGAGCTGGAGATGCAGAAGGGCATTGGAATTGTTACAAAAACCCCCTCAGTTCATCAACTACCTGGACTTGTCTCGATGGCTGTGCATCATCCCCATATTTCGGTTCAGCTTGTTGCTTTTGAAGGTCTGAGAGCACACTCTTGTCACATCACTGCATCAATTTCACCTTTACAGTCTTCAGGAGGCTCACAACTCTGAGCCTTACACCTGAAATTACGCTTCACACAAAACACATCCCTCTGCAATTCATTCTTTGCAACAATGCAAATGTTGTAGATTGCTTCAGGCTCTCCAAAAATCTAGACTTCAAATTGTTTCACAAACATCGTTCAGGTCACTGGATCAAGTCATTGTCGTCCATTGCCCAGCTTTTTGCCCCGGGATGGATCAAAGCTGACACAGGGTTCAAATAAAAAGAAAATTGCAGACGCTTTTACCAAATGGGCAAATTTTGCAATGTCACCGACTTCCCTGTTCCCACCGCCGCCTCAAAAAGGAAGAATTACATGGAAAGGTATGCCTATTCTTGGTAAGCTGACACCAGCTTACAGCCACCTCCTCCTTAAACACACACACAGACATCAAACTGCCTGAGAGCTATGATTGGTTCCAGTCCACCTCTTGGATCTGGAGATTTTCCCGAATAAATGGTCTGCAGGTATTTTCTGCACTCACGGGCACAATCCACATTTCAGTGGATTCAATAGACCCAATATCAATCGCACCTCTGTGCACTAAGGCAGCTCACCTCCAGCAGCATTTCATTCAGGCATGGCCAGCACCTTTCTAGGCCTTAGTGTCAGATTGGTGGCATACAGCCCCCCCAGCCAGACACAAACATAATTTCATCAGAACACGTCTTCCTGTCCCACTATATAACCATCTATTTTCCCTCATGGGCTTAAGGAAAAAAAAAATTCAACAGCCAATTGGGTGTGACACTAAAAGAAAGGAGAGACAAGCCAACAAAGGCAGTCAAAACAGCCAAAGATTGGCGGATCGACAACCCCTTGTGCTTTCCACTCCCTCCAGCAGTCAGTCTGAATTTATGGTGTATGAAGGGATCACCAATGGGCACATCTTCTTCTTCAACACCAAAGCGAAATCCTCAGTACCACGAGCCTGAACCACTGCCATCGAAGGTCACCAAAAAGTCAGCAACAAGTACACCAAAGAGAGTAAAAAACACACCACACAGGCCAACAATGCAGCCAGCCGAACGTCCACAGACATTACAACCACCACGACCATTCTTCTCACCTTCCCTCTGGGATTTCTCCCAGCTCAGGCCACCACCAGAGCTACCCCCTTGAGGGGTCACTGTACATAGTCATGTGTACATATGGCAAAGATGGCAAGACAAGCACACCGGGACAATGATGATGTTGTTAAGGGTGGCGACCAACTCCGTGGGGAGAAAAAAAGCAGCAGGGCCTGCATATTGAGGGTGGAAAACCTCGCAGTTTGAGCACAGTTTGCAATGAGATCATCCCCCCTCTCCCTGTGAGAAAAGCAATGGTCCAGAAAACCAGTTTAGTGCCTCGGGAGCGTTGAGTTCTGGGAAATTGGTGAACAGTCTGGCCATTATGCTTGCGCAGTGCAATTGTCTGCCCTTTGACTCGAATGTTTTGATGTCAAGATTGATCCTCTGGTGTCAGGACACTGCCATGGCAGCCCTGCATGGCTTTCGCACACTCTCCCTTTCAGCAGACTCCTTCTTGGTTGTACTTGTAGCTGTAGGTGGGTGCATGGGTATGTGTTGGCGACTAACAGTGTTTGCACCTGATGACTGTTCCGAAGTGTGTGCACCTTCATGGAAAGGGCTGTGCGTGGAGAATGCCAGATTAGGACATGTTCTCAGCATGCCGTCTGCAGAAGGCAACATGCATGGACACATCCTAGGTGCACCAATACATTGCTGTCTCCACTCAGCATGGGGATGCAAACAAGGGCACAAACAGGGATGGGGAGACAGAGCACCGACAAAGTGCGTGGTGTGCTGTCGGTGGGGTGCAGGGTTTTCATTGTGCACTGTTCTTGTCCTCACCAGCTCGTCCCAACATTCAGTCCTGGTTAGGGGTCAGTGGTGGTTTTGTATGCACATACTCTAAGGAGTACCAGCTCCAGTGCCGTACACCAGGACTACCCACTCTCCAAGACGGCAGGGCCTCAAGCTTGCAGCGGCCCACAAATGATGCACAGTGCTGTGTCTCTTGTGCCCTGCTTTTGTTGATCCAGGTCAATTATGGGGGGCAGGCTATTGCTTAAGGACCCCTGGGGGGGGGGGGAGCCCCCGCCGACCCACCCACCCACCCACATCAGAAATTTTCCTCCGGCAAAAAATGAAATTTATCAAAGGGGCCGGAAATTTGAGGCCGACTGTAGGTACACAAACTTTTTTTTGGCCTCTGACCCCCCCCGCCCCCCCGGGTGGGGGATTTTTCTCCCTAAGCAGTAGCCTGATGGAGGGTTGTTACACAGGCGTATTGTGCCGGCTGGGACCGCCGCATGTGCGCATTGGTTCAACTTTTGGAGATGAAGTTTGTCCCCAGACGGTGGGGAAACGCATTTCGGTGGGTGAGAGTGGGGCCTCCCGCTGCTCAGGAGCGCTGCTGCCATGCACCCCACTGCCAACCATGACAGACCGGTGAAGCGGAGGGGGCTTGCTCAAAGCGGTCCCTGGGGTACCCTCGACAGGAGACACCGCATCGTCAGTGCACTGGAGACACAAGCGCAGACCCACGCCCACGGCTACAACAACAAAGCCATCCCCAGGGCACAAACGATCACGAAGCGCCAAGGCGCTGGAGGTTCCGGAACCGCGCGTCCTGCGCAAACCGGCTGTCCACACGCGCACCGCCCCCCGTCGCACGTGCACCGCCCCCCGCGTCCGCTACGTGCGGCGCCGCGGCCCCGGTCTTCTGGGCATTTTTGATCACACGCTTGGCCGATGCGTCCCCCTCGTCCCTGAGGCTCTGGAACCGCGTGTCTTTTGCAAAGCGGCGGTCAGTCGGGTCCTGCGCAAAGGTCGCCGCAGGCACGGGGCCGGCACCGGCATCGGTCGCACGCGCAACTGTCTTTGGGCGCTTGGCAGCAGGTGGCCCTGCCGCATCCTCAGGCTTCCGCTTGTTGTCGGAGTCCGTGGGGACCAGACGCACCCTCTGCGCAGCGCCTAGCAGCAGGTTGCCTGTCTTTGCAGCCTGGGCCGCGGCGAGTGTCTGGCGCTTCTGCGCCATTGCGGCCTTGCGCTCCCTGTGCTCCTGGTCCAACATCTGAAGACACGGACACATGTAGTGGGCGGCTGTGACGGAGGAACTGCCGTGTGATAGGCAGGGTGTCGTGGCGGATCCGACCGGCCCAGCAAGTTACCATACGCTCCATGGGGAACTCCACTAATTGACCCCAAGTGCCTTGTGCCACATTGTTGTGGGGCAGGGAGTGCCATGTGCTGCTTTGTTGTGGCAGGTACGGTTTGGTCCACGAGGCTCCTAATCCCCCCCCCCCTTGCGCAAGCACGTTCGCGGGCCCAAAAGTCCAGGCCAAACAGCGGTTCACCGCCCACCCCGCGCTTAGACAAGCCACACACAACAGCAAAGCCCGGTATGCGACAGCCGTGCCGGGAAAAGCAATGTTAGCCATGGCCGAAAATCACATCAAAACAGACGGCATTGGGTTGCAACGTGTGGCACAATGTTGTGATGAACAGAAATGCACAATCACAGACATGAATGAGCCCCCCTTTCCCTCTACAAGCGCGTCACAAACGCCCAATCCTGCATTCAGGACCACAAAAAACCGCGGTCCCAAAAAATCCTGAAAACAGCAGTTCAACGCCTCCACCGTGTTTGGCCATAAATCGACGATGGTCGTCACCCTCCAGAACCACTCTGGCATTCTCAACAGCTCCACAGGTATCAACGCGGCAGAGCCGCGGCACACATTGCGCAAATTGTCCTGCAAGGCACCGTGAGGCACCGTCATACATTGTTCATCTGTCCTTATTGTGCTGATACCTCGCCCTCACCCTGCGTGTATCGCTGACACCTGTGCTAAACTCCGACCCCCCCCCCCCCCCCGAGTCCGATGCACTGCAGCCTGCCTGCCAGCTGCAACTGTCGGATTGCTCACTGTCCGTGACTAGCACGCCACACGGTGCTTGGACAAGCCCGTGCTTGCGCAACGGGGGGGGGGGGTTGGCACAAGGCCTCGGTATCTGATTGTTTGCCTTTGGCGGCGCCTATTGGCCTCTCACCACTGCTCATTCTGACCCTCTGTGGGCCCGAACGTTTTTAGGTTGTGTCAACGGAGCCCCCGGATGACTTGTCCTGTTTGACTACTCCAGGATCGGCTGTCCCGGAGGCGGGCTGTTGCCTGTGGCGTTGTCCAGGTGCATCCAGATCCCAAGGGGGGGGGGGGGGGGGTTGCTGAACCCCTGCCCAGCCATCCCTTTGTAAGGGGGTGCCAGTGCGGGCCTTTGTTGGAGAGGTGCTGGTGCGCCCCCATGGACCACACTGTAGCGCGGGCATGCGGGAGACACCGTCATGGCGCCTGTGTGTTTTTGGGAGGGGGGTACGTGCACTGGTGTCTGGGGCTGGAGTCAGGCACGTTGAGTCACAAGGAGCATAGCCATGCTGTCTGACAGCCGCCCATTTCCAGGGGCCGCAGGATCTCGCTGGTGTGTCGTGTGTGTGGCGGGTGTGGGTGGAGGATGTGCTGGGCCATTTTGTGCAGCGCACGTGTCGGTGGCATCAAGGCTGAGGGGGGGGGGGGGGGGTTGGGTTGGGACGGGGCCTCACAGAAGCGGGATGCTTAGGCCTGTGTGTCCGCCCCTGTGCAGCACTGGTCCCAACTCCTGGCGGTCCGGTTCCAAGGCCGAGCGGACTGGGACAGCGCCGGTGCATATCCGCACATGCTCTCATCATTGCTGCCAGTGCCTGTGTGCATCTACATAGGCTCTCCTTGTTGCTGCCAGCGCCACAACCCATTCCGCCGCTGGTTTGCAACGGTCCTCTGAATAACTCGAGCATCGATGAGCGCAACGGCACAGCAACGCAGAGCCCCCCCCCCCCCCCACTGCACAGCGAGGGCATTCGTCAAGATACATTAACAATCCCCTCTTCAGGGACACCAAAGAGGGCGGGAGGGGGAGGGGTGCCCGGGTCAAGTCATGGATCCCCCTCAAGTACTTTGGCCTGGGAGCAAACCCAAGAGCGCCAGAACAGCGCAAGACCCTGCGCACAGTGAGTTTGCACGGGGCCCAACACCTTCACCCGTTGCGTCCTCCACAGCAACTCAGCGGCTACAGGTCCACTGGAGTCTGGATTCTGCGTTTCTTTTGCACCTTTGGTGTCGCTGCAGCATCACTGCCCCCGCGCCAGCGGGTCTCACGCCCCAAACCAGAGCCATGATGGCTCTACCAGGTCCTGCAACACAGTACCAGCCCCCCTGTGTGACATTCCGTCGGGTTGTTGTTTCTTTACGGGGCCCTGGACATTCACCCGTTCTTCCCTTCGCATGTTGCGTCGGGTCGCTGCGTTCTGTCAGCCGCTGCGGCCGGTGCTCTTGCTGGTGTCGTTTCCGCGTTTGCGGAGCCCAGTAGTTGGCGTATTGGGGTTGTGCGGGTTGTTGCGGAGGTCGTTTGACTGTTTTTGCTGTCCACACACCTGCGTCCTCGGGCCGTCCACAACCTGCCTCACTGCGTTTCTGCGTGCCCCCCCCTTCCCCATCAGATGGGGCTCAATTGTTCGGGAGAGCTCCACCCCTGAGAGAACATGTGCGTTTTCAGGGCCGCATGAGCCCTGCACCAGCCCCAATGACCTCCGCAGCCACAAGGCCTGCTGGTGTGTTAATACCTTGTTTTGCACGTATCGCTCATTCTGGTCCGCCAGCCGTGCCTGTTCCTCCTGATATGCCGCCCGCTGCAGCTTCTTTTCGCGGTCTGCAGTGGGATGGGGCAAGAGGCATCAGGGGTGTCCCCTGGAGGCGGGTAAGTGGCGTGTGCAATTGAACGGAGGTCCCGCGCCGTCTCTGTCGTGTGACCTGCTGTCGGTAATGTTGTTGGTTTGTGTGAGGAGGATTGCTTTTGTTTTGTTTCAGTAGAAATAGTCCGGAAGCTGCGAAGGTAAGCTCAATTCGGTCATATGTTACATCATTGGCGCATGGCCAGAATCGTATAGTATCTGTAAAACAGGCCTACCCCTCACAAAGAGAGGGGTCACTGTTTGCTTCTTCCGACACTACAGAGAAAACTGCCTGGTGTCAGCCACGCCTTCAGACTGAAGGCAGAACCCAGGAAATACGTTTGTTTGTGAGGAGGATCAGGTCAGGGCTGCTACCGCGCACTTGGCTCCACACAAGCTTCATTGCCCACCCCCTCCCAATCATCTTGTGCAATGCTCGTGCTACTGCTCACAATAGCAGCACTGCCCCCTTGGCGCCCACGCTGCTGCCAGCGCTGACAGAGGCTTCACATTCAGTCATTCCTGGGCCGCAGGGTATGGAGGGTGTCCCCCACCACATCTGATGTGGGGAACTTGCCACACAGGCCCCGGAGGTTCCGGGTGACCACACATTGTCCATCACTTGGGCGCTGCCGTTCCAGGCATGTTGCCCGTGGTGTCGAGTAAGGGGTGTGCCCCGCAGCCGAAACTTGCTGGCGCCTGTTTGGGGGAAAGGTGTGTGCTCTGCAGTGTCGTTCCTGCGTCCCCCCGTGCCCGCAAGGACCCTGTCCCTGTGGCTCCCTGCCCCCCCCCCCCCCCAAACAGCTTCCATATGAATCTCATCATTCCCCACTACCGATGAGATCCTGCCAGAGAGTCACGAATGCATGCCCTTGGAGTGCAACAAAGGAACGGAAAGCAACGTGTGTCATAGATCACCGCAACACTGGCATACAAAACCTGTAACTTTCATGGCTGGTACCGGATGGCTGGTACCACATGTTGGGTACCACATGACAACACTCTGTCCATGGAACTAAGCTAAGGGGTGGCTTGGACAGTGGCCACATGCAGGTCAACAACGCGCTCTACACATGCACGTCACCGTCCACAGAAATTGATTTCTGAAGGATCCCCCCCACCTTCCATCGGTTCGCCTCACAGCCTTTCAAACCAGTTGCCGCCGCCCCTCTTGTCCCAACATTTTAACCTCCATAGACATGCGGTCACGTTGTTCAGTTGCTATACCACATGACGCTTGAACCACAGATTCCGGATTTGAGCCCCAGGCAGGGCATGCGCAGGGCCGCCGAGCTCGGAGCTAGGGCGTCCGTGACCTGGCGAGCCGCTGGCATACTGCGAGGGTAAAGGCACAGTACGGCCTCAAGATCGCCCTGGTACCCTCACGTCGTCCCACACACATAGACACCAGCTCCGGAAGGAAACCAAGTGCCTTTTCGTGGCCTCGCACGGTGCAGGTTGCCATGTGTTTAGCAATGTTCAGCAGTTTGGTTGGCATACTCATATCCAACAAAGGAGAGATCGTTGTACGTACAATCTTTTCAAACTGCGCCTATGCTTCACCTTCACCTGTTCTGGTCTGCCGTGTTCTGGTCGGCCAAAAACCTCTAGCCCACATGTAACTGGACAAGGGGTGGGTCGACCTTCCAGTTTGCACGGTAAGCTTGCATGACGCTGGCACTTCATTGACCAACTCACTGTGCTCCCCCTCTGATCAAGGGAGAGGCAAATCGAGAGAGTTCAGGGTACACGGGAGGGGAGGGGGGTGTCACCACTTGCATGAGCCAGCAGCCTCTCGTTTTCCTGTGGTGTGGCCCATTACTCTACAACCCGTGCTCACTGCTCGCTGCCACATACGCTGTTCCTCCGCCAGCTGGTGCCATTCAAAGCCCTTCAAGTACTTAATGTTCCAGACGTCGTCTCTGTAGAGATACTTGCGGTGCCCCCCCACTGCGTGGGTGTTCAGGAGGTCGGCCACATGTCGTGCAACCTTTCGATCGCGAAATTCAACCCACCTGCAACAGCACCGCCTCGTGAGAGTCTGAGAGCGGGGACTGGGAGTAGGTGGCGTAGGAAGTCACCTTTTGCAAAATTCTGGGACCACTTTTACTTTGGGGCAAGCAAAGGTCAACATGGCAGAGTTCCGCTGAAGTGGGGCTGGGGACTCCCCACTCCCGTCCTTTTCAGAAAAATTTAGAGGCAAAAGATCTTGCAAAGTCATGGAACGATAGCACATCTCCAGGATTCCTGTGATAGCATAGTCTTGCCACATTTAGCGAACATGCGTCTCTGTGAGGTGATGCTTCGTTGATTGTGTCCACCCTTTCCTCGGAATGTGTTCGAGGGAGTATGGAAAGAATCGTCGCATTAGCCTGGTTTGTGTGTTCTTCTAGACGCCCTTCATCATCATGGCCGTCCAAGGTACGCCCAACACCGTCCGAACAGACGGAGGCAGTGGCCCAGAACAGAACACCATCGTGAATTATACAAACAGATGGAATCAACATGGTCTTGGGTCAGCAGGTGGAAAGGGTGCAAAGTCATCCAAAACAAGCCCCTCCTCGTGCCCAGAGTGCGGTTCATGCAAGACGCAGCAGGTGTACAGACCGTGCACTTTGGAACTTCATCATAACTCGTCGGCAAATCCGATTTGCGGTTCTGGTGATCAGCGACCATGCATTGTCACGGTTCTCAAGAGAGCAGGGCCGCCAGGTCTTGTTTCATAACGCCCCCCCGCCCCCGCCCCCAGCCTTTCACGGCACTATGGGGCCAGGTTCGTTCCTCTGCATTGCCCTGTGTAACATTCCTATGAGCCGCATCATGTGTCTCTTGTGTGACGCCTCCATGTGCCTCTCCCCATGCACAGAGCTGCACCCTTCCCGACCTGTCATGAGCCCCATTAGCATCCCTTCATGCAACCTTTGTCCTTGGCCCGATAGGTCGCAACCATCACCGCAGCGCCTTTGGCGCCATGGCATTGAGCCAGAGGCCTCCATTGTGTACTGCGCGTAAGGATAACATTCGCCGTGGAGAACATAGAAAAATGGGGTTGGGGCCAGCAGATGCGGGGCTAAAGGTACAAGCGAAGGGGGACACTGCACAGACCCTTCCTTCCAATTCCTTGGCACTTTCTTGTCACAATTTGGCTTCTTTATCAGCTTCAAGCGGGTGACCTCGCCATAGGCCCCAAGGATGGTGCGCGTCTGTGCTGTTGAGGACACAGGAAGACGCATACACACATACATACAGAGAAGCCAGCAGGCAAGATGGTCCTTAAAAACCATTAAAACACAATAAAAAAAACAACTCGCCTCCGGTATTTTTTCTTCTTTTTGGCTCGGCCAAGATGAGCTGGCGTAGCCTGCTCACTCAACGGTACTCAAGTATCTTCTTGGAATCAAGGTTCAGAGCTGTCCAGCGCTACGATGACCCCACAATGGCCCACAACTCGCCTCCGGTATTTGGGGTCTCTGGTCTGGCTGCCAATTGACGGCATTTGGCGGTCAACCCACGGCAGTTGGCGGTTGACTGACAGCAGTTGGCGGTCAGCCGACCACGGTCGGCAGTACACCCAATGGTACAGGAGGTGGGGGGGGGCGGGGGGGGGGGGGGGGGGGCTCCGAAAGGACCCCCCTGTGCGCAACTGTCTTCCAGCTTACAAAAGCAAACGGACGTGGTCTTGTCCCATGACATTTGGCTCGCCAATGGCCGGGTTGGCCACCAGCAAACATCATGGCCCTCCGGCACTCAGGGTATCTTGACTTCCCTGAAATCAAGAAAAAACCAGAAGGTGCTTAATGCAAAACCCTGTGTGGGCGTGCTCGAACATTATGTCGCTTTTGCAGATGACAAAACACAAACCATCCCCGCAGAACCACTCGGGCTTTATGGCAAGCCCCCGCCCCAGACACGCCCAAGAACTGAGGAGGGGAAAGGGAGATTGGGGGTTGTCTGGCCCTCGAAGGGGAGGGGGGGCTCCTCATCAGCAACAGCACTGGCAATGCAGCACAGGGCAGCCACAAAAGAAACATAGTCACATAGATCAACAGCCATGCCACACAACACGTCATCAATATCAATCAGACCCTGAAGAGGAATCTGGTGATGATCAGGACGAAGATGAGGATGGGGATGATATGACCTTGAGGCCACTGATGCATGTGCAAGCTACCCATCAGGGTCTGGAATGATTCCCTCCTCGCGGGAGTTGCAGCATGGTGTGCGCAGAGTGTGGCACTTTTTTGATGCTTCCAGAGATTTACCCCAGTCATGAGGCCCTCTCAAACCCAATGCAGAAGGAGGGGGGGGAGGTTTGCACGGTGCACTATTTTGTACCGAGTATCTCGACTTTAGCCCCAGCTTCACCCCACCCTAGAGAACACCCCCAAGCAGACCACAATTCCACTTGCTCAACACGTGACATGCATTGTGCCAAATAGGCAGGTCTGTGCTCACAAATCTGTGGGTCAATGCACTCAGCTGATTGCCTTCACAAAGTGTGGTGGTGTGCTTAAGGGAGCACAATGCACAAATGTCAACCTCACCACCCTATCATCTTGTGTGGCAGCTGAGTTCCTTGCATCAACAGTATTCCAAACAGGAGGGGGAACGTGTTCCCATGGTCTATAAGGAGGGGTAACAAACCTGAAACTAACATTGAAACCCGAAATGGCCACATAACCCCTGCCTTCTCCTGCCTTCTCCGTGTTTCCAATGTGGAGAGTAATAGCATGGGTCAGTTAACCTTAGTAACTGGAAGGATGAATGGACGCAATCAACTGGCTGTGTAACCAGTGCGGTCTTGATTTCCCCGGAGCAGAGGTGGCTACATAACCTTGCCTCCTGGGGTATCCAAAGCATAGTGGTGGGAATGCATATTACGGATCATGGCCCTTGGCTGCTAATTGTTGGTCGGGGGTGATTCGGACTGAAAAGATGTCCGGTGCACGCCAGTGCACTGACATTCGGCCAGAATTCCAAGGAGGTCTTGATTTGTGGGACTAGAAGTATCCTCACCTGGGGCTCCCTCCAGAAGTAAATAGGTGTGGATCCATTAGACACAACATACACTCTCTTTGTCACCTCGAACATGCAGAAATGAAAAATGGGATGTAAAATGGGGCAAAAGCAGCACCCATGTAAACTGACATACGAAGACTTCACACGGTGTGTGTGACTCCCTCTGCACAAGAGCTAATATCCTCATCAGATTGATTTTGTTTTCCTGTCCTTTGACGAAACCAAGTAAACCCCCCCTTGAAATACGCCCCCTTTGTCGTGACGCCCCACTCCCCCTTGAGCATTGCACCACAAAACCGCAGCACTAAGGCTGTAGTAGTGCATGCAAACTGCCGGTAGTGTGAATTGAAACATGATGTTACCGTTGTGTGCATGCCCTTTCCACGGGCACTATATGAAACTTCTTCTTACGAGTCCAAATAACCTTGAACTCCTCAAGGCAATTCAGGGACAGGCTGAGGACTGGAAGATGAGGCGGAAGCGGACCGTGCAGCGTGCTTTCCAGCTGTTTTTGGAAGGTGGCTTGGCTGGCTTGGACTTGACAGGCACCTCCGGTTGTTTCGGAACCTGCTCATCCTTGCAAATGTCATAGCTAAGTTGCAGCTTTCCATCAAACACAGGACCCTTTCCCCACACCCCAGGGTGCCCTTGCTGCGAGATTGGTACCAAACATGAGGGGATGTGGCATACAATGTGAAGAGGAGTCAACGCTAACAGGGGGCACCAGCAGAGAAAGAACAAGAGAGCACAGCACAACCACCAACTATTAGAAGAAAAGTCAAAGTGACGCCCCCCCCCCCCTTGCAGCAACTACACTGCATGCAATGTGGGCACAAACACATGGGCCCAGGAAAATTCTTCTCAGTTCCTACTGTTACCACTGTCTATTGCCTTGGGTGGGGGAAACGGGTGGCGTGGGATCCCCTTTAAAAATTTCTCTTGTTAAGCATGCCCCCCAACTCCCAGCCCTGGGAACAGGCATAGCCAAAGTCTGGGACCTCTGTGCCACCCACAACCAGCGCCACTCCCCTTTTTTTGGGGGGGGGAGGGAGGTTTAGGAGTTGGGACGGCAACATTGACCAACGGGGAAAGGTGGGGGGTAAGGGGAGGCTAAGCCTGTGTGCGCCAGGCACACTCGCAGACGCGTATTCACCCAAGCTGACGGCAGTGCACGCGCTTGACAAGGATATACCAATAGTCATCTTTGGGACGCTGGACATATATATGATACCACGCTTTTCCATTTTCTCCAGTAAAAAATAGAGCCTAAGAGTGGAGACATGCACTGGGCGAGCTCACATGTTGACAGGTGGGTTTCATCACGGGAACACGCATGGGAACGTGCATGGTTTGTAGCAATTGGAGGTTCCAACCAAGAAGCTTGCAGCCAACGTCAATTGAATGTTTGATACAAGCCAGGGCTGTCCATACAGCGGATGAAAAAACAATTGTTTTTACATTCTGACACATCATGTGTCCAAGTGTGCTCCAAAGGTGATCTCCAAAGATAGTATGCCCATCCAATGGCAAAACCCCCATGCCAACGTGGTTCTAGTCCCAGGGGGTGTTTTCGCACAGCGCGCGCACAGCGCCAATTATTACGGTGATTATCCAGGTAACAACCCTGAAGACCACCCACCTGCGGATTCATGCACAATCCATTCAAAACTCAAAAATTCAAACGTCTGATGCTTGCCATGGGTCCCAGGGACCTAAATTCTGCCCCCCATAGCCCCGTCCACTGCAGCAGCCATTCAATGACGTCCTTTCAATCTTCTGAACTTACCGAACTCCCGGTGGTGGAGAACAGCCAACTTTTCGCACAGCGCGCGCACAGCGCGTGCACAGCGCACGGTACGGCCCCCCATGGTGGAAGGGTGACTTTCACTGTTTTATCCTCTGCATAGGCAACTGCGAAGGTAGCATGCCTACAGGCACAATGCGAACAGTCAACTTGAAGATCTACCAACTGTTCCCCTTTAGAACACTCTGCCGTTGTGGCTATTGCGTTCCGGCAACTTTCCTCACCATGCCATCCTAGCCACATATGCACCTTCGTCCAAGGATCCATTCCTGATTATTGACCAAATGCTCATATTTGTGCTCCAGTGTAGTCCAATGCATATGCATTCACATCCCAGATAGACCTCTGCTCATACCTATACTTGTGATTACACAGCACGGTCTTAACACGGATATGCCACACCTACTGCACCTGGTCTACCCATGTGTCCCACATTTACGAATCCTCAACCCTTGGGTGTCTGGCGCCGTTGTGGAGCATCTTTGACCCCTGCATTCGCCAGCAAGTCCACACAGGTGTGGCTGTACTGCTGATGCCATGGTGTGATACACGCAGCCCCTCCACTACATGGTGACCCACCAGGTCCCTGTGCTTTCAAACGCCCCTCTTGAACTTGCAGGCCATGGCGTACAAACAGCCATGCAGCCGCACAATCATATTTCCCTCATTCAGCACCAGGTATGTGTGCTGTCGCATCACAGATTGCAGCATTGCAAGTGTCCCTAATGTGTTAGAATAAAATTCATCCCACTGGGTTTGAAGTAAAGCATCATATGGTTCCCCTAGCCAAGCACTCATAGCCCATTCCTTCAATATTTGCAACAACTTCGCTGGAAGCACTCTCCTCACATGCATGCTCAGCGTGTTGCCGAAGATGTTGTTTAGCTTTCTAATACACGCACCCTCCATGATGTTGCATGCGGGGAACAAGTTCATGGATTCTCGAGCATAATCACAATATCTCTGCAATTTCTCTGATTTTTGCATGGAAAGTGTGCACCCTGTGCAGATGGTCATTTTCTTCGCTCAACGTTGGGGACTCTGTATTGGAGTCTGTTTTCCGATTTTCAGAGAAGCATGCTTTTTTGCTTTCGGCTCTTTTCTCCTCTTCTCCAAAACCTGAGGGAGCAAATCTTGAATGCACCAAGGAGAAGGGAAAAAAGAAGGAGGCCCCAAGCATGGCCAAGAACCCCATATTCAACCCAGCACCCATGGCGCACAAACAGCCATGCAGCCGCACAATCATATTTCCGTTTCATGTCATCATATGTTGTATATCATATGTACGTTGTACCCGTTGCACCCTCGTTCTCTGTTTACACCTACACGACAGTATGCAAAGCAAGGGTGAGGCATGTGGGCAAGGGAACATGGGGGGCACAGGTTGAAAGGTCTGAGAGTTCTGAGTCCCAGCACACCGCTCACCATAAGCCCCTGGCGGTAGCTGCTCATTCTTGTTGTTGAAAACAGTGACTCACACCTTTTCCCTCTTGTGACCTTACTTACAAAATGAGGTACGTACCCGGATGGAGAGGCTAATGAAGAGGGGCGGGCGGTGGGGAGGTCTTACCTTACACCATGAAGGCTTATCGCGCCATCCACCGCCCTTGTCGAGGGGAGGGCCCTTGTATTGGCACCTAACGACCCCGAGGGGGGGGGGGGGGGCAACCCGTATATTCCCTGGTGCCTGTGAATGAACCACTAAGCAGCTAACACCGGTGCCTCAGTGTCAGCCACTTATTAGTGGCGGCTACAAAGCCGCTGTGCGCTCTCGCCCCCTAGGGCACTACGCGATGGTGGCCCATGGCAATGGCAGTGGCGGGGGAACGGATGGCAGATTTGTGGCATCCCCTGGCCTTTTCACATCTGTGGGGAGGGTCCCTGCGGGGGCCCAACGGATGGCGCCGCTGGTGCCTGCCCCCCCGCGCACACACGGTTCCACGACGTTGTCCACTAGTCACAGAGAGCCCAACGGATGGCGCTGTTGGTGCTCGCCCCCCCCCGTGACAGCTTGTGCACCATCACTGCCATCAAAGGTTTACACCCAGAAACGGGGGGCCCAGAGGATGGCGCCACTGGTGCTTGTCGCGTCCGTGCCATCACTGCTCCAGGTGTCACGGCCGATCCACCACACGGCGCTTAGCAATTGGCATCCCTTGCTCATGTTATCTGCACCCATCCCTCCATCCTACCACTGCCTCGGTGCCGCACCCCACACCCTGCACCCCACGCACATTCCCCTGTTAGCATGTTAGCAGGCACTGTGCAACGCACCAGTCACCTTCCTATTCGGCCCCATCCCTGTCGCCCTGCTTCCGGCATCTCTCTTGCCCTCTGCCCGTGCCGCGTTCCCTGCCCCCCTACAACACGCAATGTGCACAACACTTTGTACCTCACCACCCAGCCTTCTCCCCTCCCTCACTTGCAAGCACTGTGCACCACATTGTTTGCTACCCAGCCCTGCTCCCTTTCCTTTTGCCCGGCACCCTCACCTCCCCGCTCCCTGTTCCTCTCCGCCCTACGCCCCATCCCTGCTCAGCATGCAATGTGCATAGCAATGTGGCATGTAGCCCCTAGCTAATATCATAGGGGCAGCACGGGTGCAGAGGGTGCGGGGTCCAATATGGGGTTCTTGGCCATGCTTGGGGGGGAGCAAGTTCATGGATTCTCAAGCATAATCACAATATCTTTGCAATTTCTCTGATTTTTCCATGGGGGGCGCCTTAAGCGTAGTGCAACTATTTGCACGTCTAGCAGTACTAGAGACCCGAGCAAAGTTAGGGGCCCTTGTCAGTTCATCTCATTAGGACCTTCAAAATAGTGAGTACCCAATAGCAATGATGCCCCCAACACCACAAAGAGTGGTTCTCTGTCGCAGGGGGTGTGTTGGCACAGCACACGCACAGCATGCACAGCGCGGAAATCAGAGGGAGAAATTGGGCGTTTTTTGCTACCCTCCCCCCCCCCCTTGTTGTTCCCCACCCCAGGGAAGAAAGTCCCCCACCACCCCCTAGGGGACGGTCACCAAGTGACGGTACCCCAGCCCCCCTGGGGAACCGCACCACCACCGTACACGCACATTTGCAGGCACAGAAATTGCAACATAAAACCAAAGAATTCAGCATAGGATGTGTTCAAAGGGCTGCCAATGTACAAAGACCTACTCCTTGACCGGCTCGGTGTAAAATTTCTTGGTCCTGCTCCACTTCACCTTGAACTCTTGCACATGCTCACCACTTTCCACTGGAATGCTTTGGGCAGCACTCTTGGGTGGTGGTTTTGCCTTCTTGGTAGGAGGCTTGGCAGGCGCAAGCAGATTTTTGGGAACCCATTTCCCTTCGGGAATGTCCCTTGTAAAATACAACTTGTTCCCAAAACTGTGTCTCATGCCCCATACACCACGGGCACTCTTCACCCACACAACATACGTGTCAAAATTCCGGTCACTATCATCATCCGTTGTGGGCGCATCAGGCAATTCTTCGGCAAGAAGTCAAGCTAGACACATCACTTTCTGCCCCACCGTCCGCATGCCTTGCACTCTCCAGGGCATCCGAATCACCACCGGAAGAGTCATCATCAGGAGAAGAAATGACAAAACCTGAACCTGAATCTGAATCTGAATCTGAATCTGAATGTGAATCGGATGAGAGGATGACCACAATCCTACGATCCCGACGATCCGTAATCCATACCCTCAGCCGCACCTCCACATTCTTGTACCTTGTTTGTTTACCCTTGTGCAGATTTTTTCTCCGCGCACTCTTGGCGGCCAACTTCTCCAATTGGGGCCGTATTGCCCTCCAATCCCGCAACGACTTCGGGGAGGAGATGCCCAAATCCCGGGCGGCCACGGAGTCGTTGTGGATTTCAGCGTAATCCAAATACGCCACTTTCTAGGCAGCCGTACGCACAATCTTCCTAGGCTTGGCTATTCGCAAAGCCTTGGGCCGCCAGTGGAAAGTTCAGCGATAGGTCCCCACCGACAGACCTATGCCCTCTCATTCAGTGCATTCACAGGCATGGCGGCTACTACTGTAGCTTGGACACGGGCGTAGCTTGCGCACGACACATGCAACTACCAACACGCAGGAAAGTGAGTGCATAGTATGAGTGCACCCCAAACTCCACCCGTGTTCCCAAAGGCATGCAAACACAAGAAAATGTTTGAAACATGGAAATTCAGGTTCCCACCCATGTTCTCACAAGCAATAAAGCATGAGAAGGCAACAAATGTTCAGCTTGGAAACCCTTCTTGCGATCATACACCATGTTGAACAACCGCACATGCTCACCACTTGAAGAGGCTTTTGAAGATGCCTTTGCCTCAGGTTTAGGGGCCGGATTGGGCTGAGGCAACTTCAAGTTGTTGGGAATGAAATTGCCTTGCAAGTGGTCTTTTGTAAAATACAACTTCCCATCAAAGACATGGGCCATTCCCCACACACCTCGGGCAGCCTTAGCCCAAACAAATGCAGTGGGAGCATCATCGGAGTCACTAGAATCATCACTCGAAGAAGAGGACTCAGAAATGGGGTGGGTTGAAGTGGGCAAACACTCACAACAAATGTGTCCATGACTCTATGTGACTGGCAAATTCGTGAAACCCCTGTCTTATGTGGCTGCACTACGTTTGGTACTGAATTAAAATTAAAATTAGGTGCCAAATTAATACGGTCCCTACGCCTGTTGTAGCTTGGACAAGGAGGGGGGGGCTACACGGACCATACTGCACCCCCACAATGTTGAACAACCTCATAACACAATCTGGATTCTTTTCGTCCTGACAACTCCAGAGGGACAGAGAAGAGGCCATTGCCAAAATCACAATGCACGCCAAAGGGGCCAGTCCATAGGGGAGTGTTTGCCCTGTGCTGCTGTTATTATGACTTTCCTAGATTCAGTCCTCAAGTTCACCATTACCCAATGAAGCTTAGGGTTGGGGAATGCGATGATGGTCGTGTTGGGGAGTGACCGCGAACGGGGCTTCCATCAACAAGGGGGTCCAAAGGAACTTCCGGAGGGACGTCAATTGCGGGAATTGATGGGGATGGTGGTGGAGACTCGAGATTGGACTGCGGATACCAAAGGAGATGTAGTCCATGGGGCATCAATGATTGACGACCCACACACCACCTTGATCATACTCCAACTCCACATGGCCATCGTGCAAAAGGCCAACCACCTTCGCGGGTACCCGAGGCCCAGTTGACCTAGTCCCCCAATTCGCTTAGTCTAATGTGTTTCAAGGCTACAAGGTGCATCTATGTGTATTTTGAAACAGGCACGCTCAGTTGGGTACATGGTGATACATTCAGCATGCCCACTGCGGAGCATCCATCTTTGCCCCTTCTGTCCTCAAACCTCTTTTGCTATTTGTTGTGGAGTTGAGCACAAAGGGGCCAGTCCATATCCCCAACTGGAAAAGGGCCGGTCCATATCTCCAACGGGCACGTCCATGAGGTGAACTCATCTCAAATCGCCCCATCCCACCCACCCACCTACTCACCCATCAGAAGGGTAGAATCCACCCCAAAAACAGGGGTAAGAATTAGAAGTAGCGCCAAAAGTTGCCTTGCGCGCACCATGCGCGCGCCCTGCGCACTAACGCTCCCTCCATGTCCCCAACCGGAAAAGGGCCAATCCAAGGGAAATTCTTGATAGATACCATGAGCCTTTCGAAAAGGATGCAAAACAACACATACCAATACACTAGAAATGAGGGCAAAGCATGCAAGCAACTCATATGGATGCATAACAAGGCTCATTGTTACTGGTACTAGGCACTACTATGCAGTTTGGGTACGGTGCTGTACGAAGTTTGTGCACAGCGCACATACGGCACGCGCACTGCGTGCCCCCACAGCATAGTATGAAAACTGTGCACGGTGCCCTTTCGCCCCATAGTGCCTCAATTTTACGCACTAGTGCTCAGCTCTGCACCAGAACCATCCCGCAGGCATGCAGCCAGACAGCACGCAGACTTTTGACCACACCTTCCAGGAATTTGGATGCTTCAAAGCACTGTCCAAGGAAAGACCCAAAATCCAGCCCATGCAATGTGCACAACAACAAAACAAAGCAAAGGGAACGCAAAATTATGAATCTTGTCATTCCCATCAACTCATGACTGTGCACCATCACTTAGCGTGTACGCTGGTCTTAGCAGAAATTGCAGAAGCATAAGATACAGCAGGCACAAACTTTAGAGATGTGGGAATCAAATGAGTGGCACATGTGGACTTCAGGGGGAAAGTTTGCCATGCACACTACTTTGCCTCACCCCATATCCACTCCAAGCAATGCACAAATTGAGTGGCACATATACCCAACTCATGGGTATATGTGGAGGTCCTCCCGGCTGCGTGCTCGGAGACATGGGGACCTTGACAAACAAGCTTGGAAGCGGAGTTCATCTGCACCACTGCCGGCAGCCAAAGGGCAGCGTACCCTTGTGATGGTGATGAGGAGGTGTTGAAATGCTCACATGGTGCATTGCAGAAACGGCACTTTACGGAGCAGAGATTCACAGGCTCATGAATGACGAAGTGCTGTGCTGCAACTGTCGATCCATAGACAGGATCATGGGAGGACAAAGAGTGATAAGATAAGATGCTGGTCTGCAGCGACGAATGCCAGCCTTGCAAGGGTGATGCACCGTCGCAAGGCGCTGAGTTGTCATTTGCATAATAGAACATGGATCAACTTGGCAACGCGCAAGCAATCTAAACAAAGACAGGCAAGCTGCAGTCCACCAGAGTGCACTGTACACTGCAGAGGTTGGCGCATCACTCAAAAGCACCAGTTTGCAATCAAAACCCTCAGACACCATCACACCCGTGGATTGTGGGCATTGGCCGTTTGGGTAAGACACAGTCAGGACCTTCCCAAGACGGCACACAGTGCGCCTGCCACGCTCTAGGGCACCATGACATCCGCTGTCAGCACGCCAAAACGCCTTAGGCTGCAAGCAGCAGCATTTCCACTGTGGCGGAGTTCATGGTGTCTGAGGGTTCGACTGCGTGGCACAGAATATTGCCAATTTCTGCACGCAGCTCATGAGCAACCCTCTGGAAGATCAGCTCGGTTTCTGGGTACTCAGAGCAGACCGGACAGGAGACAGAAATGGCTTTGCAAAGTCATGCATAACTGATATGAGGATGAAAGAGAGGGTGATGTGGCATGGCAGTGACCTTCATGTGCGTGGCCCGTGTGGAACATAAGCAATGGGAGGGTCGCAGAAAAGGGCCTGGACAATGCCTTGCAGATGATGCACTGTCACAATCCCCAGGAACGTCGACCCGCATCTACATGAACACGGATCAAAGCGCAATCAATCAAAACACCTGCTGACCTTCGTTGCTGTCCAGCAGAGCGCACTGCAGGCACGTAGAAGCACCGTCGTGGAATCACGCCTGTGGTACAAAATCTTCACACGCAGCTACACCCGTCCATTGTGAGCAGTGACTGCTGTGGGTGCACGACATTAAGAACTTTCCCACAACAGCATGCAGTATGCTTCCCCTGCTAGAGCACCATGACATCCGCTGTAAGCACACCAAAAATGCCCTAGGCTGCAAGCAACAGCATTTCCACTGCATCAGTTCATGAACATGAGGGTTGCCTTGTACGCTTTCCTGCAAGCACCTCAGTGGCACGATGAGCCCTGCCTAAGCAAATCAGACCATCGAAGGAATGAAAGTGCAGTGCCCGCATTGCAAATGCACGTACAGGAGGCAGGTACGACAAGGAGAGGGGTGGAATACATTGCTGCTGAGAAACAGCGTTGGGTACGGTACGAGAAACACAGCAAGTATAACAGTCAGCAGGTTGAATGCCTCCAAAAGTAGAAAGTTGGACTATGCCTTGGGAGAGCAATGCAACGTCACAAGCCCTGGAGGCGATAATTTGCATCAACACTGAACGACTTGACATCGCACAGGCAATCAAAAAGTAGCCTGGCTTCGGTTGCTGTCCAGCACGGTGTGCTACACAAGCAGTGATGGGGATTCCCTCGCGCACTGTCCTGCAATCACGTGGGTGGTATGGCAACCCCAAGACACCAATGCACCAGTCTGTGGTGAGCAATCGTGAGCAGTGGCTGTTTGGATAAGACACATTGATTCCTGAACAGGATGCAGCATGCCTGCCACGCTGCAGAGCACCGGGACATCCGCTGTCAGCACGTCACATGTGCCCTGCGTTGTGGGCAGTAGCATTTCTACTGTATCAGCCTGTACCTGGGTTCATGGTGTCTGAGGGCTCCATTCTGTGGTCGAAGAAGATTGCCTAATCCTATTTCTACAACTGCTTACTTTCCGCAGCTGTGCAATATGAGTCCCCATCCTGTACAATCAGCACAGACCACACCCAAGACAGGAATGCATCTGCAAAGCTGTGCAACGAGGAGTGTAAACGGTATCCTACAAAAAAAGGAACGTTGGAGAGGACAAACGCTTGTGCAAACCTTGCAAGGTTACAACCCATTTACATGAATACGGATTGACTTGGCAATGCGCAAGCAATCAAAAAACAAACTGGCTTCAACTGCTGCCCAGCAGAGCACATGGGACATAGCAGACATTCTCCGGACGCGCCGTCGTGCGGTGCATTTGTCGTCCCACCCCACTGCACCTGTCCACGCAATCAGTCTGCTGCAAGGGTGCCAACAATGCCCTCAGAGCACGGCATCCCCGCGGCAAATAATGACGTCTGGGTTCGATTTGGTGGCAAAAAGCATGCTACAACCCTGCGCGCACAGCAACGATGATGAGGGTCGTGCAGGTCCTGAATATTGTGTGCCTGCAGCACAGCCTACGCACAGGATTGAAAACGACCACGTGAAAGTGTACAAATGAAACCCTCTGTTGAAGCAAAAAAACGTTGAAGTGCTGGAGATCATGATAAAAGATGATGAATACGCCAAGCAGATGAATATAATGTCAGCCAACCAGGTGCCAACGAGAGGGAGGATGAGAGTGACACTTGGTGGCTTGGCAGAGGAAGACTGCAGGCAGGACAACAAAGCACGTGTGCTCCGGTGCAGCTGCAGCTGCACATGGCATGTTTGGTTTGTGGGACGATCAAACCACTGAAGGAAGGCAAGTGGTAGCGTGGCACCTGGGGCAGCATGAGGCATGTGCCGCGCAGGCCAAAAATTGTGCAGTGGTGACAGAAGGCAGCCGCAGCCGCGTGGCCGGACTCTGGCGGCAGGGCAGCACTTGGGTCTGAGCAAACAGCATTGAGTCACTTGCACGCCTGAATCAGGCCTAATGGTGGCTGCTGGATGCCTTCGGCAGCGGTGGGCTGTGGACAGGCCGCGAGCGGCCCGCCCGTACGGCCCCCGGCTGCCGCGAGTCGGCACAACACAAATGCCGGACTGCCCAATGGCAGAGGGGGCGGGAGGCAAGTGGGGCTGTAGAGAGGGGGTGGGTGGCAGTGGAGGGGCGGGGAGGGGGGGGGGGGGGGTCAGAACATGAACACCTCCTTGTGGAAGTCCATGCCGCACTCCCAAGCCACGCGCTCCAGCTGCGCCACCATCGCTGGGGGACCGCAGGTGAGGACCGCCGTCTGGCGTCCACCCCCCAGCCCACCAACGACCTCCCCCCAGTCCGGGCGGCCCACGTGCCCCACGTACGCCTCCACCGCGTCGTCGCTCTCGTAGCGCTTCTTCGTGACGGTGTCGGGCCTCCAGTCGTCAATGTCGACCCTGTGGTCGTGGGGGAAGGCCCCAGAGGGGCTGTCCGCGGGGGTTGGGCAGGGCACTGCGCCTCCCGTGGGGCTGGGGCAGGGCACCGCCCCCCAGGGCCCCGCGGCATCAAGTCCAGCGCAAGAGTCGCGCCGGCCGGGGGAGTCTTTGGCAGGGCCCAGGCCATCGCTCTTCCAGCTCATGGTCACGCGAAGCGGAGGCGTGTCGTCGCTCTCGACGACGGAGCTGCAGGCCGCGGGATCGACCTCCCCGGACCCGTCGCTGCAGCCGGACCCGTGCTCTGAGGCGCGGCATTGCGTCACGATGCAGCTGCTGATGGAGATCCGCCGCTCGCCGTCCGCCGAGTCACTGCGGGTCGAATCGAACACCCGCCGTTCGGTGCTGACAAGATCTGTGCCCTTGCCCTTCGCCTCCGTGTCCTCGTGGGCCCGGCCCTCAGGGTCCACATCTGTCGTGTCCTGGGCCTCCGGGGCCTTGTTCTTGTTGTCCCGGGCATCCTCTTTCTTCCTCTCCTGGTTGCAGGGTATACACCCCAGCTCCCAATTAAACTCCCCCATTGCTTGTGTTAAGGAGGCAGGGAGGCATGGGGGGCGAAAATTGGGGGGCGGGGATAGGTCAGGGTCCAAATCTGCTAAGCTGTTTAGCGGCACCTGAAAATCACCTCGCAGAGGTTGTTGGATCAAAGCCAGCCAGACGCGGCATAGAAGGTGCCACGTTACCCCCTTTTGGCCTATTCGCGTACCCCACCTCAAGCGGTCGAGTTGTTTTGTTTAAACCCCACCCATAAGGTGGGAGAGTCGTCACGCATTGCTGCTGCTCTGTATCTTTGTCCAGTCATTTGTTCCTCTTTGGGTTGTTGGTCCCCACATTTCTGAGCACCTGGAGAGGGGGGGGGGGGGGGCGGGGGTTGAGAACCTCTGTCCCAAGTCAAACACAATAATTTGAAATCGTCAAAAACGGGGGGACGTTCCAAAAAGGATGGAGTCGCACAACCAGTGCTCACAGCCAGGTATTCCCTGTGACCTGTGACCTGCTTTTGTTGAGGGCTTTTATTGGGTAGGGACAGGGATGGGGGGGAGGGGGGGTTGCAGAGTGAACCATCGACGTGGGGTAGGTTTGCTGGCTGGTACTGCTGATCTAATGCACTTGGTTATCTTCTGCAGAGGCATGCCTCTAAGCTGTGGGCAGTCAACACTTGGCCGGGCAGTGGTCCTGCTGTGTGCCATCCATCCAGATTCGGTGTGTTTCTATTCTGACGGGACTCGTGGGCACACACTGCAGCATGCTGCTGGTGTTGGATGTCAGGTTGTGTTCCCTGACGTACGTGGGGAAGCACAGGAACTGTCTCGGTAGCCTTGTGCCGAGAGATTTCCGACGCGGGCGCAAGCCCTCCTTGTCAGGGGCCCAAACACCTGAACCCCCCGCCTGGCCAGACCACAACAGCGTGCACGCTTCCCTTTGGAGGCTGCTCTCTGCCCCTCACCCCCTGCCCCCTGCTCCTTCTCCTCAGGAAGGGGGGGGCAGAGCTGCTGACCTGGGCCTCTGCTGCCAAGGGGTCTTTCCCATCAGCACTACACCCTTCGCTCTGTGGGTGGTCCTACCAGCTCCCTGCAGGATGCAGCTTGATAGACCTTCCGGTATTCCCCCCCCCGGGGGGGGCGGGGGGTCACTCATTGGGCTCTTTCTTGTCAGCCTGTTCCTCCCATTGTCAGACGCTCATGAAAATAGGCTGCCAAGCACCACTTCCCGTGCTTCAGTACAGAGTGTCCAGTCACGTACCGTGTCAGCTCGGAGACGGGGACAATCTTGGGGGTACATTCCCCTTCGCAGCCCCAAGCGCATTGGCATTAGGGGGCAGCCCCAGCTTTTCCAAATGATTTGTGTCGAACGGGAGATCAGAGGGTCACTGGTTCGACCCCGCGCCAGCTACTGGGCCGCGCCGTTGGCGCCATGCGAAAAAAAGGGGGCGCCGTTGGCGCCATGCCCCCAACCCACTATCTCTCAAAACCCAGGGGGGGGGGGGGGGCTGGGGGGTGTCGCATACAAGGACCGGGCCCGGCCGCCCTCCCGGGGTCTGATGACTGGAATCCCAGAAAGCTGTCTGATGATTGCGCAGGCTGCCATGCTGCCGCATACTTTGACATGGGGTAATCCCAGCCAAACTGGAAGGTGGGCAGAGAGTCAAACTTTCCTTGAGCATCCGGTCACAATTGCCTATCATGCCCCTCGTTGGTCCAATTGTCAACAGCCAGTGCCCCCCAAAACCAGGATCCTCGACATCATTGTGCCGCACACCAGGTAGGTCGATATTTATGGTATCGACTGCGGGTGACAAAGCACTGGTGAACACAACAACAGCCATATGCCCACCCACCCCTCAATAATTTCCCCATTTGGCCAGCCCTCCAACCTCGATTTCGGAATTGTTCCAGGGAATAATTTGGGGGAGAGGGGGTTAGGTTAGGCCCCTGGTATCGACCGGGACATTCGACCAAAGCCAAGAAAGACACGCAGAAAGGAACCTGCTCCTCCAGAGGGTTCTTGTCCTGTGACGCCGCCACAGCACTCTGCACCTTCGTGGCATACACATGGCAGCTGTACTGGCCCGGCTCGAACATGCATTGAAACTCTTTCAGGGCATCCGAGAATAGGGCCGTGTCGGCGAAGTCCTGCACCACCCAAATCAGCTTCACCTTCACTTTCTCGTGCAGCAGCCGGTCGTTTCTCGCAGTACCAATGGCGTTCATCCATGGGGTCACACCAATGCCACCGGCCGCAAACACCAGGGTCGTGTACCTCTCAGAGGTTGCCAAAAGGCCCGTCCACCGACACCCCGCGGTTGGTGGGCTCGAGCCCACGCACCGCATGTGTCCATGTGTTGGGCCCCATGTCTTTAATGTGGACAGTGAAGATCCCTTTCTCGTGCTGGCCGTTGAACGAGCTGATGCTGAAGGGATGCCATTGCACTCTGCACAGTGGTTTAGGAGGTCTGCAGGAGCGATTCTCACCCCGTTCCAACCCTCTGGAACACCCCTGAGGGAGCCTTGAGCTATAGCGAGCCAACAAAAACTGAAACCAATGGGGGGGGGGGGTCAACAATGGCATGGGGAAAGCCACAGGGGGGGTGGGGGGGTTAGGTCAGCTCAATTCCGGACCATAACAGTGGCAGCGATGGATGATAACACTGGCAGCGAGCGCCAGGGTCCTGGAGGTTGGGGGGGGGGGGGGCAAAATTTGTTCGGGGCTTGGGGGCCCTGTTTACTTCTGGGAGCATTTTGAATGTGCACAAGTGAGGGGGCGTTCCCCATTGGGGATGAGTGAAGATAAAACAATGCATTCCAGCAGGCGCACAAATGAACCAGCACAGGCGCCCGGCGCAGTGTAAGACATAGGGCAACGGATGATGAATGTTTCCCATGAGCATAGGGTGGGGCGTCTGGAGGGGAGGGGGGGGTGCCATGAGGGCTGAGCAAGTATGCCGGTTGGGACTTCCAGGTGTCCGTACTTGTTCACCTTTGTGGAGGGCATCCCCTTTGCATGGATAGGTGGGTTGGTTGTGCACCCATTGGGTTTGGGGATGAAGGGGGCAGCCTCAAAAATGGCGAGAGGTGGGGGGCTCATGATACCACCGTGACGATGTCCCCATGTTGGCACTGCCCCAACCGCTGGCACGACGACTTTCGGGGCTGGTGCCTGGCATTCTGCCTCCCCGCGGCACATGTCTCGCTTTTCGACTTAGGAGGGGGGGGGGGGGTTCAGCAGGGATTCCTTTTCTTTTGAGTGGTTTTTTTTTTGGGGGGGGGGGTCGCAAAGCCTCAACCCTTGAACCAAAGCAATGGAGTTCCCAGGCGCGTCCACACCCAGCAAACCCACCCAGACCAGAAACACTCAGCCTCTATGACCCCATATTGCCCCTCCAAGGGACACATGCATGAACCCTAACATATGGGAAGGGCCTCCACATACGCGCTGATAGATCGGACTTGCAAGAGCACCCACTGCCCGGCCTTGAACGTCATTTTGGGCTTGATTATGGTCAGCCTGGTCACTCCTGCTGCGGAGACCTGCGAGTGAGCGCAACAAATAGCGGCCTGTTGCCTCCCTCGAACAGCCCAGCACCACGAAAAAAAAAGAGCCTGGTTTGTGGCCGCATATCCGGCCATATCGGGGCAATACCCAAAAAATATGGATCCTGCGCTGTGCAAAGGATTGTGATCGGAGCGGTTTTTTTTGGTTGGAGTTTGCCTGTAAAGCAAAAGTCCAACCTGAGTGTTTTTTCCCTGCAACCTGATTGAACAAAACAAAAAAACTAAACACTTCAACTTTAAAGTTCAAACCTGAGTACCAACGACCAACTGTGGCCCGTGCTTCCTCGCCGTGGAGACCCTGAGTACAGGGTATCACCATATCACACATAGTCCGGTGCCAAAGCGCATTCCTACTCGTTGGTGGACAAAATGGAGCTTGCACTACCCTGTGCACGGACCGGGCTTCAGGTCGCTTTCGGCGGGTCTGACAAGAACATGACGCCTGGCCCTTCCCGGAAATTACGGGGCCGACCAATATACTTTCAGGTCAAAATTGAGAAACGGGCAAAACTTGTGTGCCATGGATACTTTAATCGCGCCCCCCCCCCCCCCGCATCCCGTGTGGTGACACGTTGGAGTGACGCGTGTGTGTGGGTGGCGGATCTCGTGAGGCTTTGCAAGCCGTCATTGTTGGCCCACTGTTTCTGTTTCTCTGTGCGGCGGGTTGCGTCGCCCAAAAACATTGCGGAAGTAACTGGCAATACACTTCAGGTGCCCCCCCCCCCCCTGTGAGGCAAATATCTTTGGTTTCCTTGTACGTCGGTTGTTACAGTCAACACCCAACATCCCATGACATGGTCCCGCCGGCAGCACATAGAGGACATTAAGTAGCACACCTTCTCAAGCAGCACAGTACTGCGGCCTGTCTGCACCTTCCGATACACAATATCAAAAGTGTAGAGGAGCATGGGGAGCGCCACCATCACCAGAAGCGTCTCATAATGCAGAATGGCGAAGATCACCAGGACCACCCAAGAGCCCAGATGGATCAGCAGAAACACTTCCCACTTTTTGCGTCGGATCAGGGCAGAGAACAGCATGAGGGCCATGGCAATCCACGCCACGACGCCGGCCAACGGGGGTCCGTGCGGATACTGCACATTCCAGCGGAACATGTATGCCATCCCCATCCATGGACTGCAGCCATCATAATTGGCGTAGACCTGTGGACGTGAAGGATGTGAGCCTGGTATATGTAACTTCACAGGGAAGAGGCAACCACCGTGGATGTGAAAACCCGGGATGCCTGACTTGACCAGGGACGGGAGGCTGGTTTGGGGCATGTTTGGTGATTGGAAACAGTAGTTTCCCTGTGAGCCGCTATCCTGACCAAAATAAAACGGAGCGGTCGCCTGAAACCGCCTGACATCATCCGAAGCAGCTGCACGGACCACATGAAAATTCTACACGGCGTCTGAAAATATACATAGTCCGAGAGTTGCGTCTGCTTTGAAGTCCCCGCTGGAAAAAAGAGGTAGGGTTTCAGGCATTTTCATTGTCATTATCATTTTCTTGGGGTACACTGTCACACTGTATGCACACCGAGTGCTGCGTGCAGTGGGCCGTGCTTCCTGCAATCAGGGAGATAGGTACAATCATGTGGGGAAAAAAAGCATCCATCGAAGCAAAACTACATCCAGGATCCAGGATATCATAAACTTCCCTTGGCTCTGCAGCTCTATTTCATTGCACGTCAGACTAGTTCCTCCAATGCGGGCAGCAAACAGCCACGACAAGGAGTGCAGAGAAGGTTATACTTCTGCTCCTGCGCAAGCCTGCTGTGCACCCAGTCTCCATCATCTACACTTCATGTGGGGAGTATCAAGGACGATGAGGGGATACTTCTTGCAACCCTGCAGGCGCCTTGCAGCGTGCAATTTGGCTGGTTATCCAAGGGGATGGGAGTTGTAACTGTGCAAACACGTAAAAACATAATCATACCCTTCTATATATATATATATATCTCTCTGGGACATCCGGTTCATGCCAACACGGAGCGTTTTCACATTTTTTCAGACTTTTCTCAACTTTTGGCGTAATGCACCAAAATGTCGTCACCTTGGGGGGGGTATGTGTATGCTTTTCGAAATCTGTGGGAAAACGCCGTTTCAGAAATGTATGGGTTGGGGGGGGTAGGTGGTCACAGTTTTGCGCACCGAGCTGTACAAGGGAGGACACACAGGGCACAGGCAATGGTCCAGGGATCACTCATTATTCCGAATCCGATTCGTTGTCATCGTTGCCCCTTTCTGCAAGGGCCGGGACTCCATTGGGGCACACATCCCCGTGCTTGTGACTGGGAACATATTTCTTCAGTTTTTCCCAATCCTGCAGCCTGCGTGGCTTCACTGGTACCCACCCTGTGTTCAGGGGCATGGCCCACAGGCCGTCAGTTGTGAGGTCCACATTTCGCTGTTTGGTGAGCTGGACCTTGCGCCATGGAATGGCCTCACTGTACCCTGATTTCACCCAGACAAAACCGGGGTGGGCCTCCAGGTTTTCAGGGTTAGGTGTCTTGCCAAAGTCCAACCACTTTATTTTCTCATCTCTGATCAAAACAGGCTTCTGCTGATGGTCCAGGTGGCTGCCTGAAGACTTATATGCACCGGCCAGCCACCTGGACATATCCCAAAAATCGCTGCGCTTCAAAATGCGCAGCTTGCGTACAAACCGCTGTTTGTTTCGTACAACGTGCTGGATTGTTAGGCCAGCCATGTCAGTGAGACCGTAATAATGATCAACATTATAGAGGGCACGGTCCATGGCACGGGACGCTGCATCGCATAGATATTGTCTGCTCCCTGTTTCCGGGGGCTTTTCATGGGACTCAGGGGGTTGGTAACGGCCGCGGCTGCTTTGGCTTTGGCCACAGACTCCACAACGATGCGACTAATTTTGAAATATATATTTATAATTTTGAAATATTATATATATATATATATATATATATCCTCCAATCTACACCCCTCTCCCAACTCTAGGTGGCTCCACCACACGGCTCTAAGGTACGTGCGAAGGGCACAAAGTGGTGCATACATGTGGTGGAAGGGGCTAAACTCGGTCAAAACTGGCTCAAAACGGGCTCAAAACACTTGTTTGAGCATCCCAAGTGGTTCGGGATCACTTTTGGAAAAACGCGTTTTTGACCCATTTTTGACCCATTTTTGGTCCCAAAAAGGCGCATTTTCAAGGCATTTTGGGATTTTCCATGGGCCAAAACCCGTCGCCACGGGCTCAAAATGGGCCAAAACCACTTGTTTGAGCATCATAAATGGTCTAGGATCACTTTTGGAAAAACGCGTTTTTCACCCATTTTTGACCCATTGTTGGTCCCAAAACGGCCCATTTTCAAGGCATTTTGGGATTTTCCATGGCCCCAAACGCGCCACCACGGGCTCAAAACGGCCTAAAAACACTTGTTTGAGCATCCCAAGTGGTCTAGGAACAACTTTGGAAAAAATGATTTTTGTCGACCCGGGGACCCTGGTGGACCCACCGTTGGCCCCCACTGTGCGTGGGCTGGCTGGCCCTCCGGCTGCACCAAGTGACCACTGGTACGGGGGTCTACGTGTCTCGTTGGGCGATTCTGACGCTTGGAAACCATAAAAAGTGGGGGGTTGCGGGTGGACTAGGTGCCCTCGGAATTCGTTTTTGAGCCACGTAGCCCAAGATACGGCCCGTTCTTGGTTTCGGGGTGCTGGTGCACCTGGCGCAGATTTTGGGGCTTTTTGGCGCCTTTTTGGGCCGTTTCTCGGACATATCGTGGAGTTAGGGGGCAACAAAGGTCCCTTGGTCACGAGAAAGTCAAGCCGCACGTGGAGTGTAGCAGCCGTTTGCCTTCGTTTGGCTGTTTTGAACCCTTACTAGGGCTATTTTGCGCGAAAAATGGCTGTTTTTGGCCCAAAACTGCGCAGATTTGGGAGGGCACCTCCCGACTTGGCGCCACCGCCCCGGGCCGCCACCGGTGAGTTTTTGGCTCAAAACTTGGATTTGGCAAGGGCACCACCTAGGCTCCAAGATGGCTACATGGGGTTGAGAGTGGATCATCAGCACGCAACAAACGACTTTTGTATAGCGCCTCGTCTTGCGGAATCTGGCGCTCACAGGATGGCCAAAGTAGAGTCGACCCCAAGGCGATGGGAAGGGGCAAAAACGAAATGGCGCTGTGCTTGCTTTCAAGGCATTTTGGGATTTTCCGTGGGTCAAAACACGTCACCACCGGCCTAAAATGCGCTAAAGCATTTGTTTGAGCATCCCAAATGGTCTAGGATCACTTTTGGAAAAACGCGTTTTTCACCCATTTTTGACCCATTGTTGGTCCCAAAACAGCCCGTTTTCAAGGCATTTGGGGATTTTCCATGGCCCAAAACGCGCCACCACGGGCTCAAAATGGCCCAAAAACACTTGTTTGAGCATCCCAAGTGGCTTGGGAACAACTTTGGAAAAAATGATTTTTTTCGCCCCGGGGACCTTGGTGGACCCACCGTTGGCCCCCGCCGTGCGCGGGCTGGGATGCCCTCCGGCTGCACCAAGTGACCACTGGTACGGGGGTCTAGGTAGCTCGTTGGGCGATTATGAGGCTTGGAAACCACAAAAAGTGGGGGGTTGCGGGTGGACTAGGTGCCCTCGGAATCAGATTTTGAGCCACGTAGCCCAAGATACGGCCCGTGCTTGGTTTCGGGGTGTTTGTGCACATGGCGCAAATTTGGGGCTTTTTGGCGCCTTTTTGGGCCGTTTCTCGGGCATATTGTGGAGTTAGAGGGCAACAAAGGTCCCTTGGTCACGAGAAAGTCAAGCCGCACGTGGAGTGTAGCAGCCGTTTGCCTTCGTCTGGCTGTTATGAACCCTTACTAGGTCTGTTTTGGAGAAAAATGCCTGTTTTTGGCCCAAAACTGCGCAGATTTGGGAGGGCACCTCCCGACTTGGCGCCACCGCCCCGGGCCGCCACCGGTGAGTTTTTGGCTCAAAACTTGGATTTGGCAAGGCCACCACCTAGGCTCTAGGATGGCCAAATTAGAGTCAAGCCCGAGGCGATGGGAAGGGGCAATGGCCAAAACGGAACGGTGACGTGCTTGTTGCTTGTTAGCTAAATTTAAGGGGAGAGGGGTGTAGTAATATATATATGGCATAACGCGGCAACGCCCCCCCCCCCACCCCTGTGACTTGGGGAGGATTGGAGGGCACGTAAGGACCACACCCCCTATTTTAAGGGTGGGGAACACAAATAAACACCTTTGAGAAGGTTTTTGGATGGTTGGGGTGGAGCATTTGGGCATACAAAGGTGTGGGTAGGGCTAAAAACAGGGTATGACATCACCAAAAATAGGGTCTTAACCAGTGACCTCAAAATAGCAAAATATTCAAGGTTGGCTCAAAAAATGGTACCGTGGGGTTAAGGTGCCCCTTCCTTGGCCCCTAGTAGGGCAAAAGGGTGAGGAATACATCTAGTGGAAGGCATTGTCGGCAATGGTGCGGGATGTAGGTGGGTTTTGTGACGCAGAAAGCGCTATTTTTGGATTTTGAGGGTATTTTTGGTGATGATGTCACTCAGTAGGAAATACCTATTTTTAGCAACTTTGAAGGGTCATAGCGACCCACCACCGTCTCCAATCACCGTAAAACCTATTTTTTTGCGTTTCCCGACCCAAAAATAGGGGGGGGGTCCCTAACCCCAACCCAACCCCGGCCGGTGGGGCCCTGGTGGGGGGGGGGGGGGGCGTTGCCGCGTTGTGCCATATATATATATATATATATATATATATACATAATCATACCCTTCTATATACACCCTTCTATACTCACTTGATGCATCCCATCAGCCCTTTTGGGCCTTTTCTGTACATGGGACACCCGGAAAAATGTACTTCAACATGCCCATAAAATTCACATTTCAGCAGATTTCCTTTCCCATGCGGCGCCAACGGCGCACAAAACGCGTTGTCCTAGGCCGGTATGAAGGCTGCTTGGTGCGGATGCAGTGAGCTTACGCCTACTTCTCTCCTCAGCCGATGGTACTGAAGAAAGAAACAAAGGGAAGGTTATTCACGCAGTGTTCACACAGTTTTGGTACCGCAAGGACCCCATTTTGCACTGAGTTTAAGGTCTGAAGGACTGCTGAAGTATGTTGTTGGTGCACACTTGAAAACAATGTGTTTGCATGGGCTTGGTGGAATGGCATTTTGCTGATTGACAAGGTTGTGGAAGGGTGTCAGCTCTACTTATCAGTAGGTTGGCATACAGAATTGATACGCATACTTTCCACTCCCAATGTCAGTAACATGCCAAACTCCCTTTTGGGATTTTTCGGACTTTTTTTTTCTCATACATTTTACCATGCTCCACAGGATGCCCAAGAGAGCCTGTATGAGTTGGTCCGTGTATTGTCGCCGACGCATTTTCTCCTACCCCCGCACCTTGATCTTTCCGCCCGCCACAGGCATCATGCATGAGCCCGCATCACGAATGTCGTCGAAACAAAGGGACGCCGTGATGGGCCCCCGTAGGGGAAAAGGATGCAGCACAGAGTGACAAAGGGGAAGCGCCATACGGACATGTAGGAGATCTCCATTGCCAGCCCATGTGCTGACATCAGCCAGAATGTGAAAAAACCAAGGGTACGATGAGCAGCGATGGCGCGCTCAAACGGGATGCCGAAGACCTTCAGCAGCAGGGACTTGCGGCTGACCGGCAGCAGGATTAGAGACAGAAGACCAGCAGTCATAGAGCCCAAGCCGCGGCCGAACTTCCCGACCAAGTTGTTGATGTGGGCATGTTCAAACATGTAGAAGAAGCAGAGGAGGAGGTAGCCAACCGTCCACAACAACATGATGATGTGACCAGCAGTACGCGGGAGAAACGTGTCCCGCAGCGCCTGCTGCCAGGGCTTCGGAAGTAGCTTTGGTGGGGGAATGAGGGACCGATGCAGACGCATTGCCTTCTGAAGGAACATAGCAGCGATGCTTACAATGAAACCCGTGACCAACCACGCCAGCAAAAGCCATAGGAGCGTGTCATTACCCCCACGGTGCTCGAAATTCAGCATCGTGTTGGCCACCCGGATATACTTGAAGTAAGGTTCATGGGTGCCGCATCGCGCACTTTGGTCGGAAAAATCACAACCTTGGCCCCCAATGACACCCCCATGGGGACGGCGCTCATTGTAAGGAGGCAATGTGCGCACGTTTCGGGTGGAGGGGCGTCCAAGAGAGTCGAGGGAGCACACTCGATCGTGCACTTCCATATGCGATGTTACCAGACGCCGGTGAGCGGAGTTAGACTTGGCACTATCAGCATCGGAGTCTCCATCAGCGTCGCCCTTCTTGGCTCCATCAGCATCGGAGTCTCCATCAGCGTCGCCCTTCTTGGCTCCATCAGCATCGGAGTCTCCATCAGCGTCGCCCTTCTTGGCTCCATCAGCATCGGAGTCTCCATCAGCGTCGCCCTTCTTGGCTCCATCAGCATCGGAGTCTCCATCAGCGTCGCCCTTCTTGGCTCCATCAGCATCGGAGTCTCCATCAGCGTCACCCTTCTTGGCTCCATCACCATCGGAGTCTCCATCAGCGTCGCCCTTCTTGGCTCCATCACCATCGGAGTCTCCATCAGCGTCGCCCTTCTTGGCTCCATCAGCATCGGAGTCTCCATCAGCGTCGCCCTTCTTGGCTCCATCAGCATCGGAGTCTCCATCAGCGTCGCCCTTCTTGGCTCCATCAGCATCGGAGTCTCCATCAGCGTCGCCCTTCTTGGCTCCATCAGCATCGGAGTCTCCATCAGCGTCGCCCTTCTTGGCTCCATCAGCATCGGAGTCTCCATCAGCGTCGCCCTTCTTGGCTCCATCAGCATCGGAGTCTCCATCAGCGTCGCCCTTCTTGGCTCCATCAGCATCGGAGTCTCCATCAGCGTCGCCCTTCTTGGCTCCATCAGCATCGGAGTCTCCATCAGCGTCGCCCTTCTTGGCTTCATCACCATCGGAGTCTCCATCAGCGTCGCCCTTCTTGGCTCCATCACCATCGGAGTCTCCATCAGCGTCGCCCTTCTTGGCTCCATCAGCATCGGAGTCTCCATCAGCGTCGCCCTTCTTGGCTCCATCAGCATCCGAATCTCCATCAGCATCGCCCTTCTTGGCTCCATCAGCATCGGAGTCTCCATCAGCGTCGCCCTTCTTGGCTCCATCACCATCGGAGTCTCCATCAGCGTCGCCCTTCTTGGCTCCATCAGCATCGGAGTCTCCATCAGCGTCGCCCTTCTTGGCTCCATCAGCATCGGAGTCTCCATCAGCGTCGCCCTTCTTGGCTCCATCACCATCGGAGTCTCCATCAGCGTCGCCCTTCTTGGCTTCATCAGCATCGGAGTCTCCATCAGCGTCGCCCTTCTTGGCTCCATCAGCATCGGAGTCTCCATCACCATCACCCTTGACCCCATCACCATCCAAGCCTCCATCGACATCAGCGTCATCTCCGCCTGCATCTGCATCTCCATCGGGGTTTCTACTTACTAGAGGGACCTGAGTTACATCCATGCTCATAGGCATCAAATGACTGCACCCGCAAGCCTCCACCACAGTAGCTTCCACTGATTCAATGGTCAATGCAGGCACATTTGCTGCTGCCATTTGAATGTCAGTCACCACTACTGTGGCATCTGCCAGCACATGAAACCTGGAAGACCCGGTTGTGGCTGCGTCGGTGATGCTCACAATGGTGACACTGTTCATGGATGTTTGGGCTGCATTCGCAACAGCCGTCCGATACTGAGTCTGCAATGTGAGACTGTTGCGGAACTCACTGGCTGCGATGGGAAGCTGCGTCGTCATTGTTGCAATGACCATGTTGGCGCCATCACCGTCGGCACCATCAGCATCAGCTGTGTCTCCATCGGCGTCTGCATCCCCATCAGCATCGGCATCACCATCACCAGTGTCACCATCACCATCAGCATCAGCATCCGCATCTGCATCAGCGTCACCATCATCACCGTCGGCATCCCCATTGTCACCAAGAGCATCACCGTTGTCTCCATCAGCATCCGCGTTGTCCCCATTGTCCCCATCGTCCCCATCGGCATCACCACCAGCAACTCTTCCAGCATAATTGATTGAGCTCAGGAAGAGCCCAATACCAGAGACCCAAAAGAGCAAGAGCGCAACCCACTGCATGGCTCTTTAATGCGCCTGTGCAAATGTGAAGGTAGTATGCACATGCAGATGATTCGTTCGTGAATATTCTGTGCTCGTTGATATGGTAGGCACAAAGACATGGCATGATTATTGATGCCTATATCCCCAGGAATGGGAATGGAATCACGAAAAGCCATGGACTAGAGCAGCCCAAAACTCATTCTTGCGCCTCTACCATGACATGTCTGTTTTGTATCTCGGCTGCGCTATTCTTCAATGGACGACCATCCGTCCTGTTTATAGCAGGGTGCTGTCTTGCCTGCCCTGCACCTGCATCAATGGTCAATCAACAGCGCATTTTTTTGCAACCCCGTCAATGCGCCCATCAAAGGCGTCCCCTTCCTTCAATTGCTGCCTGCCATGCAGGATGGTCTGCAGCAATAGGGACTACTGCGTGCCCACTCCTTCTTCAGATGGCAATACTTCTCTGGGGCTTGCCCCTGCACGTGCCTTGAGATCATACCATACCAATGTGAGATCATGAGAGTGGAGGGAAAAAACAATCCCAGACCAAGGGATGTTGATTGGCGGCGCTAAAAGCGCAATTTTCACTATTGATTACTAGTAATGAAAGAAAAAATGGCAGAATTGAATGCAGCGCGACAGTGAATGGTATAATGTCGTTGAAGCAAACACGCGTTGCCCACAGTCAGCAATATGGCATTTCTAACAAATGCCATCCGATGTGCTGGTTGTGCAGGGTGTACATGATTTGTTGGCTGAGCACTGTAGTTGTGACTGCCTGCATGTTCAGGACCTGTTGGGTTGTGTGGTTTGAATGGTGTATTTGCACCGCATGTGCACCTTTTGGACTTTCACCGGAAAATAGCCCCAGTTTCCCCATGCACAAGAAGAGTCCATAAGCAGGCACAAACAATAAAAAACAAAGACAGAATGCTCCATGTTTGAATGGATGTTTCCCATGCCTGCAGCATGAAGCACAAAACGCAACCACCATTGTGGGCAGGAAGCAGCGCTCAGAAAGGAACAGACCCCAGCGATGAGAGCATGCACACTCCAATACACAAGGGTGTCAGGGGGAAACCACTGTTTGACCATGGGCCAAACAGTGGGTCTCACTAGTTGTAGGCTTCCTCTTTGCAATTTGTGTGCTTATAAGAACCCCAACCTCCGGAATGCCACATACAAAATGGTCTTGGGGACCCTCTTGCCTGTACTGTGCAATGAGCTGTACCCAACAACGCATAAAACAGAACAAGGTTGCAACCTTGTGGCCAAATCTCAGGAAATTCTCGACAAAAATTTCCTCCAAGCACAGAAAACACAGATATCATTCCAAAAAAATGTTCTTGTTGCGTTTTGGGGGGGGGGGGCTTGATTCTGCTTTTAAGCCCCGCCTTCAGCTGCGGCAAGGCCTTCCCCCAGTGCTCAATCCGGTGGTATCCAGTCATATTGCAGTCTGGCAGAGCACGCTGGCCGTACCCCAAAGGCTAAGACAATCATATTTTTCTTGTTGAGCAACCCCCTATAATAGCTATAATAGGCGCAAACCAAAACCATGCTTGCCAGCACCCAGTATGGACACAAAAAATCTCAAGGAAAAAAATTGCACCTTAATCCCCCTTTTTTCTAGTTTTGTGGATTGAATGTGTGGTTCACTTGCAATTATGTGGAACTTGATTGGTGTCTTGCTGTGATGCATACACTTTCCAAGGACTTGTAAATAATAGCAAATCAATCACCAAATAGGGTTCATCAATTGAAAGTGTTCTGGTACGCGGATAACCCAAGAACTCGAGTCCTTGGTGTATTCGGTTTCACACCATACTTGTTGCAGATCAAACGAAAGATGGTAGAAAAAACTCCCCTCCCCTCGTCAATTGAACCAGCTACCAATTTTCATGCTAACGTCCGAGCTTGATGCTGATGCTGCAACGCCCAAGTAATGAAGCAAATTGACCCTCAGTTGGGGTAAAGCTTACTCGGTGGTGCCACTACACATAGGGCTGTCGTGAGTATGGTGTGTCGCTCCCAAAGCACTGGGGTGATTGGGTGATTGACAACTCCAGGTGGAGTGGGAACAAGAGCAGACGGGGGAGGGAAGGCAAAATATCTTCGTCTTTTGCCAGTAAAGAAAGCAATCCAGGTTCAATCCATGCAAGGCAAGGCACACAGATTTAAGGGGGCCCTTTGTGCCGCTCAACCCCCCAACCGAAGCACTGCTGGAGGGCACAGTGCAATACATGTGATTTTTGTTGTTGTAGGGTGCATGGAATGCTGCATGGGGGCGGGGCCGGGGGCATTGAAATGGCTACAAACCCTCTGCTATCTATCAATTTGACAATTGGACTGCATCACCCTTGCCGTCTCATGGTCCCAATGGAGAAGAATTGATTTGCCTACATAAACCTTGCCTCCTAAGGCCTCCAAAGCGGGAAAGCATTGAAATGGTTACATAACCACTACTGTTGCGGGCTACCCAAAATGGGGAGACATTGAGTGGGCTAGATAATCCGTGCTGTGGGGAGGAATCAATTTGGCTACATGACCCCGCCTTCTCGGGTTCCCAGTTGGGAGGCATTAGCTTGGCTGCATAACTCTTGCCATCTTGGGGTCCCCAAAGTGGGAAGGCATTGAAATGGCTGTATAACCTTTGCCATCTCCAAGTCCCCAGAGCGAGGAGGAATTGAAATGCCTGCAAAAACCCTGCCACCTCAGTTCCCAGCAGTGGGGAGGAAGCCATGTACAGACCGTACATCTGGGGGTACCCAATTTGGAAGGCACTGAAGTGGCTATGTGATCCTTATCATCTCAGGGTCTCCACATTGGGGAGCATTGGAATCGCTACATGACTGTTGCCGTCTCCAGGACCTCAAACTGGGGAGGCATTCAATGGGCTGCATAATCTCGTCTTGGGGCCCCAAGGATGGGCGGAATGAATATGGCTACATGACCCTGCCATCCCGGGGTGTGAAACCCCGGCCGCCATTGGGTCCCCAGAGTGTGTATGAGTGCTGTCGTCTCAGGGCCCCCAACGGGGGGGGAATGAATATGGCTGCATGACCCTGCCATCTCGAATGCCGCCCCCTCCTGGACCAGACTGAGGCAACCAGAGCAAGGCGGCCCGAATGCATGGGGCAGAAACGTGAACATAGCACTCATTGGGGTATGTTTTGCTGAGGGAGGGAGGGAGGCACCGTCTGTTTTGCAACGCCCCCTCTGTCTGTCCAACCTTCAACCTGGATGCCCGCATCCCGCCCACAAGCACACAGCCTACAACCAAGGTCTTCTCTGACTTGGCTCAAGAACGTCACAGGGAACAGGTATCCATGGGGTGTAGCATAATTGCCATCGTGCACGTGACAGCGATCCACAGGCAGCAGTCCAACAGTTTACGCTCCTTAGGTCTGATTACAATCTGGTGTATTTCTGGGGTATTCAGTAGCGCCCATGGGCTCTACAGGGCGGCGCTGGTACAGGAGTTCCCGCCAACCTTGGAGGTCAATGCAACCTGGGGCGATAGGTCCGGTGCATTAAGCTTTCAGCCAACAAAAGGGTCTTTTCGTGGAGGTGGGCACCAACCCACAAAGGCACACATCTATCCCGACAATCACAATGGAGGCATGGTCTAGGCACTCGAGAATAAATTGAAATCAAAGAACAGAGCTGCTCACCTTTGCAACTTTGTGCAGCAAACGGGCATGGCACCAGTGAAGAGACTTGTCACACTTGATGCAAGTCGATTGCAGTTGGAACTGCCTCGCCAGAAGGGCATCCCAAAGAGCAAAAGTTGCAAGACACACTCGCTCTGTTGATTAGGACGCCCCACGCCGTCACCCCTTGTGTTCTTCTCGTTCCAACTTCTCGTTGGCTGGTGCTGTTCCGCGTGTGCGTCAACGGGCAGCCCAGTTGTGGATGGATCCACCGTGGATTCAGCCGTTCTCTCTACCAGCAGTTGCTCAAAGGTGCATTGCACTTACGGCGGCCAAACCGCAGTCGGTTTATTCCGCCGCCGGACGGGCGGGCGCAGAACCAGCAGGAGCGCCAGCTTGGGAGGATACGGGGAGGACCAGAGGGAAGCAGCAAGGACGGGGAGGATGCGGAGGGAACCGCGAAAGATGTGGGGAGAAGACGGGAAGGGGAGGAGCGGAGAGAGTGCAGCTCCAGGGGGGTGCGCGTAAAGAGGGGGGTGGCTACAGGGTGCCTTGAAGAGTGGTTGCAAAACTGGTGACAGGCGGTTGGGAAAGCGGTTGGGAGGCAATCTCTGGTGGGTGCAAACCGGTCGGACGGCCGCTGAGGGCGGACAGAAGCGGTTGGTGGGGCTGAGCATCACCAGAAACGAAGTGTGTGGGGGGCGGAGGGGGGGGGGGGGGGTCCGCCCGCACAAGCACAAGCCCCGGAGGGTACCAGCGGATGCAGGGAGGACCGAGGAGGGTGCTGGATTCCGGAACAGCCGCCGACGGGCGGCGCCGCAACGACCAAACACCGGGACTCCAATCCACATGTACACGGCCTTGCGGACAAAAGCACGACGCGGCATCGGGCAACGATCGGGGGATCCAGGAACATTCGTGCAGTCGTGACACCCAATATGTGGGCACTGTGAAATGGGCTAAGTTGACAGCAGACGGGGTGCCGGGCAACACCCGGGGCGTCTTCTGAGCAATGGGGGGGAGGGAGGGAGGGGGGGGAGGGGGTTTGGGACCCAAAAGTTTGTGTACCAAAAATGGCCCAACAAGATTTTCGCGACGGAAAATTTCGTTTTTTCCCACGATGGTCACTTTGGTCTGGGGGCAGGGGGGGAGGGGTCCCCTCCCGTCTTGGTTCTTAATGATTCTAAAGACGCCCTAGCAACACCATATCATTCGCGGCCTTTTCAGAGGCAACTCCACGAATAGTGGCACGATGATGACAGCAGCATCCCATCCGTCCGCTTTGGGGTGCGCGTCACGAATTGGTAAAGCAGCCGGATTCAAACGGGGCCATTCGCCGGGGGGCTGCCCAGTGGAGACCCCCTGGACCTCCCCTTCTGAAGCACAACGCCTGCAAAGGGGGGCACTGACTCGAGTGCGGGGCCGGTGGCGAAGGAATCAAACGGCGCGGGTCGTCGACGATGCCGAGGTGGGCCTTCGCTCCGTTGAACACGGGACTTTCGCGCGCAGGTACACGGCGACCAGGAACGTGAGGGAGGCACTGCACAGCGCCTCGATCTCTGCCTTGGCATTGGCCTGCAGGATGCGCCACACCTCTTCTCTGTAGAGAGGCAGGACGGGCAGCCACAACCGGCCGAGGGGGGGGGGGGGTCTCGGTTTGCGCCAAAGGCGGTGCCCCACAGCCTGTGTGACCTTACCTCACCGGCACGATTGGGTCCCCACCTTCGGTTGTCTGGTCTCACAGCCACCCAGACTGCTGACGATCCCCAAACCTCACCAAGGTGCTGACGAGAGGGAGATACGGCCGTGCCTGTGTGTGTCGGTCGCACGTGCCCCGGGCCTGGGGGGTCTTTCAGGGCACAGGGCCAGGGCACGAGGATTGGGGGCGGGGGGGTTGGCACCAGGCCATGGTGTTGGGTTGCCTGCCTTTGGCGGCGCCTCTGGCCTCTCGCCTTGGCACATTCTGACCCTCCGTGGGTCCGAACGCGACACCAGGCGACCAGGCCAGACAAATGCCCGTACAAATCAGTCGGCGTCTGGGTCGGGAAAGCGCTTGGCATGTCGCCGGCGAGCGGGCCGTCGGGGGCTCGCAGTCCGGATGCCCGTAAAACCGGCCGGCGTTCGGACCCGCAATGTCAGGCGGGGGGGGGGGGGGGGATTATGCAAATTGGGGCCTCCCCTTATGCTAAGCAAAAATTGCGCAAATGAAGGAGAAAAAAAGCAGAAAAGAGGCATAGAGAGGCAGAGCAATGCACGACACCTATTTCCATTTGTTGTCCCTGCCCCGGGCCAAGCCCCTGCCCCAGCCCTGGCTCCATCCCATAGCCTCGTTCCCATCCTCGCCAGATGGCGTGCATGCGCGCTTCGGGTTGGATCGTCAAAGGGCACAGGACAGACACACCGCCAATCGGGCCTCAGTGTCGTCAACGCAGGGCTGTTCATCAACGAGCGGGCCTTTCTGTGGTCCTCTGCGAAGCAAAGAGCATGTGCGTTGTCACACATTTACGAAAAAAATGTAGACAATGTGGCCCGGGTGCCAAAAAAAGCGCAACCCGAGTACTTTTTGTTTTGCAAGCAAGAGCACCAAAAACAGTGGGCGGGGACTTTGTTTTTTTGGGCTGTACCAACGAGTACATCAAACTGGCTACTTGTGGCCATCATTTTCACTTTAATTTTTTAACCCCGTGGGCCCAGCAAAACAAAAAGTCTTGCATAGTTACGAGGCGCTTTGCAACGTTTGGGGTATCCCAAATATGCATGTGGGACCCGACCTCTCACATGGCACGGCAGACCGAGGGGGGCGGGGGGGGTGGGCGGATACAGATCGTACATGTAGCAAGGGCTCCCCATCGTAGTTCGGTGGCGGTGAGTTGGTCAACAGTGGTGCGCCGCTGCGCCCCATTCCCTGGCGTGCTTTCCACCCATGTGGTGGGGGTGTCGACCTCCTGCCTTTCAGGGCTTTTTGGTGGATGGGCCCAAAAAGGTTGTGGCGGGCAGGGATATATTGGAAGAGGGGGGGGGGGGGGTTGAAGAGGCGGCGAGGGAGGGGAGGGTTTGGCCGGACCCCCCCTTTTAAGCTTAAAATCCTATTGCGCCAAAGGCGCGGAAGAAAATTTTGTCTCAGACATGGAAGGGGAGGGCGGGGAGGGAGGGGGTTTGAGAGGGCGGTTTGGCATAAGGCCTCGGTATTAGGTTGTTTGCCTAAGGGGGGTCTGAGAGGGGGGGGGGGGGGCTCCTCGTATGGTTGTCAGCCTTTCTAATACATTCCTGGTGGCGGGAGTCAAAGGAGCCCCAGCATAAAATGACGGCAGCACCGCGCTGATCATCCGAGGGTAAAACAAGGGAGGGGTGGGGGGGCTGCCATGAAGACTCAGCACGTGTGCTGGTTGGTACTTCGAATGTATGCAGAGGGCTGAGTTCTTAGGAGGAAATTGCTTTCATCAGCCACTTGGGAAAGGTGTTTTTGGGGTTCGGAGTGGGGCAGTCGTACCTCTGCTCAGAGGTGCTGCTTGTGCCCCGGGGGGGGGCTCACTGCACTGCCGGCGCCAGCATGCTTCACATTCAGTTGTTCCAATGACAGTGAAACTTGGAGGGTGCTGCCCCGCACTGATGCGGGAAATACAACTCAGGGGCAGGGGCTACTGGACCACCATGCGCTGCAAATCGGGGGTGCATTGCATTTGCAGGCATTTTGCCTTTTTGGAAAAAGTAGGGGTGGCTGGCACTGCGGTCCAGTGGGGTAGGTCCAGGGGGGCGGATTCGGTCTAAGGCCTAAGATGCCATTTCCATTCAAGATTTGAGTGGCCACTTTCCCGGCCAATTTTAGAAACGTTATTTCTCTGTGCAGCCCCCCCCCCCCCCCCCCCCAAAAGTGTCCGGACATTGCCTCATTGGGACCGCTTCCTCCACTTACCTCTGGGCCATCACTGATCGTCAGCACGGTCCGTAAGAGCAACAAACAGGCTGTGAGTGTCCGTAAACCCCAGCTTGACGATTAGAGGGGAACCGACGGCGATTGGAGGGGAACCAACGGCGGTTGGGGGGGAATCGACGGCGGTTGGAGGGTAACCGACGGCGATTGGAGGGAACCGACGGCGATGGCAGGGGAACCCTGGGGGCGGTCCTTAATGCAAAAGAAAAAGACTGTAAACGTCCTTGGGGACCTCAGACTGCCTTTTCTCAGGGCTCTGACATTTGAGGCCCCTTTCCAGAATTTGGGTGAGGAACGAATGTGTGGGGGCCGTGCCCTGTAATGGCGCCCAGCACTTGTCCTGCAGGGCTGTCTGCTGACCGTCAGCGCTTGACGGTTAGGCGCTGCTGGCGGTCGCTGGCGGGCTTTTCATGACAGAAAAAATTCAGACCCGGTCCCTGTTCTTGAGGCTTAAGTGTCGGAGCTCATACCTCGTGTCAAAGGCAGCAGCGGGGCATCACGGACGCCAAAGCGCTCGATGTCCTGAATACTCAGCCCGATCCGTTGAAGCGACGGTACTGCGAGCGACGCGTTCTCATGGCTTGCGCCGCGGGACCCGATGGCGTACACCGCAGCGATGTCGATGCCAAAAGGATCTGCAGTGGCACAACGATCGGGGGACGGTCCCATCCACCGCATTGTACCACTGCACATCTGCCACCACCTGCGGCTGGTGGCACTGGGGCCGGCCCTCGTAGTCTCAGAGGGAGTCTTGTGCACCCAAGCACAGTGCTTCACGTTGCTTTTGTGCTTGTGCTCACCTCGTGGCTTCCCAGAACCATGTGCTCAGGCAGTGTGCCCCTGATTTTGTTCACCGACAGCAGTCGGCGCCCAACCCATGGCGGTGGGTGGCCGCTGTGGTTGCTTAGCGGTGAAGCGGCAAAATGTGATCCACATGCCACTCTCACCCATAGAACTGCCCTTTTCCTGGCCTCCTCTCAGGTGTTGCACACAACCTCTGCCAAGTAGACTCAGGTCCTACAGTAGACGTGACAATGGACATCGTTTTTTCGTCGTGGAAGACCCAGGACCGTCTGCCAAGTGCCGGCGGCTAACGGGGAACCGCCAACCGCCAACAGACTTTCCGAAAATGCCCCGCCGACGATCGTAGGCAGTCGTCTCACAGTTCAAGAGGCAGCCCACGTGCTGTGTTGCACATAGCCCTTGTAGTGGGGACCTGGTGCCCACTTGAAAGTGGTACCCATCTTGGACCGTAGAGACGTGGGATCTGCTGTCTTTCTGACGGAGGAGAGTTCTGGGAGGGGGGCAGCACATCCACAGCACGGCACAGCACCACACAACGGCACCCCCACACTCTTGGGAAGCGCGCACGCGCAAGCATGTTCATCAGGGGAAATCCTGCAGACCAGGCGGTACAGGACACCTCCACCCACGCACCCCGCCCCTGCTCCAAGCTCCGCCGACGCCCGATGCACACGCCTGGTCGTCCACAGGACGGAGGTGTGCCCCACATGGTTTGTTTTCTTTGTGCCTTTGTGCCCCCACCTCTTTGCACCCCCACCGCACACTGCCGTTCCTCGTCAGTGGCCAAAAATCGTGAAAACTGCGGACCTAACCGAAGCTGTGCAATAGGGGGTGGGAGTAAGGGGTTGGCGGGAGAAAGGCGTAGGCGCTTCAATTTCTGTCGAAAAAAAATTGACAGAACCTGACTGATGACTACCGGATGATTCTGCATTCGGACATGATGAATCCGGGCAATTCTAGGGCTTTACCGGCCTTTATCCCCCGTCTCTTCACAGGACATTGTTGCAAAGGGGACCTCATTGGTTCAGTGATATGGAAAGATGGGTACAATCATCAATGTCGCAAGCAGTAGACAGCAAGACAGTATTTCAAGGCCCTTCTCAGTGAGCTTGCATGGCACCAGAAGGGGAGATGTTTCCGCAAGCCAGTGTATTTTCCCAGGTCAATGAGAAGCATGTTGTTAAATCAGGGGAATCCTGTCCTGCTGGCAGACAGACAGTGTGGCCAGAAGCTCCTGCAAAGTGGCCTTGTGGGACAAAGCCGTTTGTTTTGGATGCATCCGGCAGTTTTTGAAGGGCAAGGCTCAGTTGGCAGAACGGAAGTGTCCCAAGCAGTTGTCAGAAGTGATGGCCACCCTTCGGGCCTCAGGTGCTGCCAAGTCGCTCACTGAGATTTGGGGTCTGAACTTCCTTGGCCCAATGTTAGTGTGCTTTGGGCCAGTGGCCCAAAGCACACCAAGATAATGATGAAAAGTTTGGCACCCTCATTGTCCTTGATGAGACAATGGGGCACAGGCCGTTGCAGCGCTGGAGGAGGCCCACTCCTGCACACACTGACCCTGAATCTTGGGGAGGATGTGGAAGGAACTGGGGTGCTTGCAGCGCAAACTGACCCTCCATCTGAAGAGAATACCGGGAGCTTCAGGAGCCGATTCACTCTGAGGAAGGGGAGTGTGGCGGATTGTTTTCTGGCACCCGGCAACCCCAAGAGCGTGGAGAAGTGGGCTGAACACATACCCCTGCTCACTGTGCATCCAATACAGCAATTTGTAATGCACCCCTGGGGGGGGGGGGTGCGATCAAGTCTGAATGAGTATGCCGGTTGGTACTTCCAGGGGGACATATGTTTTCACCTTTTGAGGAGACCTAATTCAGGTGAGCTACGCGAAGGTGTGGGGGGAACCTTCAGCAGACCTACCCCGCGCAACACCGCCCCGTCCCAAGAGCCACTTGATTGCACCCACTCAACGGCACATCACTTCAAAAGGGAGCAGAAATGAGAGACGATGCAAATACATGGCAGAGGAGCAGGCCTTCAAGAGACACCGGTGAGGACGCCATCCGGGTCACCGTGTGAGTTTGCTGAGGACCTTCCGGTGTCCAAAAAGGGTCGCCAGTCGTCACGCTCTCGCCCAAATGGGTTCATGGGTCTTACGGGCCTATGCGCTCGCCAGTGCCAAAAGACTATGGCTCGCCAAAGGACAGGAATTATGGGGAATTATGGGGAATTGTGGGGAATTATGGGGAATTATGGGGTTTTATGGGGATGTGTGTGCAACACATGACGGGAAGGCATTCATTCACATAGCCTTGTGCCAAACGGCCATGGGTGGCGGAACGACACCGTTCATCACGAAACTTCAGCGTCCTAAATGATGGGCATCTTTCAAGGGGTGTTGCTTGTTCGAGCGGGTCAATTTGTAATAGCTATTGCACAGCTCACCGTCGGCGATTGTGTGCGGCATGGATCACGTGCGAATGGCAAGTGTTGCCAATTGGGGTAGTTGGCTTTTCATGCCTCTCCACCATGCCATTAGGTCGAGCTGAGCGGGAACGGCGGGTATGCCCCAATACAAGTCCCACTCAGCACCCAACGTGGCAGCCATTTTTGCTAGAACTACCCTTTGGACCATATCCACAGTCACATAATTTACAATTTCTTTGAACAAATGTTCACGCTCGCGGGGGTCAAAAACCTTGACTGATTTGGCATAGGCTAGCAATCCGAGGCACTTATCATCAGCAACAACCCTAACACTGCCCATAAAACCCCAAAATTCCCTATAATTCCCCATAATTCCGCACCGTGCAACCATAATTGACCCATGATTCCCCATAATTCCCCATAGTTCCCCACGGTTCAACCATAATTGACTTGTAATTCCCCATAATTCCCCATAATTCCCCATAATTCCACCTCTACAAGCCCACAGTCCCTACAAGCCATTGGGCCACAACCATTCCAACAGTACCCCTTTTGGAATTATGGGAAATTTACTCACCAAAGCCAAAGCAAGTCAACTCGCCAAGCTCGCCAAGGTCTTGGCGAACGTATAGCCCTGGTCTTACCTGCCCCCTGCCATTGCAGGCGTTGTGGCCTGGGCGGTAGTGCCGGGCCATTTGGCATGATGCGGCAGTCCCCCCTTCCCGGGCCGGCTCTCGAGCCAGAGCGTGTTGCTGCCGGAGACCGGCGTCATCGGCACCCAGAAGTTGATCTCCGAGGGCTCGTGGCCCGGGTACGAGGAGTCCTCCTGCGGCCGGAGGTTCGCCTGCCCGGCGCTTCAACCACCTGCCGGAGGCATCCTTCCAAGCTCGAAGCATCTTCATGCAGTAGCATTTGTAGGCAATGGATGTGTTGGCGAGGGGCTGCAGGGCGTTGACATCCAGGACATCATCTCAGTGCCCCTCGAGCATGGAGCGACCAAACAGACGCTAGTGCACCCACTCCACCCACGTGCACCCACATGCACCCACATGCACCCACATGCACCCACACACACACACACACACCGGCATCTGTCAAGATGTACATTGGCAATCGAGGTCCGAAAGTGGTCCACAGCTTGTGCAGCATCATGCGTGTGGCTGTGAGAGTGCGTCAGGAGCTGAAGGCCCCAGCCATGGTCATTGTACACCACAATGATGTAGCGCATAGGGGTGTACTTTGCCACGTGCTTCCACCGACCTGCTAACCCCAAATTTGGCAGCCAACCCCCAAGCGGTTGGGCGCCAACTGCAGTGAGTGGACAAGGGCAGCGTCACACTGCCCCAACCTCCCACAACTTGATGAATCAGGTACTTACCAGAGGTCCCGTCAGATTTGCCAAGCACTTTGGTTTATGCCTCTTGGCAAAAACACGGGGCCCTCTACGGCCTCCACCATGCCTCAGGAAGGAATTTGATCCCCACCCCTTGCGGTGGCCGCCACCCCCTTCCCTGCCCCCACTACTGCCCTTGTACTTGACCCTTGTACTATTGCTGTCCATCAAGGGGCCGTTCTTGCGCTTTCACCATGATATCGGTTTGTTGTGTCAAGATGGATGTGTGCATGACGACGACATGTGTAATACTATTGCGGCCAATGGAATCATGCCAATTGACACGCGTAGCAAATTATTATGCATTTTATTTGGCATGATAATGTCACATGTAATAGTATGATGTGGGACGTAGTGTACACCTGCACCAGGAAATCCCATCTTCAAAGAAAAGTTGGGTGAAGCCCCTTCCCCCTCTGTTTTGCACATGGAGAGCTCTTGGGGGGGGGGGAGGGGCGGAGGTGTGTAACAACACCACCACCACCAAGCAAGCACGTCTCCTTTCTGTTTTGGTCATTGCTTTTATCACCATCTTGGGATCTACTCTGCAGTGGCCACCTTCTGCATTAACAGATGCCCTTCTCAAGGCCACAATTTGAGCCCAGAACTCAATGGAGGCGGCGGAGCGTGGGCACCAAATTGGATGGCACCCTCCCAACTCTCCGCATTTCTGGGCCAACAACGGCCGTCTCACCCAAAACAGGCCAAAAACCGCCTTCTAACAGCCAAAGAAGGAAAACAAAGGTCCTTTTCAGCAACTGGCGTGCTACACTTGTGTCAAAGATCCTTGTTTGTGGCCACCAACTCCAAGATGTGTCCGGGAAATGCCCCCGAAATGGCCCAAATGTGTGTAGTTTGGCTGCAACCTGCCCCCCAAAAAAAAACCAAGATGGGGCCATATCTTGGGCTGCATGGCTCAGAATGCAACTCCAAGGGCCCCTGGTCCACCTGCAGCCCCCTGCTGTTGGTGATTTCCAACCCTCAGAATAGCCCAAACCAGCGCCCAGACTCGTCCCGGTGTCTCCCCAATCCGGCCCAATTGGGGATCAGCCCGGGTCAAAAAGCCCGGCTCCAAACAGGGTCCCAATGTGGGTGAAGAATGATTGTTTCCCAAATTGTTCCTAGACCACCGGGGAAGCGTTTGAGCCCATGGTGACCCATTTGGGCCCTGTGACAGTCACAAAAGGCCATTGTGGGGCCCAAGCAACAAGGTCAAGGATGGGCCGAAATGCATTCCTCCAAAAGCGATCCGAAGCCAGCCATGATCCCCAAACAACCAGCCGGACCTGAGCTTGTGGTGACCCGTGTTGGTGCTTGGAAAGTCCCAAAAAGCCTTGATCATGAGGTAGAAAATGTCATTTTTCCAAACGTGATTGTGGACCTTTTGCCATCCTCTATTGGCTCTCTCTCTCTCTCTCTCTCTCTCTCTCTCTCTCTCTTTGCTGCACTCTCTTGCTCCAGCCAGCCTCAGATTCGCAAGCACTCAAAGTTGAGGACTAGTCTATGGAGTACATAGACAGTGAATGGTCGTTGAGGGAGGCACGGTGGAGGAGGTGACATGCAGCTTCATCGAGGAGGGGCAGGCAGGTCGGTTACCGTCACCCGATTGCTGCTCAAGGCCATGTAGAAATGGGTGAGGAAACGCACTCTTTTGCGGCCGAGAGTGGAAGGTTCGCCCTACGGCTCACCATTGCAGTACCACTGCCCCAGCGGTGCCCACTCTCCTGCCGGCACCAGCAGAGGCGTCATATGCAGCCATTCCCATGACCGGGAAGTTCAAAGGTGCTGTCCACAACCGATGCAGGAAACCCCGCGGCAGGGGGTTCCGGATCACCCAGTGTACCCCATCGGTGGTGTGCATGTCCACGTTGTTTGCCGTTGGTGCTGCCGGCGGAGTGAGGTCAATCCACAGCTTGGCAAACCACCAGCGGTGGGTCAACCACCACGCAACATCACGAATGGGCAAGGGCCACGGGGCATACCTTGACAAGGATATCCTTTGCCCTGCAGAAATGACGGAGCATTGATGACCAGGTCCGAAGTTTCTGCAGCGATGCCAAGAGGGAGATGACTCGCTGCTTCCACAACGGGCACACATGGGTGGGCGCACGGACCTACCCCACACGGCCTTCAGCCCCCCCCCCCCCCTTGTGTGACATTCCGTTGGGTTGCTGTTTCTTTACGGGGCCCTGGACAGGCACCCATTCTTCCCTTCGCGTGCTGCGTCGGGTCAATGCTTTCTGACGGCCGCTGTGGCCTGTGTTCCTGCTGGTGTCATTTCCGCGTTAGCAGAGCGCAGTAGTTGGCGTACTGGGGTTGTGCTGGTTGTTGCGGGGGTCGTTTCTCGGTTTTTGCTGTACACTCCCCTCCGCGTTCAGATCGTCCACCACATGTCTCGCCGTGTTTCCGTGTGCGTGAGGACCCAACTGTTCCACCCCTTCGCATGTGGTCCTGGTTGTCCGCCACCTGCCTCACCACATGGCCATGTGCGTGAGGCCCAATTACTCTACTCCTCCCCGTGGCACACGGGGGCATTGCGTGCACCTTCACGGTTTCCGCGGGTGTCGTGCACAATCCAGACCACAGCCCCTGGCTATCATGGTGGGTTCCATGGCCGGATACCTGTGTGGGCCCCACTCTTGATGTGGAAGGCAGCGTTGTTCCCTGGAGTGTGAACAAGCGCCGAAGGGGCACACTGGGTGGGGTGGGAGGGACCCTGGGTGGGGTGGGGGGGACATGGGCACCCATGGGTGGATAGCTGATGTTGGTGTGGGGTACCCTTGTCAACCCCTTCCCCCTCACGGCTGGTCTGTCCCTGGTCGCCAATGGCGTGCTTGAACCCCAGTGGGCAGGGCTGTCTGTCATACCTAAGACACTAGACGACCAGCGACTGCTGTCGGTCGGCGGTTATCCAGAAGCGGTTGGCCATCGCGTAAAAGCACACCGCCGTCAGCATGACCCAAACCCGTATACTGTTCTCAGTGACGTACAATACCTCTCATGGCCAGCCACTACCGCCGTCCGAAAATGGCCAAAATGCCCGAAAAAACCGCCCTCCGAAAACGGCCGAAATGCCTGGAGGTGGGACGGCATGACGGCGTGGAACAGACACGGGACGGGCCAAATGGACCACAGGGACCAACAACGATTTGACTGTCTGTCGCCAGGCAGGGGGTTGGATCTGCGCCCGAGGGAGGGTGGCGGGGGACGCGCTGGGGGAACAGCGTCCCCAATCCCCTAATGACCTCATCCTCGTGGGGCTTGGGCGTTGTGCCGGCAGGCCACCGGAGGGCCCAATGCGAACACACACTCTGAAATGAATGAGGAACTCATTTGGGCCTAAATTCGATCACGAGCGGCAGAAACGCCGACCGGCGCAGCTCAGGGACGGAGTGCGGGGAGGGTTGGCGGGGGGGGGGGGGGGGGGATGAACAGCAGCACGCCCTTGGGATGTGTGTGTGACATGTCAAGAACACGTCATTGCGAGAACAGGAACGCGTGACTCAGGAACGCGGCTCCCTGCGGTCCAGGATTTTGCATGGTGCCATTAAGAAGGACTGGGTAGACGACTGCTGCAACGCTTTGGGATGGAGCACCGGCAGGGGGTACGCTCCGCAGACCTCCCCCTCCTGCCTGCCCTCGAGCATCGATGCCCCTCGGGACCACGCCGCAGCCCCTCCACCCACACCCACCCACCAGCCCTATCTACCCCCGATCACTTGGTCCCACACCAATGGCACCGGAGGGATAAGGTACAGGATTGGGTCTTTTGGGGGGGGGGGGGGCGTAAAGCATGAAGGGGAAATCAACCGCTCGTTTTGGCGTTGGCCAGTCAACCGCTGGCGGTTTGTCATGCGGCACAACCATCTTCTTTGCCCCCGTCGGAAGCCCCTGGCGGGAGGGCGAATGGGGCTGAGGGGGCCATCGGTAGGGGCTGCGGGGGAGACACCGCGCGCGCCACACAGCCCCGGGGCCGGCGCTAGTGCCGCGCCTGGGGCCCCCACCGCCGGCACCGAGACCTCGAGGGGCGCGCCACCCCCTCCGACGACGGCGGGGCCCCGCGCCCCACAGAGGCCCCGCGAGGCTAGAGGGCACCGGCCGGGGGCACGAGCAGCAGGACACCCCCTCCCGACCAGCCCTCGAGCAGAGCAAAACAAGAGCTGCTGCCGTCCGTCAAACCCACGACTGGGCGGTTGGAGAGTAACCGACAAACCCACGACTGGGCGGTTGGAGAGTAACCAACAAACCCACGACCGGGCGGTTGGAGAGTAACCGACAAACCCACGACCGGGCGGTTGGAGAGTAACCGACGGTCGTTGAAGTGGAACCGGCGGCAGTTTGCCGACAGCTCGAGCGGCCCCCGGAGGCGGGGCGCGGTGCACGAAACAAAAACTGTGGCCGTCCTTCCGGACCGCCGCGCCTGCAACGGCCTCGGCCGCGGGGCATCGGCCGCGGGCCGGCGACGGCGGCAGCGCCAGGGGGTCACTGCATCGCGTGAGGGTCGGGGCTGAGGAGGTGAGGCGGGAGGGCAGGCGCACACCGTCACGAGGATGCAGTTCATTGTCTCGCACACGCCGTCGTCCATCAGCCGGACGAACGTCGCGTCCTTCTCGACGATCAGGACGAAGGCTGCGGAGGTCCGCAGGTCTGTCAGCCGGGCGCATGGCAGTGCGGGCGAGGGGGGGGGGCGGCGAGGGGGCCGTACTGGCGGAGGCAGTGTGCCGGCGGATAGTGCGGGGGGGTACGCATGGGGCTCGGAGTTTTGCTTAAAGGGGGGGGGGGTCAAATGGGGAGGGGGGGCTGTGGGGGGGGAGCCCCCCCCTCCCCATGAGACCCTGAGTTGTTAGAGGCGCTGAAGGCGCCGAAGAAGGTTTTGGCCTAAACTGACGTGCGCCGAAGGCGCCAGAGAAAATTTCTGATTGGCCAAAGGCCCGGAGAAAAATTTTGGCCCAATGACTTAAGAGGGGGGGGGGGGGCGGGTGGTAGCCCCCCCCCCCCTACCCCCCTCCCCCCCGCGCAGGAGATGCTGAGTTGTTAAGCAAAACTCTGATGGGGCTTGTGGGAGGAAGTGGGCCGCATGGACTGTCCCCCAAACGGTGCAGGAACGCGGTTTTGGTGGGGGAGAGTGGGGCAGCGGCCCCAGTGCTCACGGGCGCTGCCTCGGCCCTCCCTCCCACGCCGGCGCCGGCGGCGCTTCACCCGACGCCTGTCCCAAGGCCGTGCATTTGGAGGTGTGGGGCAGGGGGGGCCGGCGGGGCGCGGGGGGCCGAGGGGCGATGGACGGTCAAACGGGGGGTCGGTTTGCCGATGGGCGCCTCCGCCTTGACGCACTGTTTTGTGGAGGTGTGCCTCGAGGCTGTGGACGGCCGATATGGAGCGGTGCAGTGCGTCGGCTGCTCATTGGATGGCCGTTTGTGGCGGCGCTGACCGGACTCGCGGACAAACATCAATGGGGAGGGGCCTCGCAAACGGTGGGGTCAGTACTGGACCGCAACACCCAAATTGCGCACAAAATTTCGTGGGGAAAATTTTCGTCACCAAACTGAAAGGCGAAGATTTCCCCACGGACTTGTCCCCTGACCAAGTTTTCCCCTCTCCCCTGTAGGGGCAGCGAGGCGGTGCAGGTGGTGCCTCGGTGCAGGGCAGGGCTTCTGTCGCGTTCAGTAAGGACGGGCCTGGAGCGCGGTCCTGAGACACCCCTTGTCACGGAGCGGGCCCGCCGCTTCCACCCTCATACCCCAACTGTCCCCGCAACAGCACGTGGAATCAACCCGAACGGGTTGGGCAACCCCCTCCGACCAGGGCGGCAAAACTGCAGTTTTGCAAAAAGACCGCGTGTAGCTCATATGTTCAACGATGGTTGGTCGCGGTTGGCGGTTGGCGGTTGGTGGCGATTGGCGGTTGGCGGTTGGTGGTTGGTGGCGGTTGGTGGCGGTTGGAGGCGGATTGATGGTTGGTGGGGGTTGGTGGTTGGTGGTTGGTGGTTGGCAGCGGTTGGCAGCGGTTGGTGGTTGGCAGTTGGTGGCGGTTGGCAATTGGCGGTTGGCGGTTGGTGGGTGGTGGCGGTTGGTATCTGGCGGTTGGTGGTCCCTGGGGACGGTCCTCAAGGGCGGTCCTTGGCAAAAAAGGGGGGGGGGTCTTTAAGGACCCCCCCGGCTCCAACCGCCCAGCCACCCGCTTCTGGCACCCCCATTCGGTGCCCCTTCGCTTCCAATCCCTGCCCCACGCAGTATCGCAGGCCCTGCCCCCTCAGCACACCTTCTAGAGCGTGGGAGCTTGCGGTTATGGCCTTGCCCTGTTGCACAACAGGGGGATAAGACTGGGTGCCTGAGCGGACCTTTGCATCTACTGTGTACCCCTCCGAACGTGCACATTATACCGCGCACATATCTCCTCGGCCATCAAGCAGGATACAGTCCCCTTTACGCGGGCTGCCCTCACATGCGGGACATGCACGTGTACATGTACATGAACATGAACACAGATTCGATGAGGGGTGGGGATGGAGGGATGCAGCCTGATCCACACAAAACGCGCAGAGTAGACCGCGGCCGCGAAATCCATGCAGTCAATGTACTCTCCCTCTTCAACGAAAGTCAAGGGCCCAGCCACCAGCCCTTTGCTTGTTGCGCCCTGTCAGAAGGTGTGGTGCGGCGGTGGTGCAGGCGTGCCTGCAATCCATCCACTTCCCTCTCCCCGGCCAGCCGCTGCACCACATGTGCTCGGGGGGGGGGGGGGGTCCTGCAGGCAAAAGAAAAACCCGGTTCATCCAAGCCTCCCCCCCACAAATGCGCACACCGCCAGGGCGAAGGCAGCCATCAAATCATCCGGCAATGTACCCCTCCACAGTGTGTCATTGGTTGAGAGAAGACCTATGACCTTCATCCACTGTCGGCACCTAATGAACGCAAATGGGCCATTAACTGCCGGCGGTGGGCAGGTAACCGCCAGTGAAATCGCAACAACTCTCGTTGCTGCAGACCCCCGCTGCTTCGTCCACTGTTTCGCTTTGATGCATTTCCGTTTCTTTTCATTAGACACTTTTTATTTTGGCATGGCCGCCCAGAAGCATGACACAAAGCGGCCTAACCAAGGGCAGAGCGTGCTTGGCAAGCCGAAGTCCACCGACGGACGACTGCACTATGAACAACAGGTCAACGTGTAAAACTTCCTGACGAAAGCAAAGACTTGACCCGAAGTCGCCTGAAACTCCATTGTGGTGAGCCGAAACGCACCATCCCAAATGGAGGCCGAAAAGTATAGGACCGAGCAATGCAGCCCTTCTACATAAGGGGAAAAAGAAACAGGATACAGATACAGAGATTGATTGCAGCAAACAGCACTGAGCCGTTGGGGTGGGGGGTGGGGGGGAAGGCAGTCAAGGGAAAAGAGAAAAGGTAAAGAGGGGGGCTGGGGGGAGTCTGCGGGTGGTGGCAGCGGGTGATTGGCGTGGGTGAACGCTGGTGAGGAAGAAGGCAGTGGAAGAGAAGATTGATGTGACGTGGCTGAAATGCGTGGTCCAAATACCTCATACTCCACTCACACCCATCACCTACATCAGGCAAAAAGCGTCGACCTCTCCTTAAGAAAAGATCGGAGGACATCAATGGCTGCACGATAACCTGATCCCCAATTTCTCACGATTTCCCCCCATTTCCGCCATGCAACCTCCGGACCATCCCCATGTCCGAAACTTTTTTCTCCCAAAGCCCCTTCCACTACTCTCCCAAAACAAAACTCACACATCACCAGGAAATGTTTCATCAAACCGAAACCCACCAAAGTCGCCGTCATTAATCGGAATTTCTCTCACCACAACCGACATGCACACCCCTTCAACATCACACTACCTTCCACCAACTCCATCTTCACTTCCAATTAGTGCACCTCAAGAGGAGGGGTGCTGAGTGAGTCCGATCTATCAGTGCAGCAGATTGTGGCTGTGGGATGTAAGATGATGGCGTTTAGGAGGTCGTGACAGCACCAGAGGTCAATTTGATGATAGCGTGGGTTTTATATACGATGGCGTGAAAAGATGATAGAAATTGGTGGAGGTTTGAACTGAATAGGGTTAGGGAAGATGCATTGGGATGCATTATTTCATTTCATACTTTCTGCCTAGAACAAGGCAACATGTGATCCCAGGGTTGGATGCACTCAGTGATCTGGATAAGCAAATGCAGGCAAATGCGGGCACGCGGACACAGCGCAGGCCTGCCCACGGACTGAAAGCAAGTATACCACGTTCAAGAACGTGCGCGGCACACGGAACATGCAGGCCAAGTCCTGCACCACTGCGTCCACCGTCTGCTGGGAGCCATAAAGCACGGGGTCCATGTAATAAATGTCTCTGCAAAGCACAACGGCAGCGTGCGCCCGGGTGGGACTCTGGGGCGTGGCCTGGAGGCTGGTGCGTGAGCATCGGTTGGTGGTGCCCCAGTCATTCGTTGGGATTGACAGCTCAACTGGTATTCATCTGCTTTACAATGCTCGCCACGCCCGCAGCCATGAGCTTCGCTCACAGGTCCCCCCCCAAAAGAGCATGATGCTCTGAGCGTGGACATGGGCGGATGGCTGGCTCCATGTCCATCCGACCAGACCTTTGCTTACCAACGGGGGGGGGGGGGGGCGGGGGGTCCCTCTGGGGCTACCTCAGGACCAGGCAGCCCACCCACCCACCCAAGCTGACCCACCCACCCACCCACCCAGACCCCCCCCTACCCCCCCATAGGGGGGGGGGGGTCTGTGCTGTTACAATCAGCTGGTAACACAAAAACCCTGTGTATTTGCCCAAAAAAAATTTTGTCCTTCAGTCAGTATGCGATCTTTGAACAATTTCACAGCAGAAATGGCAGTCACCCTAGTGGTAGATCACTGCATTGGCAAATTACTAAAGCGTTGGTTCGTAGGCACTTTGGGCCAAATTGCCCAAAACCAAAGTAACCCACCCACCCACAGGCCACAGACCCACCCACCCACCCCCCCCCCCCCGGGGGGTAGGGTGGGACCCACCTTAAGCAAAGGTCTGCATCCGACCTGGAAGGACGTGACCGGCGAGGGGCATCATGCGATCAGCTGAGACATCGGAAACCAAAAAGAGAGATGGTGCGGAGACCGGGCGTTTCTGCGCCTTTCCAAAATGGTCTGCACTTTCCCCGACGGCGCATACCTCGGCTCGGCGGACCCACTGGGCGACCGACTCGGCGGGCCTTCGTGTCGGGCCGGCCCACTCGGCCTCTCTGCTCCGTCCGAACGGCATCCAAACCACCCTCCAATCAGACCCATACCCACGACCACAGTCATGCCACGAAGGCACCACCGAAGGGCGACAGGGTCTTGGCCAAGATACAGCTGGAGTAAGCTCCGTATGCCCGGGTTCGTATGCCCCAAGATTTTCCCGTGCCTCCAGCGCCTGAAAACCGTTGGCTCAGTCAGCAGCACCTCCCAGACCCTTCCCCCGCCCGCCCACACGCTCGCCCACCCGCCCAGACCCTCGAACAACATTCATGACAAGGAAGGTCAAAAAGTGGCGGACCAAACGACGCCCCCCAACCCACCCCAAAGGCGTTGTGAAGCCGGACGCTCACCTCTGCAACCCTCCGGACCCTCATCCGTCTCACCTGCAGCAACCAATGAACATGCGCCCAAACGCAAATGCATACCGTTTGGTGGCGTGCTTTTTGCTGCGGAGCAAATCCATGATAACCACCAGGACTGAGATGTAGCTGGCTGCAGCGAGACAGAGAGAGAGAGAGAGAGGCAGATAGGCGGGATGGAGAGCAAGGCAAGGCAACTGTGTGAGAACATGAGCCAGGGGGGGGGGGGGTGCGCCGCCTGTCCGACTGGAGACGGGCATAAGCCCTGGGGCCTGCGGTGTCCCTCGTGGCCAATCCTTGCTACCAGATCCCGACGTGCTCGTTGAGTAGTGGGTGATGCCTCTCCAGTTGCAACTAGTTGCAACATGTTGCAACAGCCCCCGCAATTAGTTGCAACTAGTTGCAACATGTTGCAACACCCCCCGCAACTAGTTGCAAGTAGTTGCATCATGCCAATTCTGAAGCCAAAGATTGTACACTCACTGTCTGTACCTGGTGTACAGTAACGTCTGTGCCAACGCTGACCATCGAAGCAAGTGGACCCGTGCATTTCTGCCAAGCCCAGGCCGAAGGTATCATAATATTCGCCACCAGGCACTGGCACTCGCCAGTCATCCCACATCACGGCCAACACACACATTTCGACCCAAGGAATGGACATGGCTCACAGTTCAAGCATCAATGGAAACAACGTCGAGTGTTCTTTGGAGAAGGCGTCGTATGTGCCTGGGGTCGGGGGATTCGTCTGCTGCGGAAACACCAGTGACACAACGGTGTGCCACCAATGAGGAGCACGGTGTGCCACCAATGAGGAGCACAGCACGGCGCACTGTCCATATTGCAGGCATACACATACCGAACTTGCGCTGGCAAGAGCGATGGCCCATGGATGTGGTCACAATCTGCGGCGGGACCTCCTACACACGTCATCGGTCTCAGGCAGTTTCACCACAGTACAGTTGGATGTGACTGATTGATCCAATCAGTCATGGACCGTCTACAGCCACACAACCGCACAACCACCCACAACCCGCCTGAACCCTGTACAACCCTAAGAACCCGAAACAATCACCAACCCCAAAACCCTTCACAACCCTGAGTCACGAGCCCACACAACCTTCTACACCCCTGCACAACCCTACACAACCCGAACCAACACTCTACACCCCTACCCAACCCTACATGACCCCACACAATCCCACACAACTCTCCACATCTCTCCACAACCCTCCATGATCCGTTCCAACCGAACCAGATTTTGTAGGGTTGTAGAGCTTGCGCAATTTGTGTGGGGTTGTGCAGTCCTGTAGAGGCTGGCATAGAGCACTCGCGCACAGGCATTTTGGGTTCGACATCATATAGGGTTGTAGAGGGTTGCGTAGGGAGATGTAGTGTTTTACAAGTTTGTGCAAGGTTGTTCAGAAGGCAGCCCTTGCCGTGACCCTGACCCTATTCTTTTTTTTTTTTTCTCAGACCAAGATGAGCTGGCATAGCCTGCTCACTTCACAGTACTCGAGGTAACCCCTCGGCAGGGCTGAATTAGAAGGGGGTGTTGGGGGGATGGGGGGGGTTGGGCTGGGGGTGGGGGTCCAGGCTGGGGGGGGGGGGTACACCATTGGCATTGCAACAACAAAAACCCAAAACCCTGGGTTGGTAAAACACTTGGGCAAAACTGCTTGACATGATGAATGACATACAATCCATGTGACAGTACTCCATGTTGACAATACTAGGGTCAGGAAATGTTCACAACTAGTCTGAGTTGGAGTCAGAATCAAAGGAATCGGGGGTGTCCGAAGAAGAGGCAGAGCTGGAGGTCGATTCCGAATCGGAGCTCATATCAGAGCCTTGGACACCATCAGTACGTTCATCGGCGGAATGGTCTTCAGGAGTATCATCATCAACATCATCACCATCAGTCTCAGCAAGGCCACCATCACGACGCCTACACTCCCCTTGTCTGTCCTCTCACCACGCAAGGCAAGGACCTGCCTCTTCTTCCTATACACCTCAACCACCGGGTCAAAGTCATACACAGTGAAAGGCAAGCTGTCCCGTGCCACAATCAGCAACTTCTCAAGCAAATCCATTTCCAGGGACTTGTGGTCTACCCGGTTGATGCGATTAAGCAAAGAGAAAAGACGTTCCACATCAGCACTTGTGGGACTGAGTGCAAGTGCACATCTTAAAATAATGTGGAAGCGAGGGAACTTCTGTCGGGCCTTGATAATGGGTCGCCAAAAATCCAGCGCACAATTTTTCTTCGTGTCCATTTTCAGCAAACCATGTGTAAGAACAAATTTCTGGACCTTGTGCCATTATGCCTCACCACCTTCACATGCATCATTCCACTTGTGAACATCCACCAAAAACTTGGACCACGCTTTGCACAACCCCAAAATCTGGTTAACGCCAAATGCCTCCCACTCACTACTCAATGGTGAGGGCCATGCAGCAGGGTTTAAGAATTCTAAATATGAAAAAAGGGTATATTTCCGTAGCCTGGTCTTTCCTGTGCGCACAAAGGCATTGAACATTGTTTTACCGGCAGCCAACGCACGTTCCTTTGTGCCTTTCAATTGTTGTTGGTCGTAGATGGTCACCCCTCGGACAGACATAAGTTTGTTCAGCACCTCACGACAATTGGTCTTCGTCTCAATAGGCCTTTGCATGCGGCCCACGTTACGTACCATACCTTGTATTTCAACAAACGTGGCTTCCGTTTTTGCCCCGTTAGTTCAGCAAACCCTATCTCAGACAGAATGTCTCGCAAAATTGCTCCCCACACAACAAACTCAACGCCCTAGTGCGGTTGAACAAGCAATTAGTCGACGTCTTGATCTCCTTGTCAAATGTGGCATCAAGCATGGCCAAAGCACAATGTCGGCCATTCCCTTGAAAATCCTTGACCGAGAACCGCACGGCGACTAGATAAGCGCAAATTGGACAAGTACACATTGCGCAACTCATTGTTGAATTGGTTCAAAGGCGCGGTGGTCTGCACAATGCAGTGGTCTGCTTCAATGCACACTAGGCACGCACGTAATCCCAATTTTGGGACAACACAATGTCTCCGGGGGCTGCGCTGCTTGTGCCCCTAACTGTCCACAGCTACTGCATATTGTTCATTGCCTTTATGTCCCTACTATTGGCAGTACGTAGAAACTCATATTGCTCAGCAACTGTGGAGTGCTTCTTGAAGACACTCCCAAGCTTCAAAGCCTCTATCCATTGACGGTGGGATGTGGTGGCGGCAACACGGCAGTTGCTTGGATAGCACGGGCTATCACATAAAAATCCAAGGCTGGATCTTGGGACGGGGTGGCCGATAGCTGCGACATGCTGCTGCCAACCGACACAAGCGAGGGTGTGTCCGTGCCCCGCTAGGGCGTGGTGAACCCAGTGGTTGTCGGGCGGTGAGGAGTTGCAGGGGCTGCAACTAAAGAAAACTTCGTTTGCAAGCAACCTTTGACAAAAGCCAGCCGACAGGCCTCTGCCAAAAAGTTGAAATTGCGGGGGTGTTGCGCAACAAACCGGGGCTTCACAATGTCAGTACAAGTGTGCTTCAAGACAAAGGGAAGAATGCGATCCCCAGAGCCTGCCTACCGTGTTGCTTCATGAATCACAGCATGGCTCCAGGATTGAGGCTGGGATGCAAGGAGACTTGCTGCAGCCTTCTGTGCAAGATTGTGGGATTGCAACTTCTTCTTGCCAGAGAGGCGGTCCTCATACCTGAAAAACTGGATGGCTGATATCAGCGCACCAGTTTCAACAGGCGCTGGCAATTTGGCATTAACCTTCAAAAAATTTTCCATGGGTGGCTGACAGGAATGGGAAAATGAAGCAACAACCTAGGGCCCCCCACAGAAGTTGGTCTTTCACCCTCAATGGATGAGATGAACCTGCAGTACCTCGAAAAATTGAAAAAAAAATTGTCAACACGTTTCCTGGTTTTTGGGTGGGAGGGGGGTCCAGGGGAGGAAGTCCGGGGGGGAGGGGGGGGACAACACCATTGCCAAAACCGATACTCTAATTCAGGCCTGCCCCTCGGAATCAAGGTTCAGAGCTGTCCAGTGCTACAATGATCCCACAAATGACTGTGGTAGCGGATCTGACACATAGTGAGGATTTGCTGAGTCTGAAACCAGGTTATGCAGTGGGAGACTGCCACGCCCGTAGGCTTCCCAGTGTGCATGAGGCACAATGACTGTAGGGTGAAGAAAACAGCAGTGTGAAGACTGGAGGCCGAGATGAATCAGCAGGTTGCCCTGACCCTGACCCTATTCAACCCACCACAACCATCCACAACCCTCCACAACCATCTGCAAACCTCTACACTCCTTCACGATTGTCCACAACCCTCCGGATCATTCAGCGGGTGGGGGCAAACCACATCAGCATCTCATGGCCCAATCTGCACACTCGAGTTACTTCATGCAACACTTTTCTCTGCCAAAGGCGGGGGAGCATTGTATGTTGCACGTCGCGCTGTACCGTGAGGCTGCTGGGGAGTGAAGGCAGCCCACCACTTTGCAGCTGCCCAAAAGGTATACGCCGCATGCCTGACCCAGCGGCGCGCCCTGTCCCCAAAGGAAGAAAGGCACCACCTTCATCCGCACAAACCCATCCACCGGGTCGATGCATGTGTTGCTCCAAGAACGGCGGCAGGGGACCCTGAGGAGGAGCGGGAGGGGTGTGTGGTCTTTCAGTTGCCAGAGGAGGGACTCCATCAGGGCTGGTTGGTTACGGCGTAGTCCTACAGGCCTCACGAAGTACAAGGTGGCCCTTGCCGTCACGATCGGGCTTCGCTTCCAGTCACTTGCAGACTGTTAAGTCCGGAGGGTGCTCACGTTGCATCGATACAGAGGGCCAGGGGTCCGGACACATCAGTGACACATTGCAATCCCAAGCATCTGGCCCACGGTGTCCAACATGCCCAACACGTCAACAGGTCAAAAAGGCAGGCCGTTCCTGATGGTTCTATGCCTGGGCTTGGGCTGAGGATCCAGTGGACCCTGAAGCCCGGGTGCGGAGTTGTCGGTGGCAAGCGGGGGGGGGGGGGGTCCAAGGTCTGTGGCTTCGATGGGGCTGTTTGCGCAGCGAACCAACCGCAACACCGCCAACCACCAAAACCCCCGCATGCACAGGCCACACGCTGCTACTCTACTGCAGTAGGAGCACCCGTGCTTCTGGTGCAGGAGGTCCATGTTCGTTGCAGTCCCCAAGTACCCTTGGTCCTCCAGGAAGCGTGCCACAGAGCGCGGAGGTTGGGATCCAAAACGGCTGCATTTGCGCACAGTGCATGCGACGCCCCCCTCGGCGGACCCACGTGTGCATAGCACCACTGGAACTCTGGGGCTTGCTCTACGCCCGTTCCCACTGTCAGCTGCACTCCAAGCCTGCAGCCCCCTGCCCCTGGGTCCCCCCCCCACCCCGGGGGGGGACTGTCACCAAGTGATGGTCCTCCACTGTCACCAAGTGACGGTCCCCCCCCTGGGGGGGGGGGGGAGGGGCGTACACCACTCCCGAGCTGCCAATTCTTGTATACCACAACTAAAAATTTTCTTCGGCGCCTGTGATTTCCTATTGATTTCTTGTTGTTCATGGGACAAGTGACGGTCTCCCCCTGGGGGGGTGGGGGCTAGACAAGGGGGGGGGGCTGGACACGGGGGGGGGGGGGTACAACCACTGCCGGGGTGCAAAGAATGCGCAATGTAAAACAGTATACCTGGTGCCCCAAAAGGGCATCCTTGCCGTTGCCCTCCTCTCAGTGGGCGTGTGCACCTACCCATTATAGAAGGGCACCATGGTCGTTCCACCGAATCCCTCCAGCTCAACTCAGTTAGTATTGGCTCCCAATCTCCCATCCCAGATCTAAGTCCTGCTAGCTGAGGTTTGGTTACACTTGGGAACATGAGACACTCAGTGGTACATTCTGCTTGTGTGAGACAGTGAGTATGATTGGTCCGTCAAAGCAAGGGATCCCCATCGTACTTGTGTCTAAAACCTTGACCATCCTGTGCAATGGAGGCCTTGACGTTGCACTCTGGTGAAGATGCCAATCTTCTATCCTCAAACAAGATCTTGACAGTGTGCATCCCCTGGCATAGGCATGAATGTCCATAGCAACGGGCCTCGTTATACCGTATCACTGGGGGAACCCCATCCACGGCGTCTCGAAGCATACAATACACCAGGTCCTCTATTGCATCGATCATTGAATGAGAAACCTGCAATGGATGGAAAGGTTGAACGAGTTGTAACCAGGAACCCACGAATTCTTTTTTCAACTCGAGGCTGATGTTCCATGAATTATACGCAGGGCGTTCACAAAGCAGTCCAAGGGTCGGCAACAGGCCTTCATGTGGGTCAGGGTCAGGATTACCTCGCCCGGTCTGTCATTAGAGAGAGAATGCGTATTTAGGAGCATAGGCCTTGGGCTTGAGGGCACTGGGTCCCACCGTTGCTCCCTAATGGTCGCGTGGCAGGGTGCCTTCGGCGCCGACAGAAGTAGAGGCTCCGGGGCTGCTGCAGGTCAAGTTTGCTCAGTGGTGGCCTGGCCATGCCCCATTTGCTTGCGTGGCAGCTGCCAGTTAGACCTCATACTGTGCACGAAGCGCGATCCCCAGAAGAACGTCTCATCAGGATCACAAACAGGAAAATTGTTTTTGGCTCAGACCAAGATGAGCTGGCGTAGCCTGCTCACTTCGCAGTACTCCAGGTAATCACGAACAGGAAAATTGTATTGTCTCCCTTTTTGGTTTGTTGTTTTTTGAAGTACTTTTGTAGTGATCAATAAATGACATGTTCGGGTTGATGAGGTGAAAGTACTAGGAAGAGCCCTGGAATCATGTGCATATGTGGCATGTTATAGCACACACCCCACACGGTAAGGGTGTTGCGATGACCAGGTACATTGCCACGCATCGCATGCACAATCTAGTACAGCATGAGCTGTCACGCGTGTCGGCAAATCGGAACAGGGCATGTAATTGTATGGGACCACCTGACACACCAGCTATTTGTGGAGTTTGTGGACTTATAATGGTTTTCTTTTTGTTTGTTTTTTTCCCATCTGCAGCGTTTTGCAAATGTCCCCAGACGCAAACTCGAGAGCATAGACGCGAGGCCGCCATCGGCACCTTGTATCGCCTAAGGGAGGCAGCTGAACTGAATTGGGAGAAAACCGACATACACATGGAACTTATGGGGTTGTTGCACTGCGTGGGCACTGCGTGGACACTGCGTGCAGTGCCCACGCTATGAAACCTAGCTAGGGAGGAAGGGAGGAAACCACCCTGCATTTACGGAGGCGTCACAAGGGTCTTCATATCCTTGGTGGTTGGTGGCCGTGGCCAAGCAAGGTCTGTTGTGGCGTGAATGTGTTGGAAAATGATGGCAGCCTTGGGGACATGATGACAGAATGCCTTGACCCGATTGGGGCCCAACGTGTAGCAATATGCAACACTATGTGGGCCATTATTGATAAGCCATGCTACCGATTCGTGAGCTCATACAGAGAATCCACAAAGGACAATGTTTCCTAGAGATAGCAACGCAATGGCCATGAAGGTTGGAATCCGCTCAGGAGTGTGTAACAACCCAACTGCCGATATGTTGCATTGTGAATGTACACGACGTCCGGTGATTCCCCATCATCATAATCCAGCATCCATCTATAACAAAAGAGGGTTCAGCAAAACCGGCTGAAAATGGGCTAAAATGGCTGAAAATGGATGAAAATGGGTGGCAACTCAAATGTGCCACATCCTCAATGCAAAAGAAGCGGAAAACCCCTGTTATGGAACCACAAACTTGTAAAAAGGGGCCAAAACGAGGGTTCAAGGAGTTGCCAATATACAAAGCTTTGCACTGCATGCGCACTGCGTGCATGGCATTCCCTATTACTGCTGGAGGGTGTGGGAACCACATCGCACAACCCCAATTCATGGTAAATACGCCTGACACTCATCGGATTTGTAAGGAGCAAAGCAAGTGCCATTCCAAACAGACAAAGGTTCAAAAGTGCCAAAAAGAAGAGGTGTCCAATAGTGTCAGACTGGCGCACATGGGGTGTTCGGGCACGGTGTGTGCACCATGTGCTTGTTTCCAAGGAGCTGGGAGGCTGCAGCCCTCAGAATTGTAGCCAGAGTTCAGCACGTCAACATTGATCAACATCCCGCAGCCATGAGTGCCTCCGATGTTCCCAAAACCGCAACTCACTCAAGGGCTCATTGGAAGGACTCAGCACAGCCTAACAGCACGGCCGTAGCGCCTCAGGCACCCGCCAAAGATATGTGCAACTAGTTGCGTGGTGCACGCACAGCGCATGGGGTTGACACGGAGTTGTTCTGGCCTCTACAGAAACCACGTCGTCTTCTCTGCCCCCTTTTTGTACTTTTAAAAAAAAAACCACATTCGCTCACGTGGGAACCCGTTGGTCGCCGCAGTGGTGCACTTCCCTCAAACCGCTTCCTCTTCCTGTCACCCCCTCTTCCGGTTCCTCCTCCTCTTTCCCTTCCGCTAGCACACCTCCTTCCCCCTTTTTTGGACTGGCCTGGCTGGTGCCACAGAATGTACAAGAGAGACCTCTGCAATGTGCAGGTAGGGCGAGATGGATCAATATAATGAGAGTATAATAATAAGGGTGTGCGCAGGCAAAGGCTGTGGGCCTGGGGTGCGATAGGCACCGCTGTCATACCACATACCCGACCGGCCTCCCTTGACAGGAGCGGCATTTGTATGCCCTGGAGGTTTTGAACGGGGCCTCCACCCCCAGACTGGGGCGCATCTGCATCCATGGCAGCGGAACTGAGGGGAAAGCGGTCAACCCACGGGCTCCTCAGACATCTTGCCAGCCGCAGGGGATTTCGTTGTTCGGCCCGGGTAGCCCGGGTAGCCAATTGGCCCAGGGATGGTGCAGCTGGCACTGCCACGCCTAAGTGTTGGTTGTGTCCTGACAAGACCGTTCCAGAAGATGCGGGTCCAGAGGCACGTTCTAGGACGATTTGTTTTGTTGATTTGTTTTCGTTCTGCCGCCAGATGGGTATTGTTTTTTTTTTTGCTCAGACTCACGTGTGCCTCGTAAGTGCTCGGTCAGATGGACCAGATCTGTGGGGCAGTTAAAGTACAACATATATTATCCCGTGTAGAGGGTCCACATGCCGTCAAGGACGGTGGGATGTATACTTGAGACTTTTTCACTGTCACCAACGGATGCAGCGGGATGTGACTGCCACGCCCTGTTGGCCATCCACAAATTTCAATTCAGGGAGACATGAGGAAAAGAAATAAAGACTTGCAAGAACTGTCGGATATAAGAACCCGAATTCAAAACCATGTTGGTGCTGGAAAATGCAGGCGGTCAACATATCAGTCAGGGAGCCGCCAGATGGGTAGTATTTTTTTTGGGATCCCGGGGCCTCTGCAGTAACCCCCCCCCCCCTTGTATTAGCTACGCCAATGTACACAATTATTACGGTCCCTCCGCCTACTGTAGCTTGGCCATAGAACAGTGGAAAGTTCAGCAATAGGTCCCCACCGACAGACCTATGCCCTCAATCAGCAAGTATCACGCGGCGGAGCCTACTGTAGCTTGGACAAGGGCGCGGCTTGCGCACAACACATACAACTGCCGACACACACGTGCGCTTGCAAGAAAGGGGAATACAAAGCCCCCCCCCAAAAGCACAAATATCCCCAAAATCAGAGCCATGTGGGTTCAAGTGGGCAAAGACTCACAACAAATGTGTCCATGACTCTATGCCATTGGCAAATGTGACGACAAACCCATGTCTTATGTGGCCACACTACATTTCTTACGTAATTAATTACGTACACAATTATTACGGTCCCTACGCCGACTGTAGCTTGGACAAGGGCGTGGCTTACACAAGGAGAGGGGGGGGGGGGCTACAGGTGCGCATGCCAATCCAGCTGATCCACAGCCAACAGAGGAAATCTCTGGCGCAAGATGAGGGGACAGGACCTCACAGATCAGAAGGCGGCCAGCTGGCAGGCTGAGCGGACGTTGCGGGGGCAGAATGCTGCGGTGGTGAGCAGTGGGACACACATCCCACGCCCACGAATAGCATGGCACCCCCTCCCCATCCCCCCGACCTGGACCCCCCACGCAGGGCGCACACAAGACATGCCACTGGACACCATGGTCCCCATCCGGCCGTGATGGACCAGCCCCCCGTGCGCCTGCTTGGAAGCGCGCGCACAAACAGCCCGATGACCTCGTGGCACCTGGGCGTACCCCCATTGGGGCTCTGCTACTGTGGCCAGGCACGGAGGGGCGCCCCAGCCCACCGTCCCCATAGATAAGGGCAAACAGTGACTGAGCACAGCTTATACCCTGCAGGAGGCAGCTCAGTCACTTCGCAGCCCTGACACACTGCAGGCAGCGTGTGCAGGTCCGGTGGTGGTGGAGCCGGAGTTGCGTAATGGGTGACAATGAGGTGCACGCCAAGACAGCGAATTGGCCAACTCGTGGGGGGTAACTGCTCCCTGGGTAAAACAATCTGCAACACCCCTCCCCCCCCCCCCCCCGGTGTCATGCATGGACACACCAAGTACAATGCATGTGCGGCACAGGCAAAAGGTAAGAAACGCGTGCGCACTGGCATTATGAAACGCACGCGCCCGGAACACGACGCATGCGCACTGTTGTTGCAAGTGCACTGCAATCTGTAAACTGCTGGTCGTGTGTCGTTGTGGTCACCACTGCATCCACTGTGAATCAGTCAGACAGTGCCCTTCGACCGTGGCTGGGCTCTGCCGCGGCCCGCCACAATTCCCTGGGCTCCGAGCAAACACCACCAACTCACTAACTTCTGCACTGAAAGTGGCTGGGGGACGAGAGGATGAGTCAGCCTCAATGAACGTGTCGCATTGGACTACTCAAGGAGGATTGGGGACAAGGCGGGCAAGAAAGCCCCTCTGGAAGGGAACATAGCGTTCGCAACTGCGTGTTCGTTTGCAGGCAGTCGGGTTCAAGCAGATGTCGTCTCTTGGGTTTAGAAAATGTTGCCATCGATGTGAAGGGGAGCCAGGACTTTCTTCGATGCCTCCGCCCCCCCCCCCCCGAACAACAACAACCACGACAAAAACGAAAAACAGATCTTGTCGCGTGAGTCTACAGTCCAAAATTGGTAGCACTCCCTTCAAGTGGGCCCAGAAGGCCCAAAAGAACATTTACAGTGCAAAGCAGCTGGGGCATACGGACAGCCATTTCATCATTTAATACCCTCGGGAAGACCGCCAACACCCGTGAGCTGGTCATCATTTGGCCATCGTTAGCTGTCGGCATGACCCGTCGTCGGCGGTCCCGGACTTCACTCAGGAGCAGATCCGACATCCCGTCTCCGCAGGAAACCCCTGATGCGGAGCGGGCTCCCCAGCGTGCCGAATCAGAAAATCTATAATGAATAACATACTGATAGCCTCGAACGCAGTGCTCGCCCCGCAGCAGAAATGGGCGCCCATTCCACACTCACAGGTTGGGCACTGTTGAGCCGGCAATCCATCCATTGACCCGGGTATCAGCGCACGCAGCCGGCAATAAATGCCTCTAACTGCACACACACACACACACACACACGCGCGCGCGCGCGCGCGCGCGCATGCACACACGCACGCACACACACACACACTTCGTGAGGGAAACAATGAGCCAACAACCAACACACACACACACACACACACACACACGCACACGCACGCACGTACACACACGCGCGCGCATACACACACACACGCACGCGCATACACACGCACGCGCGCGCGTGCGCACGCACACACACACACACACACACACACACACACGCACGTACGCACGCACACACACACACACACACACACGCACGATTGAAGCGAGACGAACAGGCGTGACAAACAGAGCACAGCACTGGTCGCTAACGAATCTCGTCAGGCCGAATGGATCAGTAGAAGAAGGAGATGAAAAGCATGTCGGCTGGGCGCCTTTCTGTAGAACAACAGGTACATCACCAGGAGGCACCAGCGGGTGGGGCGGTCCACGTGTCGTGCCCACCCCTGCAGGCAGGAAACAGTATGAAACAGCCCCTGTGCGCTGTCCGTCCTGTCATCCAGCCCCGTACCCAGCCAGGCCCAGCAAGCAACACACACACACACACACACACACGGACACACACACACACCAAAGCTCTTGGCCTTCGTCAACGCCAGCCATGCTGTCGGAGGGTGACCAACGGCTGTTGGAGGGTGACCGGCAGCTGTTGGGGGGTAACCGACATTTGGGGGTGTTCAAATCTCGTGTCTTGTGAGGCCGGCCGAAGACCGGTGGCTGAAGTTACCGACGGCGGTTGGAGGACACCCCCCGTTACCACGACTCGTTGGTGGCAGTGGCGAAGGGGATTTATGCAACGGATAGCCGTGACCACGCATCCGAGGGCCTTCCTGTCCCAAGTCGGGCAGCGCCCCTTCTACAGTCTCTTTGACATGAGACTCCTTCAGCCCCGCAGATTCCAGTGGCCGGAGGTTCCCCCGCACGCCCCACAACCGCCAGCATTGTTCCTCTCCGAACTTCCAAGAGCACCGGCCTCCAGTGGAAGTGGGGGACGGCATGACCGATCGCGGCACACTTAAGCCAAGAATGGGCCATGAGCCGCCGGCGCTTGGCGGCCCCGGGGGCTGTCCTCCTGGGGCGGTCCTTCGTGGATGAGGGTGATGTTGATGGTGATGGTTACTGATGAGGGTGATGGTGATGATGAACATGGTGAAGGCGATGCACCGTGCAAATACTAATCATTTGCGTAACCAATTGATTCCCAGTGCAACGTGTGAAAAAAAAAATGAAATGAAAAAACAACAGTTTCTTCTCAGCGCCCTGCTGCTGCATGCCCTGCGCAACAACAAAATTCCAAAAAAAAACAAAAAATGGAATGAATTCTCGGACCCCGCCCCCTTTTTCCTTGCGTTGATTGGTGCTTTGCTTGTGCTGTGTAGCGTTCCCAGCGATACGTCTCCCACGGGCGCTGTACAGGGGACATTGCTGTGACCTTGTCCGAGTTTTGTCCTTCCACAGTGCCCATGTTCAACCTTCACACTTATTTTTCTGCCCCTCTCCATCAATCGGCTGTGCGTGGGGGAGGCGGCGGGGGGGTCGCGGTCCAAAGCCCCCTTGGGGAGGCCGCCGCACTGATGGGGCGGCGCTTCTCGGACGCCTCGGGGGGCAAGACCATGGCGGATGGGGCGCTGCAGACCCCCATCGCTCAGGCCAGACGCCGTCGCTCAGGCGTCGAAATGGGACGTGGAGAAGTCGATCCTCCCGCCCTCGACCATCTGGGCCCGCGTCTTCAGTTCGTACATGAGGTACGCCTCACGGCTCCGCGTCCACGGCTGCGTGGACGACGCGCTGTAGCCGTACGCGTCGCACCCGAAGCGCGCCCACGGCATCGCGCCCTCGCTGCCCCAGGGCCGGAGGAAGGGCGTGCCGCGGGCGGAGACGCCGAAGCGCTGCATGACCTTGGCACAGCGCACCGCATGGTCGGGGTGGGCCACGATGAGGGCCTGCCGGACGTCGTGGGCGACGAGGACGGGCGTGAAGTGCTCCATGACCCCCACGGTCGAGAGGTACTCCCCGTTGGGGTCCAGCCGCGCCACGACGTCCACTTGGATGCCGTGGGCTTCCGCCAATACGTCCTGTGGGCAGGCGGCAGCGGCGTGGTGTGTGGCAAAGGGGGGAAGGGGCCGTGCTTGTGTATGTGCGTGCTGCAATCGCAGCACGCGGTTCATATGGTGCCCATTCAAAGATCCATTGAGAACACATAACAATCACAGGTGCAGAATAATGGATGAACGAACGAACGAACGAAGCAATATACACCACATGGCTTTTTGTTGGAGAGCGTTGAAAGGATGGCCGAATTCGCGCAGCGGTTTCCCTAGTACACTTCTTGGGAGGAGTTAGCGTCAGAGGATTTGGGGACTGTCGTGCAACACCCTGAACTCAGGGCTGCAAGTGTGCTTCGAAAATGCCAGGATCAGCGTTTGCTGAAAAAATTGTGGCAGATATTTTTCAGGAGCGTGCGACCCAGCCACTCTGAACTGCTCCCCAACTGCCGATTTACTTTTGGTTGGACCGACATTCACCTGCTCCGAGCCATCTTGCCAGCCCCTCCCTCCGACCGGCTTTCGAACCGCCCCCCCCCGCTCCTGTCCCCTTCGCCTTCCAATGCATCTGTGATGCATCCTGACTGCACATGTAGCACGCATACCGCAATTTCCCATTGCGCCATCACCAGAGGCCGCGGGGCCCCTGCCTTCTGGTACTCCTCCAGCAGCATGACAACGCTTTGCGCCAGCCCTTTGTTCGTGGGCCCCGGCGTGGGCTTGCCCTCCACCGGCGGCCCTTGCCCGAACGCAAAGCACACGATGGCCCGCAGGGCGGTGAGGCACGGAGGCTCTGGGACGTGCCAAAGGCACAGCATCCGCGCGCCCTGCGTCATCACTGCCTCGGCGCGAGCGCTGCTGACCATCGGCTGCAGCTCGGAGGCGTGGTCGGCCACAAGGTCGACCACTGCTTGCGCCCTGGGCCCCGCGGGGAGGCGGGGGGCTGGCGGAGGCGGGAGCCCTGGCCCAGCCTTGGAGGTCCCGGTGTCCGTACTGAAGTGGAGCAGTCCGCCCATTCTGGGACCCACCCGGAAGAGCCGCAGGAGCAGTCCGGACGCGCAAGCGGCCACGATGCCGATGGGAGCCCGCATGTATAGCAAACAACACCGATTCCCACACTTACATTCTTTGCCGAGAAATGATGTCTGCCAGCAGGGTCGGTGATGTAATTTCTTGGTCGAGAAATTGTGAGACCGATAGTGGATATAAAGATGCCACGTACACGGCCAATGCACCCTACAGTGATCCGGCCGCCCATGATAATGACGCTGATCTCCTCGGGGCACCAATCAAACCCAAAGAATGCGATTGGGAAACCAACATGGCCATAGACAGGCCAATGTTCATGTTTGTTCATTCCACCACCAAGATCACTTGAGGGTGGAGATCAACCCACATTTGACTACAACAAATGTTTGTTTTTTCCCCGGCACACCATAACACCATAACTCCATTTTGGATGGAGTGCTCGGTGTGAAACCTCGCAACTGCCGTTGAGCACCATGATGCCATTTGGGCCACGAAACGGAGACCACAGCACATCCTCCATTTTCTTTGTGATGCGTATTCTTCGATACGTTTCGTTCGGGATGGTGACACAATCTCCATTGAAAGGGTACTATACAAAAATTGGGCCTATGACCCGGATATCTGCGCTGTATCCCGGGGCATATGCCCCGGGATACAGCGCAGATATCCGGGTCATTAGGCCCAATTCTTATATCCGGGGCATTAGGGCCCGAGGATATCCGCAGATATCCGGGGCATATGACCCGGGATCCTTGCGCGCAACCCTTCCCTCGCCCTTGATGCCTCAACACTTCAAGTGGAACAAATCCGAGACACACTTTCTCTCATGGTGCTTCAAGTAAGCTCTCTACAAACATGGAATATAGGCACATATTCCTTTGGCTACCATATGCGAATATTTTCACAACCGGTCCACCGGTCTTTGTTAACGCACCGTTTCGGCTAGGCAAAATCACCAACTGTTCAGTTGAGACCGTTTCACACCACTTTAGCTTTCTGTAACCAACCGGTTAGTTCGGGGAGACCGGTCCGACCGGTCTTTGCAAACTGAACGGACCGGACCACTTTAGCACACTTTGGAGCACTTGGTGATGTGTGTGTAGTGTGTGTGTCCGCATGTGTGTGTTGTGTGTGTGCGTGTGTTGTGTTGTGCGTGTTCACACCTTTGCACAGACATTGCAATGCATGGGAGTCAATCCTCACAAGACATCTATTCATGGTTCATTCATGATGGTCCGCAAAGCATTCGACGTGTAGATAGCACCCACATGCTTTGCACTTGTATCGAGTGGTGCCCATCCCACAATGTACACAAGAGCCCCGCTTCCCAACCACTATTGGTACATGCTTGTCCACCACCTCAATTTGCCTTGCCGGAAAAATGTATCTCATCAACCTCCATTGCCAGTCAAACATTGTTTCACCCCCCGGACTAAGGCGCAACGCTTGGCATGACGTAAATGCATTTCTTGGCATGACGTAAATGCATTTGTTGCCGCTATCCTTAACACCATCCCCCCAAGTGCCTTCCACCATGATTGAAACCGGTGCTCTTCCCGGTGTTGTAAGCACATTTGGTTAAACGTATCCACCCCCGGGGCAAACCTACGGTAGTTGGCAATTATCCCCGGTAGGTGGTATCGTCCACTTCGGTGTGGGAGCGAACCTCCGGTCAAGCAATTGGTTAGTAGTGGTACCACCTTTGCCGGCTTGCACCCCACTTTGGGGTTTTTGTATACCGAGAGTGCATACCCATGTTCCTTGTGTACCACCGTGTTCACATCCCCCGGGTCTAATCCAACGTTCCCATCTTGCACCAAAGCACTTGTGGAAGTGAGCATCAAGAACGGACGCTCTTGTGCACTTAGCATCGCCGCCGCATCATGAGACCCAAAGAATGAGTCCGCCACAAGCACCTTTCCGGGTGGAGTCACATCATTCCAAAGTTGCACGATCTCAAAAGCATTGTAGTGGCCTGCAAACCGGCTCCGGGACTCTGGACCCACACGAGGGGCTGCACCACGGTACAAATACACATGCCAAATGTAATGGCTTTGTGCGTCGCACAACGCGTACAGTTTCACACCGGTGCTGTGAGGCTTGCGCGGTATGAACTGGCGGATTACGAACAACCCCTTGTGGGGGACCACGGTCTCATCCCCGCACACCACGTCACCTAGTTCCCATCCGCCTTGCCAGTGCATCGTGCACAACTCAAGCAACGCATCCGCATCCGGGTCCGCAAGTCGCTGCAGCACATAAAACTGTCGCCTGCTAGGAAACAGTTCCGCCATGTATGCATTGTAGTGCATACTCTCTTTGTCCCACACATCATCTATTCTGCGCGGCTGCAGCATGCCCAAGCCAACTCGAAACAGCACGTACCGCGGAAGAAGGTCCACTAGGTCTACCCGGTTGGCCTCTTCCAAACACAGCGTCATGGCCTCCAAAATCCGTTCGTCGAACAGTTCGTCGATAAAATCAAAAGGGAATAGCAAAAACCGGGAAAACGAGTTACTCATCCTCGTTATCCTTCTTCTCTTCCCCGGTCTTCTTGTTGCGGGCCTCCAGCTGCAGCGCGAGTCGCGCCTGTTGTGCGGCGAAGGCCGGGGTGATTTTCATCCCCGGAATCCCGGTAGCAGCAGCAGCGGATGCCGCCTGCAGCTCAAGTGCCTGGGTGGAGGGCTCCTGCAGAAACAGGAAGTAAAGTGGTTTCAACCGAACGGACCGGTACACTTCGTGACACTTCGTTCAGGGACCGGTCGGACCGGTCTTTGCAAACTGTCGTAAACCGTTCGGACCGGTCCACTTTAGCACACTTCACACGAAGACCGGTCGGACCGGTCTTTGCAAACTGTCGTAAACCGTTCGGACCGGTCCACTTTAGCACACTTCACACGAAGACCGGTCGGACCGGTCGTTGCAAACTGTTGTAAACCGTTCGGACCGGTCCACTTTAGCACACTTTAGCACACTTTAGCACACTTTAAAACGATGTGTGTGTGTGTGTGGTTTGTGCATGGTGTGTGGTGGCGTGCATGCTGCAACGAGCGCGCAAAGGTAGGTTTGGGAGGCAAGTGTAAGAAAGTGCTCCAAAGTGTACCGAAGTGGTCCGGTCCGTTCGGTTTGCAAAGACCGGTCCCACCGGTCTCTGAAACTGGTCTTACTGTTTTTCTCTAAAATACTATTGAGTCTAAGAAAACCACCAAAACCATCATTTCCGCCACGTTCAAAAACCCTTGACCCAATCCTTTGCCAGAAAGTGATAATTTTCCCCACAAGACCAGACCGGTCCTCCGTCCGGTCTGGTAGCCAAAGGAATATAGATGGTCTTTGACACAAGATTCGCAGGCCCAGGAACCAAACTTCGGAGGAAACCTGAGCTTGGCACAAGACATATGGTACACAACATGGCAAATGTCACACGTGACCGATCGTTGGCCACCAACTGCATTCTTCTTAATGGCATAATCACAACGGTAACATTGCATTTCCTTTTTCACTTGCACTTCCTTTTTCACCTTTTTTTTGGGTTGCTCTTCAAATGCAGCCTGGGCAAAAGGAGATGGAATACTGGACAAATCTGGACTTACTGGGGGCCTTGGCAGGTGTTGCTAGGGCAGCCCATGCATGAGAACGGTACATCTCACGAGCAGCAGAGGATTGGTAGCAGGACACAAGAAAGCTTGTCAAGGAAAAGACATGTCAAATCCAACCTGTGCACAGTTGCATACCGCGTGAAATAAACTTGGTGATGTTCACTTCAGCACAATGTGGTCCTATGTACAGTGGGTTTCGTTCCTGTGTCTTATTGGGAGAGGAGCTACAATTATTTTCATGCAATGTCTAAGTTCAAGGGGGCACTGCGGTGCCCCCCACAGGGTACAAACAGGTATAGCGCACGTGGGCGACCAAATGGGCAGCCACTAGTCAACCGAGGAGTCAGACTCAGGCGTGGTCATGGCCTGCAGGTTCAGCCACGCGATAGCATCAGGGCAGTCCATGGTTAGGATGCCCTGCTGCCACATAGCCTGAGTGGGCGGTGTGGTGTGCCGGTAGTGATGGTGCACATCATACCTGTACTTTTGGTACAGCCACAGATCGTCAGCAAGCAGGCTGTCCAGTTGGCGCGCTTCGTGGTGGCCTAGTATTAACCCCTTGTATGGTTCGATTTCCTGCTGCCACCAGTGCTGCACCAGCGCAGTCTGCTCCAGAGATGCCGTCGCGCCGACGGGAGCAAGGGTGGACGGGGGCGAGGAGGAAGTGGAACTACTAACGCTAGGGCATACACTTTCGGCATCGGTTAGGGCGTGTGGCAGATCATCCAGAGGTAGCGGCATGGGGTCTGGGGTATGGGGGGGGGGGGGGTTCTCGTGGCCTGGGGGGCGCGCGGGGCCTCACGACTGTGGCAGTGCGTGGTGGCCTACCTCGCCGTTTCGTCGGCACTTTGGACTGCTGTGCATCTGAGGGTGGGGGAGGGTAACCCAGCCTTCTGGTCAACCGTGGGCGCTGTGAGTTTGGTGGCAGGGGGGCTGGCTGGCGCTGCTTTCTCGCTGGGCGTTTGCGCACAGTGAGTCTGCGTGTCCTACGGCGCGCTGGTCGTGCCCGTTTGCGGGCCGTGGGTGCCGGTGTGCCATGTTTTCGGGTGTGGTGCTGCATTTCTGGTGGCACGTGTTGGACAGGCAACGTGACAGCTTCCTTCAGGGGGATCAGGGGGACTCCCGCAGTGGCCAAGTGGCGGATGGTCGCACGGCAGTCACTGTCCTGGGGGAGGGCAATAGGGCAGGGGGTGTATTGGGGGCACAGAAGACACTGTTTTGCAGGCACTGGGGGTATCCATCTGGGGTCCTTCTTTAACTTCGCCCATGGGGTAATGGCATCGGACCTGAGGTATGCTTTTCGTACAGGGCTCACCCACCAGGACATGGGATACCCGCGGTGTATCAGTTCCCATACCACTTGGGAGAAGTTGGACTCGGTGAAAGGCGGGTCAGTAGTGATACTCGCGGCTTTCTTGGACAGTGCAATTGCCAGGCCGTGCACTGTGTCGCGGGCTGTGCTCGTGTGGGGGTCGGGGAAACGGAGGATGGTGGGGTTGTCGGTGAGGTAGCCAGCCAGGACTTTATTTTTCATGCCCGAGCGGATGTTCGGGCCCTCGCACTGCACTTGGACTTCCAAAAACGTGAGGGACCGTCCCATTTGCTCAAAATCAAGGTCTAACTCGTACAAGTCCGTAAAAAACTTTTTCAGGTGGTGGGTCCAATATGGGACGAACTGCAGAGGACAGAAAAACATGAGGTTATCGCGAAAGCGGGCCAATCGTAGGCTGAGCGGGAAGGTACTGCCCCAGGGGACCTCAGACTCAGGCAACATCAAGCATAGGTCGGCGTCTTGCGCACTGAGGAGGCCCCCAATGGCGGCCCCTTCTGTTTGGCGCCTGAGCTCCGAGCCCGTAACGAAAAAATCGTTTAAGAAGAGATTCAGGAGCGCAAGCTCTAAACACTCCTGCGCAGTGTACACGTGCCAGAGGTTTGCGCCCTTGGCTCCTACCTCGTCCAGTTTCTTGTTGGCTGACTTGCTGATGCTGAAATTTACCTCCTTTGTACCTCTCTGTAGGTCCAACATGGGTTTCCACCGTTCGTACAGTTTTTTCCTAGCGGCAATGATCTTTTCTTTTTTGAGGGAGGGGAACATACGCACAACGTCCAGTTCCCCCCCCCCGACTGGTATCCCTTGGGCGCTGTAGAACTCTCGCGCGGGTTTCAGGAACCCTTCAATCAGGTGCTCCTGATTTAGCACGTTCAGGGTGAAGAAGGAGCAAGTGTAGCGGCGTTCAAGGAGTGAGCTGATTCTTGAGGCATGGCGGAACTGGGGGTTGAGGGGGTGGCCGGCGTGCGAGAAAACTTCACGGGTGGCCACATCGCGCGAGGGCTTCACGGGGATACTTTTTTGTTTTGCCAGGCCCTCGGTAGTTGGCACTTTCCACTTTCCATGGCGCGCCGGCAGGTGTAGGGAATCGGGGGGACCCAGGCCCAGGTCACGTGCGCGGGCAGACGTGTGCTGAAATACCTGCTCCGCATGGGAGACGAGCAGGTCTCGAGCTCTGGCAGCCTCAGCCTCGGAGGTGGGGACAATCGTGCACATCTTGGGCGGGGGGGGGAGGCGGGCAGCCTTGAGCCAGGGCATGTTTAGGGTGAGGTTGCGGCGGAGCCTTCGGGGTGGTACGTACTTGCGCAGGACGGGGAAAGTCAGCGCCAAGTAGTAGTAGTACAACAGGAGGATGGAGCGGCATGCCTCCGGGGAAGAGTACGTGCGGTACAGGGTGTACTCAGGGCGGTCATAAGCGTTTAGGATGATCTGGACCCAAAACCTCCAACAAAACAAGACATAGCACAAACAGTTTTTGTCAAGGAATATCACCCTTAACCGGGGGTGGTCCTCTTTAAACCGGCGGGTGAGCGGTACCGTGGGGGGTGTGGCATGTGGAGTTGGGTTGTGGGTGCAAGCTAGCTTGATCTGGTCCTGGACAGCATCAGCAAACTTGGGAAAGGGGAATGGGCGACGTTTGGGCAGGGCGGAGTGTAGTGTCCTGAGCGCTTCGCTTGTTGCACGGCATAACTCCCGAGGGGTTTTAGACAGGACAAAGTTACTGCCCACGTCGAAGACCGAGGAGAATCGGGGGCTAGTCACGTGGCGTATCTCCTCCCTGGTGAACCACGCAGGCGTAGGGCAGGCGCATTCAAGCTGTGGGGCCGTGCATGGGGTGGTCGTGGCTATGTTGGGTTGTGTGTGTAATTGGCTGGCACACGGGGTACTATGTGTCAGGGACTGTCTGAGGTCAGCCAGAGAGGACGTAACCCGTCCATCGGAAAGGAGGCGGGACAGCTTGCAGGGAGAGCAAAGTACAACTGAGAAAATAGAAGCCAAGTATGTACACATGACGGCCGGCAACTTTGTGGATCGCAGGAAGTCACGGAACAGACGTTTCACAGGCTTTTTCACAGCGGGGTCCTGAACGGGCAGGCGCAAGGGGAGGGATTTCGGCAGGCGGACCCCAGTTTGTCTCTGGATGTAAGGGAGCAGTTTCCCTTGTAGGGCAGAGAACTGGTGTGGCGCCATGTCACGGCGGGCCAGGGAAAGAATTTTCAGGGCGTCCTGGGGCCGCACTGTCGCGCGGCTGGACTGCTGAAGCTTGGTCCACACATCAGGGTCACGCAGTGTGGCAAGAGGCAGGGCCTTTGACATGTTGCCGCGCACCAGCCACCGAAAATAGGATCGTCGCCGATGACGCTGCTCGTTCAGGTTGGGCGTGACGTTTTGAATAAAACGGCGCTCTATGAGATCGGTATTGCATATGTCCGTGGGGAGGAGGGGAATAGGATTGAAATTCCACGGGCCCAACGCGTGCATGGCTCTGATGTAGAGCGGTCCTTGGGACATCTTTCCCTGGTACATCACGACCCACGACTGGGCGCTGCCAATTTCCTCGAGTACCCTGTCCGTGACGGATCGGGGCTGGGAGATAGCACCAGTCTGGCCAAAGTACTGGCGGGGGTCCAGCGGTGTCCATACAGCATACACCCACTGGGCTTTCGTGTCGATGTCATGGGCAGTGGGCCAGTGGACGAGCTGTGCCAATCGGCGGAGCCAATGCTGGGGTGCCAGGGGGAGGACCTCGTTGCAGCGGCGCCATGACGCGACCAGGTGTTGTCGGCAGACTGGCCGGGTACCGAGTGTGGTCTTCCGGGATGTCCACTCTGCATTCCAGGTGTGCCAGAACAATGCCTTGCCACTAGTGTCCAGTGGCACATAGTAGTACGGGCTGGATGCCTGGTACGGGTTGGGCAGTGTGGTCTGGGTACACAGGACACGACCCGCAGGTTCCGGTTTGTCGCGTGGGGCTCTGGGGATGTGGATCTTCAGGGCCCGTAGGATAGGACCCAGGTGCGCAACAATGAGCTGGAAGTGGACAGGGCCCAGAGCTGCAGCAGCAGGATTTTGGAGGAGGAAGCCACGGAGACGGAAGCTCCCTCCGCATACGGGTCCATCCATGAAAGTATAGTGGTGGTACGCCGCGTGTGTCGCATGCCACAAGGGGGCATCGTGCATCCAGTGTTCCGGAATGATACATGCTACACGCACTGGGCAGGGTAGGCGGAGGGTACGCAGGATGTCGGCAGCGGGCCCATGGATGGCCATTGGGGTATCCCAGGACAGTGGGATGTACAACGCGCAACAATATTGTCGCTTGCGGGCGAAAGCGTAGGTGGTGGACCAAGAGCCAAAGTCGATGGCCGCTTGGTTCGGGAACTGGCTAAATGGCAGTTCAGTACGTATGTGGGGCGGGACGTCGACAGCCAGGTCAACGCCAAATACGAGACGGGCGGCACGCTCAAATTTCCGTCTGTGGCGGGGGTGCATGGCACGTGGTGTGGAGGTGGCATATGGGCGGCTGGGGGGGGAATGCATGGCAGTAACTTGTTGACGAACACGTTCAGCTGCCGAGGGATGGGGCAGGTGCAGGCTGGGGTTCGGTAGTTCACTGGCGTTGACGAGTTGCAGGGGGAAAGTCGTCAGGACCCATTCGAGCAGGCACCGATAGAAGAGGACGCAGTGCATAGCAGTACATTGCAGCCACGTCGTGAGTGGTACAGATGCGGCGTACCCGAGCCATAGCCGGCGTACAGCCCCGAAGCGGTATGCGAGTGACCCAATTTGGGGCACCAGTGGTACATTCTGCGGGTACGGGCTCTGTAAATCAAAGGCGGCGGGTGTACTCGCTGACGACTGCTGCATGTGGAGTTCTGTGACCCTAAGTTCCTGAAGGAGCTTGTGGCGTAGTCTTTCCGCGTCCACCAGGGGCTGAAGGCAGTGTAGTGTACTGCGGGGGACGCGACCTCGGGACAGGGCTTCCTGGACAGGACAGTGAGTCAGCGGTACGCAAGCCGTCATGCCCTCTAGACACGTCCAGCGGCACGTGGGTACCGTCCAGCGAGTTAAGAACGTCCAGAGATCGGGGCTATTCGCTGGGAGGTCACCCACTAAGCGCATCTGGCTGCAGCTGCAGAAGCGCAGTGTGGTCGGGTGGGCAAAAATTGCATTGTCCCCATGCCGCTCCTAGCTGGCAGTGGCCAGGTTGAGTGCAGCCACTTCGTCCATGAATGAGTCAAAGGGGCATGTGGTGTGGCTATCGAAACACAGCTGCCCATCAGCACCATAAGGGATCACCCGGGGTGTTGCTTTACTCTGGGCGCTCTTATCGGTGGGGAGGGCTGGGATCATGACCTTAACGGCACGGCGTTGTCTGCCATCGTCGCCTTCCTTCACCACAACCCATGCATCAACCGGGGCAGGACCCATGTCGAAGGGGATGTCTTTAGGGCGCCTCATGAATATGTACGAGGGGCTGGCAGTGGGCGTCGTAGTTGTCCCAAAGGCAGGTTGCGTACCCGTGGAAGGTGTCGATCCAGACGAGGCTTCGGCAGATTGCTCGGCCGCACGATCGGCCCGTAGCGCATTGATGATGTCGCCCGTCATGGTGCCCATGCGCGTGTTGATACTAGTGATGTCCGTGCGGATGCCCTGCACATCGCCTTCGATTTTCTGGAACCGGGCCTCGTACGGGTCGTCAGTGGGTGCGGCGTCGAGCACCATTGCGTCCGGGGTATTCGGCGCCGTGGCGGTCTGTGGTTTCGCTGGTGTGGTGGGTGCCGTGAGGTTGAGGCCAATCGGCTCCTCAGGGTCATCGGCGATATGCAGGCCTTCAGGTTCAGCCACGGGTTGGGCATTGATCGCCGTGACGATGACCTTCGACTTGCCGTCTTTCAGTCCACCCAGTCGTTTTGCCACGGCCTGTTGCGCTGCCGGCGAAGCTGTACCAAAGACCAGGGCACGTGAGTTTTGCCGATATATCTTCATGGCCTCCGGGATGTTCTTGGTGACCCACTTCTCATCGGAGTCGGTGACGTCACGGTTGAACACGAGCGAGATGCCGTTCGCCGTGTTCTGCTTCTGCAGCGCCTCGGCTTTCTCCGGGAAAATGGAGGCCAGGAGATCGCGTAACTCAACCTGGACGTTGATGTTGGAGGCACTGGGCGCGTTGTGCTGCGCGGGACTCCGACCAGTAGATCCGGCAGACGAGCGTGGGGCATTACGGCACTCGTGTGGTTCATGGCCAACCCAGCGGCCTTCCTTGTCGTGATAAGGACACCAGATGCGGGGGCCTCCGGTAGGCCACGTGCCATCGCGAGTGCCCGGGGTTGGTACTGGGGAGTTGGAGCGTCGGGAGCGTTCAGGGCGGTAGCCGCCCTCGGATCGTTGCGAGCCTTCGCCGTCGCGTCTCTCGCCGTTCCGCTTGTTGGGGCAGTCGTAGGACAGGTGGCCATAGCCTTTACACTCGTAGCATTGTCGTTGGGACATAGCGAATAGAGTAGGCGCTGGAAGGAAAAAATAGGCAAAATACCCAGGGGCGAACTAGGCGATGGAGATGTCTGAGTGTCGGTACGTTGATGTCACTGTACCCAAATACGTGCTGTAACTCAATGCCAGGATAATGCGTATTGTCAACGCTGCAGAACACGCAGCTCGGTACGCCGGTCGAAGAGCAGCAGAGGATTGGTAGCAGGACACAAGAAAGCTTGTCAAGGAAAAGACATGTCAAATCCAACCTGTGCACAGTTGCATACCGCGTGAAATAAACTTGGTGATGTTCACTTCAGCACAATGTGGTCCTATGTACAGTGGGTTTCGTTCCTGTGTCTTATTGGGAGAGGAGCTACAATTATTTTCATGCAATGTCTAAGTCACGTTCATATACAATGCTCTCTTTCTCATTGAGCACATATATAGAAGGTTCTTTCTCACTCGATTGTGTCAACGGGAAGGTGGCATACTCCTCCTCCGCTGTTAGATCAATGACGATCTTCGGAGAGGATGGAGAAGGTGTCCTATCCTTCCGTTTCTTCTCTACTTTGACTGGACTGAGGCTAATACACACGACCTCACGCTAGTGGCATTTGTTTGTGTTGATTTCTACATGTGCTGAAATTGCTACGCGTCATTTGCCCTGCCACCTGACGAGAGAGAGTGTGGTAGGCGGTCCGCGGATCACTGATCCGCGGGGGGTCCAAAAACCCCCCCCTCCCCCCCCACCAAATGATCCGCGGATCACGGATCACCCACCCCATAACCCCCCCCCCCCCCCTCCCCCCTGCCTAGCAAAATGATCCGCAATTTTCCGGACCACATAGTGCAAGTACAAAGCACCATGTTGATCCACCAATTTGTGTAAAAAAATGATCCAAAGATGTGAGTTCCAAAAAAGAAATGACACAAATTGGTGGATCATTTCTTTTTTGAAACTTGCATTTTTGGATCATATTTTTTCCACACAAATGGGTGGATCATTTCTTTTTTCGAACTTGCATTTTTGGATCATATTTTTTCCACACAAATCCGTGGATCATTTCTTTTTTGGAACTTGCATTGGAGCTTACCCATGTCACGGCACGTGCCGCGGCACACTTTCCAATGCCCCCCCCCACCCCCCCTCCGTGTCATGGTGGCACAGCCGGCACAGCCGGCACAGGTGACACAAGTGCCGATCACCCTCACACAACACGACATAGCGGCGGCCCCGTGTGACACGACACACCCTATGTGGCGGCACCGTGGCACGGCACGGCCGGAGCCCCCCCCCCCCCCCCCCCCCGCCGTGGCTGGGTAAGCTCCATTTTTGGATCATTTTTGTCTACATTCCAAAACAGAAATGATCCACCCATTTGTGTGGAAAAAATGTGATCCAATAGTGCAAGTGCAAAGCAACATATTGAACCAACAATATGTGTTATAAATGATCCAAAAATGTAAATTCACTTGTTCCAACAATTTGGCTTCCAAAAAATGATGCACAAGTCCACAAGACCATTGGCACAGAGTTGAAAGTACAGTGAGCAAAATGGTCGAAAATGGTCCAAGAATGATCCAAAAGTGATCCACGGATCACCTACCCCATAAACCCCCCCCCCTCCCCACTGCCTAGTGTTTGGATCAAAAATGATCCAGATCACCCACCCCATAAACCCCCCCCCCCTTCCCCTGCCTGCCGCACAGAGACCCATTGTTAGATAAATTGAAAAGATATTAGAGGCATATGACCCAGGATATCACCGCTGCTGTATCCCGGGTCATATGCCCCGGATATCTGCGGATATCCTCGGGCCCATGCCCCGGATATAAGGTCTGGCGTTCTCAATTGTGGGGCATTTGGTACTTGTTTGGGTGGCGGCACACTACATATTTTGTGGTTCACACTTTGGCGAAGCAAGTTGGCACACTCAAGAGAGTAATTAGTCTATGGCACGGGTGTGCACCCCTCTACTCTCGTCAAATGGCCATGCCATTGCGATGTGATGCGATGTGATGATACTCAACAAATGCGAAACCTTTCTTCTTTTGGGGCCCTTGATATTTGGGGATAACATACATTTGTGGACGCCGCGACAAAATATAAGCACATTGTGCACACATGGAACGCACTCGAGACTTTGAGGCTCCTCTATTGCAACGGCATGGCTTGGGTCGAAGAAGATTGTGGCACCCACGGCTACCAAGCTAAGCACACAAAGACCCAAACCGACCCACCTCGACGATTCCCTCGGGGAATGCAAATCTCCGCATGCAGTGGTGCGTTGGTGGCGGTGGTCAAGCACCAACAAAGAGCAAGACATGGAAGTCCGATTGGTCAAGTAAAGTGTTGAGTGCCACAACACGAAGGTTGCCCGAATGAAGCCGCATCGACACTCAAGCGATTTGTCCTCCCACTCCTACGTCCTACAGGTGCTTACAAACGCAAACACTGCCACCCTCCGTTCTTCCTTGAAATCACCATGAAGAGGGTGTTGTGTGCCGAAAAATTTAATCACAAGAAGGGTGCATCAAGGTGGTGTCTTGAACATGATGTGCACCAAATAATATTGCTCGTCGGCTTTTCAAACCTTGTTTGAACCGGTGCCTCAAGAAAAACCCTTGAAAGCAGAACGTATTTTGAGGTTTTCCTTGGGAACAAGATTTTTTTTTCATCCACTTTCGTGACCTCACGGACAATACATTTGAAGTGCATATCAACCGCTTGTGGGCACCCCCTACAAAACGCTTTCGTGTTTGATACTACCGAAGCCAACAAGAGAAACTAGTTTAGTTTACGGCACTATGTGCACTCTACTTTCAACCAAGAGTATAGCGAGAGGTTGGGAGCCCGTTCGTGATGCCACCGTGACAAAGCCCAACCCGCTAACATCACGACTTTGGGGGTCGCATGCAGCGGCAAAAAATCCGCACCCCACGGGCACATATCTCATTCGCCTGCCCTTTATGGGTCCTCCCATGGTCACCCATGCGGGACGAGGCCATAACATATGTCAGGAATCGCGAAACACAAGCAAGCTCCCCCTTACGCTCAGCAGAGTGTGGCACATTGGTGTTGCCAACCCAAGGCGCCGGGTACCATAGCTTCACCCGACCACTCCACTTAAAAAACAAAAGACAAAAGACAAAAGAAACTTGCACCGTTCGAGTGAGGGCCGGCGTTCGCACCTGTGCGAGCCGGTCTGAATGAGGGCTGTGCAAGACCCCCACCACAAGGGCGGGGGTCGGAAAATTCATGAAATTCAAGAAATGAACAAAATTAGTTTGCCACTAAGACTTTCCCAGGAAACAGCATGAACACACGGTGTTTGTCCTGTAGGGAACATGTTCTTAGCGTACAAATAACATCATTCCAAACCAAGCAAGAAACCTCACAACCGGCTCTCAGAGAGAGCTTACGGGTATCTTGGAGCTCCTGAAGTGGGGTTCTTCTTGTCGGAACCCAAATATAATACACCACGTCGGAAACACACCACACATCGGAGCTACTGGGCCACTGACTGTGCGTCCAGATCTCGCAATTTAGTTTACGGCACTATGTGCACTCTACTTTCAACCAAGAGTATAGCGAGAGGTTGGGAGCCCGTTCGTGATGCCACCGTGACAAAGCCCAACCCGCTAACATCACGACTTTGGGGGTCGCATGCAGCGGCAAAAAATCCGCACCCCACGGGCACATATCTCATTCGCCTGCCCTTTATGGGTCCTCCCATGGTCACCCATGCGGGACGAGGCCATAACATATGTCAGGAATCGCGAAACACAAGCAAGCTCCCCCTTACGCTCAGCAGAGTGTGGCACATTGGTGTTGCCAACCCAAGGCGCCGGGTACCATAGCTTCACCCGACCACTCCACTTAAAAAACAAAAGACAAAAGACAAAAGAAACTTGCACCGTTCGAGTGAGGGCCGGCGTTCGCACCTGTGCGAGCCGGTCTGAATGAGGGCTGTGCAAGAGTGCTGTTCGTGCTTACCATGGAACGAGGCGTCTAGCGAGGAGCAACCCCAAGTCTCAACGTGGATTGAGTATTCCGGATTATTGATGAGCGGGTGGACTTCAATTCACATACAAAGTTAGCCCAGCCACCACGGATGTTTTTGACGCTCAATACATCAAACGCTCACAAAAACTCAAGACGTGCCGCAACCCTCTAAGGTGGCATCCCAAGTCCATGGGAAACCCAAAATGCAAAGAAAACAATTGAAGGATCGCGGGGCATGCTATTTGTGGTGGACAAAGGCACTCTTGGTCAATGGTCCACGTTTTCATGTGCCAAATACCTAATAGAACGCATACGCAACGCATATTCTGGCGAAAACTGTGAAATTCCTCATGAGCCTTTTGACTGTGTTTTCGAAGAATGTTAGCGCATGGTCTTGGGCAATTTCACAAAAATGCCGGCGCAAAAGCGTCAAAGGGTTAAGGCTTACGGCACTTTCCCACCGCAAGTGTTATCCGTAGAATTGCAATTCTACGGATACAGCAATAATTACTGTAAGCGCTTATCCGTAGAAATTACTAGAACTAGAATTCTGGTTTGGCGCCGGATTTCTGGCCAAAAAGATTCGCCGCCCGGCGCGGCGGGGGATGCCGCGACTTCCTCCCATTCTTTTCGAGAATCAATCGACGAGAACCAATTGTGTGGAATTGCGCCATGGGAGGCCGAAACAAGGCAAAGGGGAAAGCGCAAGCGTTTTTGGCACCATAATTCTTGTTTCCCAACAACCAAAGTCTTGTGATGGTGGCGGGGGAGTCGGCCACATAAATTTTTGTTGGGAGCAGCAACATTGCCCGCACCTTATACCTACCCCCCCAACGCTAATGACGTATATATAATATGTTACACTTCTAGTCATTACGAAGGTATGTTCTATTGGGAACGTATGCAAATCTTGCATAACGATTGCCCGCTAAAGATTAAGCATCATAGCGAAATTGAATACATTGCATGTACCAGGAATTTTGCTGGCTCCAGCAAAGGGGCGGATCAGGGGCTTGGGCCAAGATTCCTGGTTTGTTAGTGCAGCCATTCCCTTTCCGCGATAATATTGTAGGTGTGAGACACTGCAAGACGTCGCCGGAGACAACGGAGCGTCTCTTTGAGCGCATTGGAGAACAGGCGGTGGGGGGGGTATTTTTCACGTCCGTGTTGGGGCCGTGTTAACACGACATAGTAGAGGGTGGGGGGGTAATTTTCACCTCCCGTGTTGGACCAATGTTAACATTGCCTACAGAGTTTGTGTTGTGTTGTGTTGTGTTGTGTTGTGTTGTGTTGTGTTGTGTTGTGTTGTGTTGTGTTGTGTTCTTTTCGTGTTCGTTGCGTTGCGTTGTGTTTTGTCATTTTGTGTTGTGTTGTGTTTTTGTTGTTTGTGTTGCTTTCCTGTTGTGTTGTGTTGTGTTGTGTTTTTGTTGTTTGTGTTATGTTGTGTTGTGTTGTGTGGTTTTCCTTTTGTGTTGCTGTGTTGTGTTGTGTTGTGTTGTGTTTGTTGCACTACCCTTCGTTGCTTTGATCCACAACACAACACAACACAACACAGCACAGCACAACACAACACAACACAACACAACACAACACAACACAACACAACACAACACAACACAACACAACACAACGCTACACAACGCAACACAACACAAGTCAACATCCCCGTCTTCTGGTTTTCAGGTGTAGGCAAGGGGGGGGGGGTATTTTTCACCTCTGTGCACGGACATCTGTGTTGGCCGGCTGTGTTAACACGCTTGTTCTCCATACTCTGTTTGTAGCTGCAGATTGAAGGGGGGGCAACAACGTGGACCTCCCTTGAGGCAAAACTGGTATTGCAAACGGGGGGGCGGGGGTTGGCCGCTAGGTCCCTCCCTGTCCACCGTCCGCAGGTTATCCTTCGCCTCGGCAGCATAAAACGCATTCTGTATACTTTTACACAAGTGAGCGCAACACCGGGCGGGCATTTGGTGAATGTTCGCAACGTGTCCCACGCAGTCCGGTTTCCCGACCCTTCAATCCAATCGACCCCCAAAGTTGGTGGTTGGGGGCAGCAAAGATAGCATTGCGCGTCCAGCGCTTATCCTTGAGGGCCCCGGAATGAGGTATTGTGGAGACCCATGATTTTCTGTCATGTCCAATGGCTGCCACGGTGGCCCCCATAGTCCGCGCCGTGAGGCCCTAAGGCACTATGTTGTTGGTAGTTACAAGATGACGAAAGCGCGGACACGGGTTGTGAGTAAGCAAAGGAGCCTGATATGGAAAGAGGCTTCTAGTTTTTGGGGGCCTTGATGTGCCATGATTGGACAATGCAAGGACCCATGTGCAACCTCTCTCTATTCACAGCCATGCCGGTCAGGGAGGGATGTCGTGTATTTTGATCACACAAGCGAATTTTGGTTGTGCCTTTGCAGGGAATGGCGTTTTATGTGTGCCTGCTACAATGGGTCACAAGCTGGATGTTTTGCTCAGTCTGCCACTTGATGCTGTATATTAAATGCCTGTGAATTTTCTGCCCTGTGCACCTTCATCCGGAGAGTGTCGGAGATGTTTGGTGATGGTGCTTTCGGCGGTGCATGACATTTGTATGGTGATAGCTTGTGCACATTTGGTGACATGATGTCGTGTCCTCAAAACTGTCCGTCTATTCGACTGTGGTCTGCACTTAGCTTCATGTTCAATTGATTTTGGCTGAGGAGTTGTGCTGGTGCTGAGCGTGCTCTTGTGAGTTGGATATCCACGGAAGAGTCTTCGTGTGCTTGGGCAGTGATAGTGTTGCGGTGGGCTCGGGTGTTGAAATTATCTGTACATGGGGTTTCAGAGCCCAAATTTTTCGCATCAATGAGCTATTTTTCTGCCAGCAATGAGGTTTGTCCGCTCTATTTTACATACCAAAGTGGTCTAGGTGCCAAAACTGGGAGGATGTCTAGAGTGGAACTTTTAAGCGTGCTCAGATGGTCCACGCAATTTGTGTTTTCAAAGTATCCGAATACAAATCTGGGTGCTCTAGTTCCACAAACATGGGGTCTGCAATGGACAAAACGGAGCCTAAGTGCTGACATTTTGCCAAAGAGGGTTTCCAAACACGGAGATCTCACGGCTAAAACTTTGCAACAAGGTACGTACGTCTAAGGCTCAAATTTGACAAATAGTGGGCTTTCGGGCCTCAAATTCAACAAAAAGCTTCTTGCAATGTTGCTTTTTTACGAAAAGAAGATTCTTAGTCCAGATCCTAAACTCCTACAATGAGGGAACTGTGCGGGGCATTTGGGGCTTCATTGCTCTAAATCGAGGGTGCTCGATTCTTTCAAGTCCATGTTGTGTCCTCCTCCTTTTTTTTATTAGATGCAAATGTAATATTGTTTGCCTTCAAAAAATGGAAGAAGATTGCATGTTTGGCCTATCATAATCATGGGTAAGCATTGAGACCTGTAAAACATTGGAGCGTAATGTTGCAAAATGTGACAACCCCATCCACCACGCCCAAAGCTTGAAGGAGATGGTGCTACACACCATCCCCCAAGCCGGTGATGATGTTGATTGTACAATGTCTTAAACGACCAACATGACGTTTTAATGTCTTAAACGACCAACATGACGTTCGTTGACTTGGTGTATGGTGATTTGGACGGGCTAAGGGTACCGTAGCTTGGTGCATGCATTGGTGACGTATTGGTGATGGAGGTACCATGGAGTGCATTGGGGTAGCGTATAGGGTGGAGCCGAAAGACACCATTGGAAAAAAGTCAACCTGATTGATTTCCTGCGGCTTTTGGTGTTCCAAGGCATGCTTCATCTTTGTGTTTTATGACAATTCCTACTGTGTACTTGAGTTCTACTAAGTTACCATGAACTACTTCACTTCAACCCACTTAACGCCAAGCTACTAAAACGCACCCCAACCAACGTCAAGCCACCAAAGCCACCATACAACACTCCACCTATCTCTACCTAAAACTACCCAACTTCACCACAAGGTATCTACAAACACCAAGGAAGCGCCCTTGCTCCTTGGTAGACTAGCCCACACCAAAGTCTCCCGAGCTCCTGTTATGCCCTACAGGAGAGAGTTGAAAGAAACTGTTGTGGAAAGGCACTTGTGTCGTGAGTCGTGCCGATAGTGGTGTGATTTTGCATAGTATAACTCGAAAAAAAAAATACTATGAGAAACCGCAAAATGGAGCAAAATCCACTGTACATAACAGAAACTTGTGATAGGTTGGGGTGCCTTGACCTACCTTGGGTGGTGTAACTTGAGGTACCTTGGTGTTGGAAAATGGTGACTTCGGAACTTCTTTCCTCAATTCTTCCAACAACAAACAATCCAATCGACAAATCCTTGCCGTGGCTCTTTTTCCACCTCTCCACATCAACACTACGCTTTAAGTTGTGTCATGTATTGGTAGTATTTTGTTGGTTCAATATTCTCAACAAATTGTTTATTCCTTGCAAAATTGCAACCTACTTGCATGCGTTCATCAACCCCAATTGGTTTCTTGGGTTACCGTTTCGATTTGTGAACAAAAATAGCTTCCATAAAGCATTTGCTTGCACGTGCACCTTAGCTCTTCACCTTATCCCCCCCCCAAATGCAATAATTGAGGCCAAGTGTGAGTGCAATGCGGGACAAAATATGTCACGTATCCCTCTTTTTTGTGCTAGCATGCTTAAAGGCTCGCCATGCACCCTCGTTTTTTTGTTTCTAGGACCACGATGACAACGTAATAGGGCACTGGTGACAAGCTTTGGACCGACATTTACACGCAAGCAACGATGGGAAAATATGTAAAAATCCGGGACGTTGGTCAGGGCACCATGGGCACATGCCATCTTGTGGGGACCAAGGACAGAAATAGCATGTACCTGATGAAATCCATTCCCCTAGAGAAGTTAAATGCGAAGCAAATCCGGGCTGCTTTGAACGAGGCCCAAGTGTTGAAGTCGCTTACGCACCCAAATATCATCAAGTACATCGACTCCTTCCACGTTGCGGACACTTGGTGCATCGTGATGGAGTACGCCCAAGGAGGTGACTTGAACTCCAAATTGAAGCAGCAACACGAAGCCAAACAATATTTGACGGAAACACAAGTTTTGGATTGGTACACGCAGATTTGTCTTGCAGTGCGGTGTTGCCACGAGCACAACATCATGCACCGCGACCTCAAAACCCATAATATTTTCCTAACGAATGATGGCATCATCAAATTGGGGGACTTTGGACTGTCTCGCATTTTCGAAACCAAACTAGATTTGGCGGACACGACAGGTTTGCCAGTTCGCTTGCCCTTGCCAAGCCATTTGGAGCCCCCACCCCCACCCCACCCTTCCCACTCCTCACCGGGGAATGGCCACCTCAAACAGCCCATCAATCAGATAGCCTGTTGAGGGCATGGCTGCTGCCACAAGGGGCATTTAATTAAGACAGTGACCTCCAAGGCCCCCACACTCTGTCGGAATGGGGGTTTGAGACAAAGCCCTTAGATGCTACTGCTCTCCAAGCAATTGGCCGCGCCTATTGACCTCTCGCCCTTCATCCACCAAGCTGCACCACCGTTTTCTGTTGCTCCATGGTGCCAGGTGGTGGCACCAACACCTAAAGGATCCACACAGTGCAAGCTTTGCTATGGCACAGTGCCCCGCGGCCCCAGAGGAGTGCGGTCTTCACCACACACAGCAGTGCGGTCTTCACCAGGCTTCCACAGCATTCCACTGCAGCTATTTAGCCCAAACAGGTTCTTGCCTGGGAGCGGACCATCCCATGCACCACCGGCATTTGCTCCGTTGCTCACTGCAGCCATACCTCCGGCGATGCCAGTGACAAGCCGCCAGGGCACTCGCGCTTCACTAGGCCTTCCTTCGCCGAGGCCTTCGTGAGAGCTAGGCCTTGTGGGGGGGCAGGGGGGGGGGGGGCTGCAAGCCGGGACCGGGTTGCCGAGTAAGCCAGCAGCGCTGCGGCAGAGCGCGAGCCTGCTCTCCTTGGACACCCCCAACAGACACAGCAAAGAATAAATCAGCAGAAACAGAGACTTCAAGGCCGTCTGTCGCCATTGTGCCTTGTGCTCTGCAACCCACGCACCATGCACTGAGCACTTCATAAGAGGGGGGGGGCAGGCGCCTGTCAGGTCCCGGATGGATAAGACGTCGGTAACCTCCCATGCCTGCATCCTGAGGCTGTGCGTGTGTCTTTCCCCAAACTGTGACCGTGCACACTCACTTACATTCCTTCCCACACTCATCTGGTTTTCCTTATGCTTTGAGGTGTGCCTCAACAACATGGAAAACGCATGTCTGTGGCCACGCACAATCCCTTTTGGCAGGCACATTGACCATCCATGTAGCCACCATTTGCCATGCTCATGCCTTGGATGTGTATGTTGTGTGATTTGTGTTGGTTCATTTTGGCTGCATGAAGACAATGGCTGCACCAGAATTTCCATTTGTACGTCTATCACACAGTGGGGTAGTGTGGATCCTGCCTGGCCTCTGCCAGGGCCCAGGGGCCACCGCGACAAAACCAACTGGTGCACGGAGGGGCATGGGCCAACTGGCAAAAAATGAGCTTTGGGTGTCTGTGCACCGCCAGACATTCCCAGCTTTTAACAATACCCCCCCCCCCTTGCGCAAGCACGGGCTTGTCTAAGCACGGAGTGGGCGTTGAACCACTGTTTTCAGGATTTTTTGGGGGACCGCTTTTTTTTTATGGTCATGAATGCAGGATTGGGTGCTTGTGACGCGCTTGTAGAGGGAAAGGGGGGCTCATTCATGTCTGTGATTGTGCATTCTGTTCATAGCAACATTGTACCACACATTGCAACCTGATGCTGTTTGTTTCAATGTGATTTTCGGCCATGGCTCACATTGCTATTCCCTGCATGGCTGTCACGTACCGTGTTTAGCTGTTGTGTGTTGCGCGCTTGTCTAAGCACGGGGTGGGCGTTCAGCCGCTGTTTGGCCTGGACTTTTGGGACCGCGGCCGTGCTTGCGCAAGGCAGGGTGGGGTACGTGCCAATGGCCTTTCAATCATGGGGTGGGTCAGGGCTGGTTGAGTGGTTGGGGGGCTGGGTGGGTGGGTGGGTGGGCTGGACCTGGAGAGCCAAGCTGGCCTCCCTCCGCTAGAAAGGTTGGGCATTGACAGTCGGCTGCACATCAGCAGTTAGGCACAACCAGGTGTGCGCAACGTCGGCCAATATGGTCAGCCGCAGGTCACCCAAAGCTCCGCTGCTGTTCAACCCCAGTCCGCTCCAGGTTTAGCGCAGGTCAGCCCCACCTCAACTGCAGCCCCAGGGCAGCCCAAAGACATGCATTGTTGGCATTGGTATGGGCAGGGGCCGGGGCCAGGAATACAGGGATTGTGCTGTCATGTTCCGCTCAGACGTGGGCACACCGCTGTACCTGAGTCCGGAGCTGGTCGAAAACCTGCCGTACAACGCCGCATCCGACATGTGGGCCCTAGGTGCACCCCTCCTCTGTACTGCGTGGCCAACCTCCGCCAGCCCATTGCCTGATACTTTCCTCCAAAGGGCAAAGCGTCTCCCCTTGGAAATGCCCGTTCCTTGGGCTATCGCATTGCATCCCCCGCGCTGTGCTGAGTAGAGGGGGCGGGGGGATGAGCCTGAGGCAGGAGACTGGTAAAAGGAGAGTGTGGGGTGAGTGAGTGAGTCAACAAGTCGAAGAGAGTGTCCACAGAACTGATGCAATGCCATGGGACACAATGAGGAATTGTTTGCGCTGCACACCGGCGACGGGCATATCAGTACCATGCTAAGCAAAGGGCCAAGGGGTGTGGTGTGGTGTGTGTGGTGTGGTATGGTGTGTGGTGTGGTGTGGGGGCGGGGCGGGGCGGGGCGGGGCGGGGCGGGGTGGTGTGGTGTGCCGAAGGCGCTGTTACCAGAAGGCAATGGCCGGGATGTCTACCCACGGGTACAGGTAAACGGGAGGGCTGTGTGTCTAAGTGTGCGCTGTGTGCTAATGTGTTGTTGTACGGGCGGGACCAGTGCACAGTTGCACTGGGCCAGTGCTGCTCTGCCGACGCCGGTGCACGGTCACACAGGGTCTATTGGGCTCACTGCACTGTGTGTGCTGTACTGGACTATCAGCATTTTGTGTGCTGTGCTGCACTGCTTGGGTGCCGTGCACTGCACTGCACTGCACTGTACTGTTTGTGCTGTGCTGCACTGCACTGTGTGCGCTATAAAGGCCAACCAGCAACACACTGCCTCAGCGCCCAGGGGCAGTGGGCAGTGGAACTTCCGCAATGCACCGCCACACTGCCTGTGAGCAGTGGGCGGTGGAAATCTTGCATTGCACCGCCCCACTGCCTGGGGGCAGTGGCACTGGAACTGCTGCAAAGCACCGCCACATCGCCTGTGGGCGGTGGGCTGTGGTACTCCTGGATGGCTGCCCCCAATGGCGCGGGCTCACAGGCTGGGGGGACAGTGAGTCCAGCCTAGCCGGTGGTTGCAGCTCACGGTGCGGGTGAAGGGGATGGCAGCCCCTGATGGCGCGGGCTCACAGGCTGGGGAGACAGGGAGTCCAGCCCAGCTGGTGGTTGCGGTGTGGTGTGGGGTGGGGTGGTGTAGTGTGGTACAGTGGAGCGTGGCGTGGTGTGGTGTGGGGCGGCGCGGTGCGGCGTGGTGTGGCGTGGTGTGGTGTGCCGAAGGCGCTGTTACCAGAAGGCAATGGCCGGGATGTCTACCCACGGGTACAGGTAAACGGGAGGGCTGTGTGTCTTAGCGCGCGCTGTGTGCTAGTGTGTTGTTGTACAGCTGGAACCTGTGCTCTGTCGCACTTGGCCGGTACTGTTCTGCCGACGCCCGTGCACAGTCACACAGGGTCTATGGGGCCCACTACACCGCGTGTGCTGTGCTGCACCATCAGTACTTTGTGTGCGGTGCCGCACTGTTTGGTGCTGTGCCCCGCACTGCACTGTGTGTGCCTCGCCGCACTGCACTTGTGGGCAGTGGGCAGTGGGCAGCGGAACTTCTGCTATGCACTGTCCCTCTGCTTGCGGGCAGTGGGCAGTGGAGCTCCTGCTTTGCACCGCCACACCGCCTAGAGGCAGTGGGCTGTGGTACTCCTGCTTTGCACTGCCTCACCGCCTGGGGGCGGTGGGCTGTGCAACTCCTGCATTTGCACTGCCACACTGCTCAGGGGCAGTGGGCAGTGGAATTCCTGCAATGCACTGCCTCACTGCTCAGGGGCAGGTGTCGTGGTTGCAGCTCACGGTGCGGGTGAAGGGGATGGCAGCCCCTGATGGCGCGGGCTCACAGGCTGGGGAGACAGGGAGTCCCAGCCCAGCTGGTGGTTGCGGTGTGGTGTGGGGTGGGGTGGTGTAGTGTGGTACAGTGGAGCGTGGCGTGGTGTGGTGTGGGGCGGCGCGGCGTGGTGTGGTGTGGTGTGGTGTGGTGTGGTGTGGTGTGGTGTGGTGTGGTGTGGTGTGGTGTGGTGTGGTGTGGTGTGGTGTGGTGTGGTGTGGTGTGGTGTGGTGTGGTGTGGTGTGGTGTGGTGTGGTGTGGTGTGGTGTGGTGTGGTGTGGTGTGGTGTGGTGTGGTGTCCTGAAGGCACTGTTACTAAATGGCAATGACCGGGATGCCTTGCATACGGGTAATGCAAAACAGGTGCCTGGTGTGGTGTGGTGTGGTGCGGTGCGGCTTGGTATGGCATGGTGGCCCGGTGTGGTGTGTGGTCTGCCTGCCTGTCTGCTCTGACGCCGCGCCTGCATCTGACGGGCCATGTTGGTGTCCTAGGGGTCATCCTGTACGAACTGATGGCGTTGCAACCGCCGTTTGTTGCCCTCGACATGGCCACCCTCAAGGATCTGATGTCCGACGTCGAGTATCCGCCGCCTCCGCAAGTGTACTCTGCCGAACTCCTGGCGGTCTTGCCCCTTCTGCTGGAGAAGGATGCCAGCAGGCGGCTGGAGATCTCGGAGCTACTTGAGCTCTCCGTCTTCCGTCCGTTCCTGGAAAAGTACGGTGACCTCTCCTTTTCGATGAAACAGGTGCCCGGACCCGCTGCCGCACTGGTGCTTCAGCCCGTGTCCATTCCCGTGCCTGTGCTCGTGCGTATGCCTTGTCCGTGTCTGTGACCGTGCCGGTGCCCTGTGCCTCAGGTCATGCCCGTGCCTAGGCCTTCGCGCTGGCCCCTGCCGATGCCCGTGCCGATCGCCCTGTCTATGCCCAAGCCTGTGCCCATGCCCATGCCACTGCTTGTTCCTGTAACTGTGCTTCTACCTATGCCCATGCCCATGCCACTGGTTGTGCCTGTAACTGCAGGACGCGCAGCCGTCTCTGGTCCCTTCAGTGGTCCCCGTCGTTTTCTTCGCCAACCCTCTGATGGAGCTCTACCCCGCGCAGCAGCCCTTCCCAGGTCAGCTCATCCCCAGCCCGCGGTACGCTGGCCCGAACAAACTGTACCATAACAGCATCCAACCCGCCTCTACGGCCGCAGAGAAGCCGGGCTCCGTGAAACTCATCCAGGCGCCGCCGCCGCAGGCCACCGAGAAGCCGGCGTCGTTCAAGCTCCTCCAACCGCCGCCGCCTCCGCCCCCGACGGCTGCAGACAAGCCAGGCTCACTGAGGCTCTACGCGCCGCTGCCCGCGGCCGCCGTGGAGCCGGGCCCGATGAAGCTCTTCGCGCCGCCGCCGCCCCCTGCCGCCTGGGAGCCCGGACCCGTGAAGCCGTTGGCCGACATGAAGTCCTCCGCCAGCAAAGCGGACGCCGTGACGGGCGGCGAGGGGCGCAAGAGCTTCTACGTGGATATCTGCGGCCTGCCGGCGGCCGACGCCTCCGGCCTCTCGAGCCGCTCCGAGGCGGCGCTCAAGGCGCAGCGCCCCAGCAGGCCGAGCCCCAGTAAGAGGGACTCCAAGGCCTCAAACGCTGCGTATCCTGGACAGGTCGTGTGCCGTGCCGAGGGCGCTCCTCATCCCGCTGTCTCGACTGTTCTTTTCTTTTCGTGCGAAGCAGCGCCCTTGGGGAGCGCCGAAACCAACCGCTCAACCGCCGTCGGTTACTCTCCAACCGTTTTCGGTTGTCATCCCACCGCCGTCGGCCACCGCGCAACCCCCCGTCAATTACCGCCCGGATATGGGTTGCTATACGGTCCGCCCCCAGCCCCGCTTTTTTCTGCATCAGGGCGCATGCTGAAGGTGTTTTACATGAATGAATGGAGGGATGAATGAAGGGAGGCGTGCAGCATGGCACACACGGGGGCTGCCGGACAGGGCGGAGATGGATTGGGGTGGGACTCTTTCGGGATGCGTTTGGCCCAGTTTTCATGCTCCGTTCAACCCGAAAGACTGCTGTCTCTGTGCCAACGGGGCCCGTTGCTGTGTCGTGTTGCTGGCAATGCATAGCTGACGTGCACCACCCACGAACATAAGTCCCGAATGAGACACTTCTGCGGGTCGTGCCGCCTGTGATGGCGTGGGTGGGTGGGGGGCTGAGCAAGCGAGACGGGCCATCAAAGAGAAGAGTAGCACGTAGCCCCACCCCCGTTTTCAGGCGGGCAGCGGCCCGAGAGACGTGCGCGGCCCGACGGGCCGTTATCGACGCCGTCTCTTCCATCTGCGATGCGCTCCAAGATGCCGCGTGTCACAACAGTCCTGGAACACGGCGCAGGGCCTCGGATCGACGGTCTTCAGCCCCGTTCTACAACAAAAGGGGGGGGCACTGGGGCCTGGCAAAAAATTCGGGAGCGAAATACGTTTGGTGCGACATAACAAACGGGTCCGTAATGGGGGGGGCGTAGCTCGCTGCTCACGTGCCCCATCATGTGCCATTGGCGGTCTTCCGGAAGACGAACAAGCAACGCAAACAAATCCCCCCCCGAACACTCCACCAGTGCGCACACCCGGAAGTACCAGCCCACACCTTTCCGCTGCAGGCCTTCGCTTAGTGGTGGCGGGGGCTGGGGGTGACCCCCTGCCCTAGTGAGGGTATCTCAGTAGTATCCAGCCCCACATGCCAATCAGCTCAGTAGGAAGGAGCCCCGCCCTATGGGCAACTGAGTAGGACCCAGCGCCATCCACAAGGCTCCTCACAAGGAACCCGCCCTGACCCCCCCCCCCAAACTAAGCAAAGGCCTGTTCCGCTGCCTTGATGCCCCCCCCCCCCGCCCCTGCGGCATCCTTCTGCCTCCTGCAGCCCCAGTCGCGCCGCCAGTCGTCGTGGCTGAGGAAGAACCCACCGCCAGAGGCCGTCAAAACCCCGGCCCCAAGGGTCCCCGAAGGGCCTGCCCGTGTCACTCCCCCCAACCGTCAGAGCAGCAGCCCCGACAAGACCCCTGTCTCCCTCGACAAGGGCCCTCCATTCCCGCACCCGCCCCCCAATCCTCCCGCCTCCGGCACCCCTCAAGCCGTGGAGGAGTCTGGCAAGCTACAGGACCTGCACGACAGCCCGGCGTCCTCCTCTGTGCAGAACTCGTCGTCCAGCCACTCCGTTACCCTGGAGACGTCGCAGGTGATGGATCTGTGCAGAGCACCGGGGTCGGTCGGGGTGTGTGCGTTGGTGGTCCGTGGGCCTCTGTTGGGCCGTGGGCTTGGGGTGGGGGGGCATTTCAGGGGTGGAAGGTGGAAGGCGCCAGGGATCGTAATGGTAAGCTCAGATCATAGGGGCCTGTGGGAGTTGGGAGGGGGGGGGGATTGAAAATGTCTTTCTGCGCTTTGTGCTGCCTGCCTCTTGTGCACACGTGCAATAGCCCAGAGTTCCTCCGGGGTTGAGGAGTCGAAGCCTGATTCCATGAGATGCCTGTCACTGATTACGATTTGGACTCTATTGCGTGTTGTATTCTGGGGCACTTCACTCGGGTACTGTAGGCAGCACGTAAGTGCTGTGCTATGCTGTGTTGTGCTGTGCTGTGCTGTGCTGTGCTGTGTTGTGTTGTGCCGTGCCGTGCCGTGCCGTGCCGTGCCGTGCCGTGCCGTGCCGTGCCGTGCCGTGCTGTGCTGTGCTGTGCTGTGCTGTGCTGGGCTGTACTGTGCTGTGCTGTGCCGTGCTGTGCTATGCTGTGCTGTGCTGTGCTGTGCCGTGCTGTGCTGTGCTGTGCTGTGCTGTGCTGTGCTGTGCTGTGCTGTGCTGTGCTGTGCTGTGCCGTGCCGTGCCGTGCCGTGCCGTGCTGTGCCGTGCTGTGCTGTGCTGTGCTGTGCTGTGCCGTGCCGTGCCGTGCCGTGCCGTGCCGTGCTGTGCTGTGCTGTGCTGTGCCGTGCCGTGCCGTGCCGTGCCGTGCCGTGCCCTGCCGTGCCCTGCCGTGCCGTGCCGTGCCGTGCCGTGCCGTGCCGTGCCGTGCCGTGCCGTGCCGTGCCGTGCCGTGCCGTGCCGTGCCGTGCCGTGCTGGTGCTGTGCTGTGCTGTGCTGTGCTGTGCTGTGCTGTGCTGTGCTGTGCTGTGCTGTGCTCTCACACCCTTTGGCACACTGCATCAATTCAGGATGGATTCCCAGGGGACCTTTCTGGACGCATCCCACTGCGACTCAGGGTAGACAGGTCAACCCCAGCCACCCCTTGACATTGTATTTTGCAAATAAGGGGGTCACACCAGATTACAACGTTGGGGGTCCCTCGTTCTCATTTTTTTTGGTTCCAACAGGATGCGTTTCTCAGGAGCCGGCCACGTGAGCCACAGTCTACTCGTCCTTCTTGCAGGCCCGTCAAACTGAATGCCTCCACGTCCCCACCCACAGTTTCACCCATCCCCATCCCCACCCCCACCCCCAGTGCCAACGACCCAAGCTGGTGCATATGGCGGCGATTGATTTTCGAAAAGCATTTTTATATCCACCCTGACCCCGCTCCGCGGGCCCCCTCCTTAAGCCTCGATATGCCGTAGCACTGGTGCCTCGGCACGCGAAGACCCCCAAAAGCCGTGCTTGTGCGGGGCATGTCAGCCGGAGCTGAAGCATTGAATCGGATGGCCGGAGCGGGGATTCTGCATTAGAGGCTGCGCGTGGCCAAGGTCCCGTCCGCGGTAGCCTCACAGGCGAGAGGCGCCGGGAGCATGGCAGCCAGAGTCCATGCGTCTCCGAGCCATTCCCTGAGTGCTTTGACGAAGCGGAGGCCCAGGACGAAGGTATTTTGAAGCCAAGGACGGCCTGAGGCGGTACTTGGCAGTTTGGGGAGTAGCCCATTGCGGCTGGCGCTTGCCTGCCAATCGACAGTTGGTTGACTGTCAACCGCCGCCGATTGGCCGGCAACCGACAGCGGCGACGGGTACGCCGCTGTTCTGATGAGGCCTCCTGGAGTCCAGTCCCCCCTTTCCCACCCGCTGTAAGGTCCTGCGGCGGCAGTGCGTCTGCAGTGCATTTGCTCCTCGCTTTGGTGTTTTCTGGGCACATTTTGTTCGCCGACGCAATCGTTGGCCTTTTTGCGAACACTGGCGTGTCTTCCGTGTTTGCCCAGGATAGGCGTTGGGTACTGTGAGAGCAGCCTGTACGACGATCTTTCGTGAGACAGCCGTTGGATAGCAGGAAGTCGTCGCTGTTGTTGTTGCTGCTGCTGTTGTTGTGTTGCTGTTGCTGTTGCTGTTGTTGTTGTTGTTGCTGTTGCTGTTGCTGTTGCTGTTGCTGTTGTTGTTGTTGTTGCTGTTGCTGTTGTTGTTGCTGTTGTTGTTGCTGTTGCTGTTGCTGTTGCTGTTGCTGTTGTTGTTGTTGTTGCTGTTGCTGTTGTTGTTGTTGTTGCTGTTGCTGTTGCTGTTGCTGTTGCTGTTGCTGTTGCTGTTGTTGTTGTTGTTGTTGTGTTGCTGTTGCTGTTGCTGTTGCTGTTGTTGTTGCTGTTGCTGTTGCTGTTGTTGTTGTTGTTGCTGTTGCTGTTGTTGTTGCTGTTGTTGTTGCTGTTGTTGTTGCTGTTGCTGTTGCTGTTGCTGTTGCTGTTGCTGTTGCTGTTGCTGTTGTTGTTGTTGTTGCTGTTGTTGTTGTTGTTGCTGTTGCTGTTGTTGTTGTTGTTGCTGTTGCTGTTGTTGTTGCTGTTGTTGTTGCTGTTGCTGTTGCTGTTGCTGTTGCTGTTGTTGTTGTTGTTGCTGTTGCTGTTGTTGTTGTTGTTGCTGTTGCTGTTGCTGTTGCTGTTGCTGTTGCTGTTGTTGTTGTTGTTGTTGTTGTTGTTGTTGCTGTTGCTGTTGCTGTTGCTGTTGTTGTTGCTGTTGCTGTTGTTGTTGTTGTTGTTGCTGTTGCTGTTGTTGTTGCTGTTGTTGTTGCTGTTGTTGTTGCTGTTGCTGTTGCTGTTGCTGTTGCTGTTGCTGTTGCTGTTGCTGTTGCTGTTGCTGTTGCTGTTGCTGTTGTTGTTGTTGTTGTTGTTGTTGTTGTTGTTGCTGTTGTTGTTGTTGTTGTTGTTGTTGTTGCTGTTGTTGTTGTTGTTGTTGTTGTTGTTGCTGTTGCTGTTGTTGCTGTTGTTGTTGTTGTTGTTGTTGTTGTTGTTGCTGTTGTTGCTGTTGCTGTTGCTGTTGCTGTTGCTGTTGCTGCTGCTGTTGTTGTTGTTGTAGCGGTGTAGCGGTGTAGCGGTGATGGGCCTATTGTGCGCGCGGCGTCGCGTCCCCCCTTAGGATCACACAGCAGTGGATGCTAGAAGATCTACCTTTTCTCTACCGTTCTGTATTCTAGCAGTGGATGTACACAGCACAGCACCGCTATGCCGTGACACCGACTTTCATCCCCACTTCAGTCCAGGGGATCATTGTGGGTAGTGCTCTCATGCACTCAGGCACTTTGGATTTCTCCGTCTGTGGTCTATGGTGTGGCATATTTGTATTTGATTTCGTGGCTCTCTTTCACGTGCATCTTTCGGGTACCTGTGGCAGTGGTGGCAGTGGTCTAGACATTGTCTCTGGCCAGATACACTGCAACAATCATATGTCACGCAGCAAACAAACACACGCCAGTAATTGCGGCAGACTGGCGGCGCCGGTCACGGCACTTGCTGCTCCAGAATCTGATTGACTCTTCACTCTGATGTGTATGTGTCTCAAATTTGCCTCTGCAGAGCTGAATCTGCAACACACAGGGCCACAAGAATAATCACCGCTGCTGCGGGTGCAGCCTGTCTTGATGACGAGTGTACTGTTATAGAACCTGGACATGTACTGGGACATGGGTCACTGCAGGTTTGGGTGCTCTGTAGATTTGCACCAGAATATATTAAATGGAAAACTCTGCAAGAGAAAAAAGAAAAAAAACAGTAGAGTCGATATATGCAGCGATTGCAGTCGCACTGTGTATGTGTCTCGAGTTTGTTGCTGCAGACTGGAATCTGCGACATGCAGGGCCACAATAATGGTCACTGCTGCTGCGGGTGTAGCATGTCCTGATGACTAGCACCTTGGCCTGCACAGTGACATGGGTCACTGCAGGTTGGGGTGTTCTGAAGGTGTTCATCACGATATATTAATTGGAAAACACAGCAGGAGAGAGAACTGATATATGCGGAGTCGCACAGAGAGTCGCACACTGCTGCTCACTCGTGTCGCTGTGATGTTGGTGTCATCACCGTTTATAGTCTCCTGCTGGCACGCAAGCTGTTGCTCCCTCTGAGTACTCTTCATCGGCGCTGTCGCTTGTCACCTCGATACAGCCCGCCTCCATAGCCGCCGGTATTGCCTTTGCCGCTCTGGTTACCTCCATATCCGCGCTTGTTTCCTCCGCCGAACTCGTGACGTCGCTGATCTCGGTACTCATGGCCTGCCCGGCTGTCTCTGGCGTCGTGATACTCCGGTCTTCTTCTTGGACTCCCATCGCGCAGCGGACCCGACCTGTCGCGACCTGTGAACAGCAAACTACACAAACCACTGAACCAGCAGTGTACGCCATTGAGGGACGATGCGCGGGTGTCTGCACGCTGTTGTGGACACTGTGACGCCATACGCAGTGTTGTCAATGCGCACAATGCAGTGTCGACCCCGCGGTGGGGGGCGGTGACCCGGTGGCTGCCACAGCGCAATATGTACGTCTCGGCTACACATGTCCAGCCCAAACCCTTGCCAGCCACTGCCAGCTCCACCGACCTTCACGTCCGTCTCTCGCACACAGGGCCAGGCTGTGACGGCCAGGCATGCACTGTTGCACTCTGGCACATACACCGGCACACGGCACATATTGGGGATCATGGACAGAATGGCAGATACAAGGGTGCAGAGGACACTCAGAAAGACAGAGGCAGGATGGGGGTACAGCCGCGGGTCCCACTGAAGATGTGCCACCGTGCTGCGCTCTGGCGGTATATTGCTCACGCCTCGCAGGAGGGCTGCAACGTCAGGCGCCTCCTCGCTGATCAACTGAGCCATAGCAGACGTGACCTGCGCACACAGAGCGGCTGCGGGGATGTCTAGTGCCACTTGCAGCAGGCTGTGGGCATCAGCATTGGGCGTCATCCCCATCATGAGGGGCCACAGAGCTACGGTGGGAGGAGCGGACGCCATGAAACTGGCCAGCACACAGTGGTGTCCTGCAAGTGCTAGGATGTCTCCTCGGGGTGTCAGAATTTGCAGTCCACTCCAAGTCCTGTATACATACACGCCGTCACGCTGCACTCGCTGAAGGAGACTTGCTAGCACACGAAGCATCCCATGCAGCATGATCTGGGCCTGTGGGCAGTCTCGGAGAGAGTGGCAGAGCTTGTGGACATATTCCTGCCCACAACGGCCGCATACTCCTGCATCGTGGTCGTCGTGTACCAGGGGTGACCAGTCCCAGTACTGTGCTATCAACTGCACATGTCCACTGACGTGTGGGTGCAGGGCACTGTGTGACCCCCACAGGTCCGTGAGCGGCGCTGGGACAGTCCAGTGGTCCCAGAATTGAAAGGGCAGTACTTTTTCCTCCGTGCTGCGGCGGTCATACAGGGTCCAGCTGAACTCCGCGCGTATTGCCCGTTTGAGGTCCGCAATGACCCCGTGCGGTCCTTCTATAACTGGCGTGGGCTGGCCACCATGGCACCATGTCGATGGAATTCTCCATGTCGATGCGTTGTCGCCTTTCCACGCTGCCTTTGACTCTGCATCCGCTTCTTTGTTTAAAGCGGAGAGTAAGCCTCGCGTCTTGGTGTCATGTTCTGCTGGACACCAGCCACATCGAAACGGACAGCGCTCATACAGCAGCTCCAGGGACGCAGCAATCTGAGTTCGCGGCTGCCAGTGCTGCGCCTGCAGGTTTCGAGCATTGCAGTGGACAGCCGCGGACTGATTGTCGCACCACGGCCATATCATGACACCTTCTTGTTGCACAGATTTCACTGTGGTGTGGAGACTTTCAGCTACAGCCGTGGCTTCCATATCCATGGTGCTGGAGTACTGGGCTCTGATTTGCGCCCTCCATCGTCTGAGAATGACTCCTTCAATCGTGGCCAGCACCGCCCCAAGGCCCCACGTGCACCGATCACGGGAAGTGCTGCAGTCTGCCACTAGTAGCAGGATAGGCACTGCAGTCTGAAATCTGAGTGGCATCGGCGCCCACGTGCCTCCGTTGCCTCGATATAGCCTGAATGTCCACTGACGCGTTGTGCACCATGCTGCAAAGACCCCAAAGTCGCTGACTTTCCTCTTGGCCACGGTCTCTGGAGTGGCCCCGCTGAAGGCCCGCTGTAACTCTCGTTGACAGGCTTCTCGCGCCAAGCGATTCGGAGAGTGTGCCACCTTCCATAATTCCATGACAGCAGACCTCCACAGTTTGTCTCCTGGCTTCGGAACAGCCAACCTTCCTTTGTTTGCAGCACCAAATACGAATGATCGTGGCGTTCTGCGGGGAAGACGAAGGGCAAGCCTGCCTGCACCAGCTACTGTGGACGTCACCTGGGACACCGGCCCTTGTCGTTTCGTCTCCGCAATGCAGTCACTGGGCCAATCAACTTGTCGCCTGTAGACCCAACGCACTGTGATCATGCCGTCCAGAATGACCCTCAAAAGGCTCACTGATGTTGGGTGTTGGGCCAGCCTGGACATCACTTTTCGTGAGGCCTTTCGTGCTTCGCGCTCATCATCTGTCGGGCTGGCAGCAAGATGCACATTGCCTCCCACCATTTTTACATACTCTTGTGGCCCAGCACTGTTGATGTCTTGATTCTCCACCCGGATGTGGCTGGGCTCTTGGGCAGCACCTTGCTTTGATGGTCTTTGGGCCATTAGGCCAAATTTATCGGGGTTGCACTGGCCGTTCAGCCGGCCAATTTCCGTCACACATACATCCGCATTAGCCTGCATGGTGTGCTGTGTCGGTGCTGCTACAATGGCATCGTCCACGACCATCAGTGCCGTTATCTTGTGTTGCCCGGATATTGTTTCCAGCGGCACCTGCTGACATTGCGCGTTCGGGGCTGTCACCAGGAGGGCCGTGTAGAAAACGTACCAGAACGGATCAAGGCCGCCACCCTAGATAAGCCCGCTGGCAATGCTGTACGCAGCAGTGAGGCCTTGGACGGTCACTACATACGCAAGCAGCCGGCTGTACAGTTTGCGGGACTGCTGACACGCCCAGTGCCACAAGGCGTCATGCGACGCCTGGCGACTCAGGGCTGTCAGATCTGTTTGCCCGTAGGCATTGCTCTGATCGAGCTTGAGGAGGTACAGCCGTCTCTTGGCTCTCACATGTTGTATCTGGAGAATGTACAGCACCCTGCGCAGATGGGACGGGCTGAGGCCTTTGACCACTGCATACTGCGCATCTCCGAAGACCTCTGGCGTTAGCACACGCTGACCTCGCCGGAACTGGAACCGTTGACGGTGGCGCAGTACTCCCGACTCTATGATAATGGGTCTCGTGGCCTTGTTCAAGATGACGCCTGGCTTTTTTACGACAGGCAGGTGTGGCGCACTCAGTACATCATCGGGCAGCTGGTCCAGGTCACATACCAGCATTGCAGCGAGATGTGACAGGGCCCACATTCCCATGTGTCCTGCAAGCACCGGCGCATACCAGTCCATCGTTGCTGTCGCTGATGTCTGGTCTGTCGCCGACTGGATGACTTCGCCTATCTTGGCTGAATATCCAACTCCTTGTTTAATTTGGCCCTCGGACTCTCTGACAGCTTGCAGCCTACAGGCTTGCTGTATTTTGGTGTGTGCTGTGGTCCTCCACGTGATCGTACCTATGTGCCTGTCCACCCATGTAGCAGGTACTGGGTTGGGCACTGGCGGGTGTCGCAAAGATGCTTCGTGTCGGACCGCGTCTTTCAGTTCTGCACCGCTCACAACTCGTTGTGTGCGCGAGTCCCAGATCCGATTGATGGCTGAAAATGGGACTGTCCTCTTCAGCCTCAGAATTGTGGCTGCTTCCGTGGTCAGGCTGGCTTGCATCAGAATGTTGCGCTCCTTCACCATTGCATACCAGGCGCGCTCTCGTTTCGTCTTGTCCCATGTTGCTTGATCGTGGCTGGGCGGCTGCTGCGGATGGCGCTCGGCTTCTTGCATTATGACTTGGGCTCGAGCCATGTCCGCTGCTTCCTGACCTTGACGCCGGTGCTCCTCTACAGCCCCCATGGCATCCCGATACCTGGCCAGCCAGTCATCTGTTCCTCCGTCATATTGACTCAGGGCCTCCAACATGTCTCCAAAGGCTCTCTTATCTCCTTGATCCCATGCTCCTATACTTACTGGACGGTACGATGCACTGCTGCCGCCCCACGCCGTGACGCTGAAGCTCAGGGCCACTACCACCAGCGGGTGGATCGCAACGAGGCCCTCGTCATACGCAACTCTGGCGACCGTTGTACGGGCAGTTGTGACAGCGGCCCAGTCTTTGTGGAGTCGCTTTTCTGCGCCTGTGCACACCGGAGTCACCCCTGCTGCAGACAGCGCGATCATGGACGGCAGATGAGTGGGCACGTGTTTGTTCCAGTCACCGAGGTATATTTCGAACGCCGGAGGCTCCACTGCTCGCAATTCTGCTATGGTGTGTAGCACTTGGCGGTACTGTTCTCCTCGACTGCGATGGGGCATGTGCAGGACATATATCCGGCAGCACTGCCCATGGACAGCTAGGGTGACAACAAACAAATGTCGTGAGTCATGTATTAACATAGCATGCGCACAGGTCTGCTTCCGCATGAGAAGGAGCATCCCTTGGCCAGCACAGCTATGGCGGGACTTTCTGCGCATATATCCAGGTACTTGCTGTTCATATGCCTTCTCCGCCCACACCTCACAGACAGCAGCCAGCGTGATACTGGCACGCAGCATTTTACCGGTGACAATCTGCCACTTGTCTTCAGTAAGGCTCTGCGCATTGACGAACATGGCGGAGAGACGCACTGTCTTGGCTGCACCCAGGGATGGCACTAGACGTTGTCCTTGCCAGGGGCCGGAACTGTGGTGGGACGGCCTCGAACTGACTGGGCCATGTTCTGGTATCACCAGTAACATGTTGCCGTGCTGCACTTGAGTCACTGTGCAGATGCAGCGACATTGGCTCATGTCCAGCGCACTTACCGGCAGCTCCCACAGGGCTATCCACTCCTGGCACCACTTCTGCACATATTCCTCCTGATGTGGACAGATCAGCCGACTCCAGCTGCACACACCTCCATCTGGGCGTCGCCACAGTTGGCGCACAGTGATATACAGCATGGTGCGTAGGAACTCTTCGCATGTCATCGTCCACTGCAGCGGCGCAGGCACCTTATCTGGCAGCGGGTACGCCAGTATGCCAGTGTGCTGGAAGAGGGTGGCTCCTGCCGTCAGCACAAATCTGGTGGCTCCACAGCGCAGCTCACCCGATCGAACAGACCTCGGGGTCGACGACGCTGTCGCATGGGACACCCATACTACTGTGCGTTGGCCGCAGCGGTCCGCTTCTCCTGGTTTGGATGCAGTGGGGGGGCCTGCCACGGTCATGCCACACTGCCACTCTACACCAAGCAGGGTTGCGGCATCATTATATGTATGCCATGTCGGGTCTTTGATGGTCAGGTGTCGTTGCACTGACACTTGGCTCTGATTCGGGACAACGCGGTCCAAGGCCGGCCCATACGGGCATTTGAGGCCTGTTGCGGCTCGGGTACGACCTCGGAATGTGTGTACAAGCTTATGACGGGGCACGTCGTCGGATACTTCAGCGGTGCACGGAACTGCATGAGTGACCGTAAATTGTTGCCGGTTGCGGCGCGGCTGCATATTTCTCTCCCAGCGGCAAGTGGTCTCTGACGGAACCCAGATGCCGTCATGAAGAATCGCCTCCGCAATGGCAGCATGTGTTTCAGTGGGACCCGCGGTGTCATGGGATGTCAGTTGCACGGGGGCTCCTGGGGAGTCGGCAGTGCCTGGGCCCCACAGAGACAGAAGAGGCCGAGATGGACAGTAGGGCCACACCGATGAGACGCACATCGCCGGAGGCACACCTGTTGTTGCATAGTGTGACACATCAATTTCACGTGCTCGACCTCGCGGGCGCGCTGACGGGGGTCCTTGTTGGCGCACTTGCCGCAGGACCGCCATGTCGTGTCGTCGTTTCAGGCGGACGTCAACTCGAGAGCGGCGGAGCGTTTTCCGGTTCCAATCTTTTCCATCCATTATTTCATCAATGGACGGAACATCAGCAATGAGGAACAGTTGCGACGTCATGCGGTCAGCCTTGCACATCCGCTGGATAATGTCAAACAGCTCGTCGCCATTATGACTGCGGAACGAGTCATCGAGATCTTTCAGGATTTTGCGGGGCTCACCCCCGGTGAACCCTGAGATCTCTAGAATTCCCAGGCGGTGTGAGGCTTTGGACACTTCTGCATACGCTGGTTTCTTGCTGCCACCTTCCTCGTCGTCCTCATCATCGTCCACATCTCTCGCCCGCATGGCTTTGACTATCTCCTTCACCGCTGCGACGGACAGTCCACCTGCTGAACTCGGCGAAGCGTCAGCTTGTTGCATCTCCTGCCTGACGATCGCTCGCAGGTCATCTTGAGGCGGCTTGTCTCCACTCGCTTCTCCGTGCTCTGCACGCAGTTCATCCAAGATTTTGCGAATTTCCGTGCGACGTGCCAACGCTGCGTTGGACACACGGTCTCGGGGCAGAAACGAGTCGGCAGAGCTGGCGTGTGTCGGGAAAATCATGTCTGCATAGACCAAGTATGCTGTGTTCCAGCCAGACCCACGGGAGAGCATCGCGAGGCTTTGGCGCGAGAGTTCACCCAGGAGACGTTGGCCAACTCCTGCTGCTTCCAGCACGACGGACGCTGCCAGCACTATTTTGTCGCATGCTGACATCTGGCCTCCCCATCTGGCCTCCAGGAACGGCAGAGTCAGCGAGGAGCGCCATCGCCAGCAGACGGGATTGGGCTGACGTCTCTTGCGCAAAGTCGTCCAGGGGGACTGAGTGCTCTGCATCATCATGGTCGATCGACCCAGGTGACTACGGCTGCCCCATCCACTTCAGCGACTCCCTTGAAACTGGCGAAATGCGTGACTTTGATCTTCGGGTGACACGAGGGGGAGTCAGTCGGCATGTTGTGTCACTTGCTGCAGAGCGCAGTGCAGGGATGTGTCAGAGAACAACTCCAGCAATGGGTCAGTGCCATGCATGCTGCGCGCCATGGAAGGCGGACGGGGGCCCCAGGGGGCTAGGTATCTGCAGTAGATCCTCCGTCAAGGTCGTCACTCGGTGCGCCGTGAAAGGCGGACGGGGGCCCCAGGGGGCTAGGTATCTGCAGTAGATCCTCCCGTCACTATCGTCAAACTGATGGCGCTTCTGGCAGCGTTGTATCGGCAGCTGGTCTGCTCAAGCGCCACTTGTTTTTTAAAATTGTCGTCTGGATGTTGCTGTGCCAGCTTGCTCAACAGTGGGACGCCTGTGACAAACTCCAGCACAGCGGCAACCTTTCACTCTCACCCTTTGGAGTGTGTTTCATGCCTACATTTTCGCACAACACAGTTCATCGCAGGTTATCCTCGCTTATTTCTGCCTACGCATGTGAGATGACACCACCATGGACTACTCGTGACGGTACTGCACCTGTACTTATCTATTTGCAGGCACTACTTGAGATAGGGCAATGTCTCCGTTGTCTCAACACGTCACGGAGTAATGATACCAAGGAACCTTGGATTGCACATTGTGGTTCACCTTGCAGAGCACATCACATGCACGCACATATGCAACTTGTTATCTCACCAGCTGGTGATTCTGCTCGCCACCTTGGCCGCTGTATGTCAACGCTTCAGTGGTTCAAGCCAAGGGGCTGAGATTTCGACTTGTCATTTATTTAACAGGCGATCTGGCAAATTTGCCTGGGCTGTGCTCAATTCTGTCAGTGCGTTCCAGGCAACATTTGTACACGGACATGACACAAGTTGAGACGGCTTCTGCGAGGCATTGCACATGCATGGCACGGTTCAAACCTGTGACGTCACCAGCAGGTGAGTCTGTCAGCTGCACTGGCTGCTGAGTGTTTGTGGAGGATGCGCTCAGAGCCAGGAAGCTCAGATTCCAACCTGCAGTTATTTCAACAGGTGAGCCTGTCATCAGCTTGAATGCAGTGTGCAGACATGTCATTGTGTTGTGAGTCTGTGATATGGGCTGAATGATGGATTTTCATTTTGTTCTATGATCCCTTTCCCCTTGTCTATGTTTGCACGCACATGCCAGTAATTATGGCTGACTGGCGGCGCCATTCAACTGTGTGCATACTTTTCAGCTACTCTGTCATGCTCACTCTTTTACCTTACCTACCAGCAACCGTAGGTCTGCTGTGTGCCTAAGCGAGGAGGTTGTTGTTGTTGTTCTTGCTGTTGCTTGTTGCTGTTGCTGTTGCTGTTGTTGTTGCTGTTGTTGTTGCTGTTGTTGTTGCTGTTGCTGTTGCTGTTGCTGTTGCTGTTGCTGTTGCTGTTGCTGTTGTTGTTGCTGTTGCTGTTGCTGTTGCTGTTGTTGTTGCTGTTGTTGTTGCTGTTGTTGTTGCTGTTGTTGTTGCTGTTGTTGTTGCTGTTGCTGTTGTTGTTGCTGTTGTTGTTGTTGTTGTTGTTGCTGTTGTTGTTGCTGTTGCTGTTGCTGTTGCTGTTGCTGTTGCTGTTGCTGTTGCTGTTGCTGTTGCTGTTGCTGTTGCTGTTGTTGTTGCTGTTGTTGTTGCTGTTGTTGTTGCTGTTGTTGTTGCTGTTGTTGTTGGGCCGTGGCGTTGCAGTGTGCATGCCCTGCAGGTGTTTGGGCCGGAGGAGCCCAAGCCGCAGTCCCGGAGGTGCCGGTCGCACGTGCACAAGCGCGGGGCCTCGTGGGGCTCGTCGGGCTCCCCCACGAAGCTGGACCCCGCTCCGCCGTGGGACGAGCGGAACAGGCAGCCGCGTGCGCCTTCCGAGTCCCGCATGGACAAGAAGCAGCTGGAGCTGACGCCCGAGCACGTGGAGCCTCAGATCGACGGGGCGAAGGCCAACCGCATGTCTGTACTCACAATGGGGGAGGCCACCGCTGGCGGCAAGCCCGAGGCCCAGCAGTCGTGGAAGAAGGAGAAGAAGGAGCTACCGGGTGTGCGTGCTGTGAAGCGCGCGTGCGCACCCGCCCTTGTACACGCACAACGACCCTCGGTCTGGCCAGAAGACAGAGACAGAGAGAGAGAGAGAGAGACTTGGAATGTGAAGCGTAACACACGCGCGCACGCAGTCAACAGCAGGCGGGCGCAGGCATAGGCAGGGCTGGGGCATGCGGAGCGCGTATTCAAGAGGGGCATCGGCTCGGGAGGCTGGGATGGCGCGTCATGGGTGCACAGGGACGAAGTTCACATCACCCTCCACCGCGGAAGGGTCTCACCCGAGGTGAGGGCCAGATCCGGGAATCTGGACCTTGTGGCGGCCTTGCTGCCAGAAGACCCAGTACGGCCTGCAGTGCTGTTGCGAGCGACCCCGCTGACCCATGCTGGTGCCCCTCCTTGATATGGCACGCACGCACGCACGCACACGCGCGCGAGCGCTGGTGCAGAGTGCTAGAGGTTCTGCAGTAAGGACAAGAGGGAGGGAGGGAGGGAGGGAGGGCGAGAGGGCGGGAGGGCGTGAACCATGCCTGAAAGAAAATCACAAACGGTTGCTATCATGCCACAGCGGCGGCTCTGAACCGACCATTCGCGCGGCAAGGCATGCCAGTATGGCGCCCCCCCCCCCCCCCCATCCTCAACGCCGACCCGAACCCCTCCCTCCCTCCCTGGGTCCGCATCTCTGAAGTCTGGGGTGCAGTTGGGTATCTGGAGCTCATTGCCATGCAGCGGCCTTTGTCCGCGTCCGGAGACGTGGTCCCTGCAGTCGTGTTTCCCCACTCCACTGAGCCCTGTGCAGCCAGCCCTCTGCTCTCTGTTATGGAAGTCGGGTGATCCGGGTTGGTCATGTTGATTGCTCTCAGAAGGGGACGTTTGCCTTGTTCAGGGGTGTTCCTGTCCTTGCGGTGATGTGTACCCTCTCCGCTCAGGCCCCCCCTTCTCTGCTTTCCCAGTGAGGAGACCCGGGGGGGAAGGAAGGAGGTGACCAGCAGCAGCAGTCCGCCCACCCCGAGTCTGCACTGGATTGGTGGTGGTCCGCACTCGTACGCAGCCCGGGCACAATGCGCGTCTAACCCGGATCCCCCCCCTTCACCCCCCCCCCCCCCCTCACACACCCCGGCTGTTGGGGTGAGCCGCGCGGAGGACTTCCTCCTCAAAAGGCGAACACGTAAGTACACCCGGAAGTACCGGCACCCCCCCCCCTTTTCCCTCCCTCCCTCCCTCCCTCCCTCCCTCCCTCCCTCCCTCCCTCCCTCCCTCCCTCCCTCCCTCCCTCCCTCCTTCCCTCCCTCCCTCCCTCCCTCCCTCCCTCCCTCCCTCCTTCCCTCCCTCCCTCCCTCCCTCCCTCCCTCCCTCCCTCCCTCCCTCCCTCCCTCCCTCCCTCCCTCCCTCCCTCCCTCCCTCCCTCCCTCCCTCCCTCCCTCCCTCCCTCCCTCCCTCCCTCCCTCCCTCCCTCCCTCCCTCCCTCCCTCCCTCCCTCCCTCCCTCCCTCCCTCCCTCCCTCCCTCCCTCCCTCCCTCCCTCCCTCCCTCCCTCCCTCCCTCCCTCCCTCCCTCCCTCCCTCCCTCCCTCCCTCCCTCCCTCCCTCCCTCCCTCCCTCCCTCCCTCCCTCCCTCCCTCCCTCCCTCCCTCCCCCCCTCCCTCCCTCCCTCCCTCCCTCCCTCCCTCCCTCCCTCCCTCCCTCCCTCCCTCCCTCCCTTCTGGATTCCATCCATGTTTTGTCTCTCGGCGCAGGCCTGAGTCCATCATCGGGGACCTGGGTGCTGCTCGAGAAGCCCAAGCACGTCATGGCCCCCGTGCCAAACGGCCCGCATCCCCCTTTGAACCTGCAGCCCGCCCCCCCCGTCCCCTGGGCCTTTGCCCCCACCCAGTCCATCCCCCCGCCCGGCAACGTCCTGTACTCCAACTTCGTCAGCCCCACCAAAGCGCAGACCGGCGCCCTCTTCCGGGCCCAGATCGCCACGGTGTCACCCCCGAAGCGGGCCACGGGCCGGCGGCAGTCCCTCGGGGCCGTCTTCCCCGCGTCCCCCTCCATGACGACCACCGGCAGCATGCGCCTGCACCCGCCCCCCGCAGGACGCCCCCTGCAGCGGGTGCTCCCCGTGGCTCCCGTGAACCGCATGGAAATGAAGCACGCATGACGCCTCCTCCCGGGACGGGTCGCGGGGTTTCCTCGCTCTTGGCTGGGCTCCCGTAACGCCTGCTCCGCCGAACTGACTTCCCCGGCTAACCACCTTCTGACACGGACGGTTACCCCGGCGACCGTTTACGCGGCTCGGCAGCGCGGGCAATCGACGTTGGCCAAACCGGTTCGGGTGCCTGCTCTCGGCCAACCGAGTTCTTTCGTCCCCCCCCCCTCTGTCTTTGTTCTGCACACAGATCCGCCATTTCGTTGCACCTTTGGCCCGGGGCAGGGCTTCAGTGCCACACCCTTCGAAGGCTGGAAGAGGCCGGAGGCCTGCCCCCCCCCCCCCCCCGCCCCGTCCTCCTGCCCCACGTGAGGTCCCGTCACTTCAGTTCCTATGACTTTCCATACCCCCACCTAAAAAGCACCAGCCTCGCTCTGGCCAGGCCCGCCCTCTGCCCTCCAGGCATCACTTCCGCTAAAGCCCCCTCCCAAAAATAAGAACTAGTTCTTAACTTTGGTCCAGCTGGTGGCGGTATCAGTGGGGGTTCTTATCTTTGGGGGTGGTTCCTATTTAGCTTCTTGCCCATGACACCTCCAAGAGAGTCCAAGGTGGTTCTTATATTTGGCACACTCCCCGGAAACCCCGAGGTGGTTCTTATTTTTGGGGTGGTTCTTATTTTGGGCCTGGTTCTTATTTCTGGGGTGGAGGTTTATGCAAAACCCGAACAGCAAGCCCCGTATCTGATGTGTAATTCAGTTATCCCCAGCCCGGACAGAGGGCGGACCCACTCGATCTGAATGGTGCCTGAGGACTACTCCGTAGGATTTACCAGCGATGTTCGACAGAGTAGGATCCGCAGCCGTCTGCCGGTCTGACTTAGTAGGACCCGCTACCCTGGATTTGCGACTCCCTAGGACTGAGGACCACCCAACCATGGACGCCAGGCGAAGTCTGGGCATCCCAGACAGCATGACATGCAGAGCTACGATGGTCCAAAACCCACAGTGGGTGACCAGGAGTGAGAGATCGAAATGCAGTTTTGGGTAGATGCCACGACGTACCAGGCTGTTGGTAATACACATCCTTCTCGGTGTTTGTCGAGACCTTTCTCCCGGTGCTTTGCATTATTTCGTTATCGGGGCCTGCTGAACCCCCAAGTTGTGGACGCAGAATGGCTACGGGATTTACTGGTGTCGTTCCGGGACCCAGCTGACTGCCCATGTGGTGGGTTGACGTGGGCCCTCGGCAGCCGTTTGGTCCCCATTCAGTGGCCCAGGCACCTCCTAGCTGGGAGAGCTGGGAGAGGGGAAGGTGTCGCAGGGTACACAGCAGTCTTTTCATCCCTACAGATCCGTAGATGGATGATCTCGCTAGAGGGACGAGATGTAGGACCTGCACCATTGCATAAATGAACCGGAGCGCTTGTATCTAGAGACCACCCGCTTAGACACACATCCTCCATTCAAGGGTGTCCCTAAGAAAAACATGTGTGGCCAGCCGCCCGTGCTAGCAGGTACTTCCCGTGATCACTCCAGCATCCTGAGGTCATTGGCCTGCAATTGGAGAGTAGCATGTAAGTGAGCAACAACAGGGGTCTGCTGAACCTCCATTGGAAACGGACGTGTGGGTACATCAGATGATAATCTGATTTGGCGATGTGGCGGGTGTGGCAAGGCAACCATCCCAACCTTGCACGAACTGGGGGTGTGTGCCCATCTCCTCCCCAATGCGGACAAATCGCATGCTGTCAAGGGTAGGGGTCTGTTTGGCTGCTACCAGCTTCACGCAGGCGCGCCGCACTGGGACTCGCTGTCTGTGGTACCGTCAAGGCGGAGGGGTTTATAGTGATTTTGGGGGGATGGTGTCAGTACCGTAGCGGAGCAGGCACCACTCGCTTGAGGCAGCGCACATGCAGACAAGAGACCGAAAACGGACAGGCAGCAGGTTGTCGTTCTGATAGTGCAGCCCTCACACACCAATGCGCATCGGCCCTCCTTCCCACTCCTTTGTGGAGTCAGTTTGAAGTGCCTTTGAGTGGGTGCAATCCAGGAGCTATGGGTGGCTGTGTTAAACAAGGTCAGTCTACCAAAGGTTCCACCTACACTTCCCTTAGCTCACCTTAATTAGGCTTCAGCCCCCCCCCCCCCCCCCTATGCAACACAAAGCGGTCCGGGCCCGCTGATTGAAGTGAGGGCCTTCAGGGCCAGACAGCAAAGAGTTGGAAGTTGGATGGGAGACAGCAGATCAGGGCCCCATGCGGGAAGCCCAAGACCGTGCTCCTACGCCACCCTCCGCCGCGTTCGCACGGCTCAGTCCCCAAAGTGTCCCCCACACGTGTGGGCGCTGGGCCCCTTTGGGAAGGGACAGGCTCTGGCCCTCCGCAGCGCCCCGATGCCTCTCTCGTGCCGTTCCCCGCGTGTCTGAGTGTTGTCGCAGGCACGTCAGTGCACAATGGAAGATCCTTTGCCCCACCGTCGCAGTACCCCCACCCCCTCTTTGTGCACACAGTCAGACATGCTACTGGCGTGTGGCAGGGAAACTGGTTCTCAGTCGCAATCGGCAAAGGCCACTCAGTAATATGCGCCCCCCGCAACACCAGAATTCAGTAGGAACGTGCTGTGTCCACAGTGTCGCTCAGTAGGACCCCGCACCATCTGATCATGTCTGAGCCGGCAGCCCCTCGTGGTAAGTCTGCAAGCACTCTGCTGCGTATGCAACGAGGTGAAGACCGCTGTACATAGTGGAAAGCAGTTCGGAAGGCTCACGCGACTGCTTCAACTTATGGCTGCACGCCTCCGGCGGGGGCATTCCGTCGATCAGACCCGACCACTGCTCTCTCTCTCTCTCTCTCTCTCTCTCTCTCTCTCTCGCCCCCCCACCCCCCTCCCTCACCCTCTCTCTCTCTTTTGCTCAAACACCCGATTGTCCAGACATCTTTTGGGGAGGACGTCTCCGCAGCCTTGGGTCGTTTTGCCTTTGTTTGGATAGAGGGGCGGTGGGGATGGGGAGGTACTAATGGTGGCCACTGCCGCCGTGCCATGCGTGTTCCTTGAAGCCCCCGCCGCGCAACGGCATGCGCACCCGACAGCCCACAACCGCTGTTTCAACCGCTTGCACAACCCCGTTCTCCGTCTCTCAGCTGCGGTTGATACTACCGCCACCCCGTGCTGCGCCTCAACCGACGCAAACCCTTACCAACTGCCAGCCCACTCGCGGGGCTGCGTGGGTTGGGCCTCAGGCCCTCGACCAAAAACCAAGGGTTGCGGTGGATTCCTGCCCAATGATGTGGCTCTGCCCACCTCCTTGGGGGGGCGGGACGGGGGTCAGTCGCTGCGCCCCACAACCACTTTGGGCACGTGTTTCAATGCCCATAGCCCGAACACACCGCCCCCGCCGCCAAACGAGCATTTGCGAGCGGTGCGAGCAGATACTCGTTTTCGACATCGTCGCCGTCTCAGAACTGTTTTTTTGTGAGGTTGGTCGACCAGGACCAACAGCAATGGAATGACCGGGACAGGCACTGACGAAGGCAAATGAGCTTGTGCTTGCACCAGCAGAGCATCGCCGTCAACCTTTCCACTCCCCCCAAGCGAATACTGAAACTCCAACTCCATATGATCACCGCGCCACACCGGCTCACACTCTGAGTCCGGAAATGCCGCCGTGTCATGTCCTTTTCTTTGACCGCAACCCCGCCGACAACTCTCCTGACCTTCCGTCGAATGACCCCCCCGCTCCAGACTGACAGTGCAAGGTTGGCCCCTTCGGAGAGACTTCATCTGGAGCCCACGATCCGCAAAAATGTTGAGCGCGATGAGGGGGTCATTTTAAGCCATATATGTTGGGGTCCGGGTGCCCCCCTCCCCTTCAGCTGGCCCCAGACCCCCCCCCCCCCCGCCCTGAAATTGGCTGGAAAGTGGGAGGGAGTCGGCGTATGGCCCGATGCTACGCCCCCCCCCCTGCCCCCCCCCCCCCCTCTCTTCCAATACAGCCCTGCCCTCCCCCCATCGCCCTTATAATATTGCGGAATTCCAGTGGTACCGTGGGCCATTGCGCTTGGTCTATGGTCAGTATGGCCAAGCAAACCTCGCAGGACCAGTAGCCTGAGGACCTGTAACCAAGAATCACAAATAAAAAATCACAGTGAGGGGTGTGATTTGTGTGTCACAGGGGCAGACAGCTGCGCTATGCGTCTTGAAACAACTGATGGAATTTCACAAGTGCAAGCCATTTATCCACAGATGCTGTCCCGATCACGTGCCAGTAATTTACAAGCCTTGTGCAAGCACTGAGTCCGGCGCTCCAATCGGCCCTTCAGCTCGCTGATGGCATGTCATTGAAACTGACATTGTAGTATTTAGTTTGGGCATAAGAAGTGTATTTCAGCGCGAGTGAGTACCTACTATCCGGGTCCGTTTTGACCTTGCCATCGTACAAGATCAGGCCAAGGGTGGAGAAGGGACGATTTGCCCCGATTTTGCCACCCGATTTGTTGGATTCTTGGTGCCCTGTTAATATTTGACAGTTCTTAGTGTTCACGTGTCTTACTTCTTGTGCCAACAGGCTGTTTTCACCTCCATGGCCTGTCATACTTGTGATTGCCAACGCTCTTGGTTGTGCATGAAGAAACAATTTTTCCATCAGGTTGACCACTCCAAGGCAGGTGAGAAAAATACTCATATTGGGATCTGAATATTTGACTGTACGACCAGTGCTATGACCGGTGGGTCAATGACATACCCCTGCTCAAGGACCATGTACAGACCAAAGGGTGAATTTTTTTTTCGAAAATTGAGAGAGATTTTGGATTTCCACGCGACTGTGCAACAAGCAAAAGGAAGGTATGTTTGGGGCCTGGGACCAAGATCCGGGTCACTGGGAAGCTGTTTTGCCGAAAACCATGCTGAAAACCTGCTGAAAGTGGTCCTCCGATTTGTTGCCTCGATTTGTTGAAAAATTCCCCCCAATTGTTTTTTTTTGGGTGGGGGTCGGAGCTTCCCATAGACCCATAGGCCCCTGCCTGCCCTCTTATGGATTGGCCGTGCACCACGTGTGGCACCGCAGCCTCCTCAGCGCGCCACCTGTTGTCCCGCCCCAGCAGCGGCATTGCTGCAGACACCACGCCGCCGCCTTCGTCCCCTTTGGCGCACCGTATCTTTGATACCTCCACGTTTTGGACCTGCCCATCCTGCCCTACTGAACACGATGCCTCCTTAGTGCCCCATACTGTACATAGCCCCCCTGCCCCCCCTTGTCCAAGCCCTGCCTTGCCCAAGCCCCACATGCGAGGGGGACCGTTTTTTTCGTGCTCAGATTAATGCGGAATGAACAGGGAGACCAGTTGGTGCTCCAACCCTGTGCTCTCCTAGGGAGGATTGAATGTCCCATTCGATCTCCCTTACCAGCACCATCATCACCATCACCATGAGAAACATCAAATGATGCAATCATTGTTGAAGTGCCTCCAACCCCTGTTTGTCTTGCCCCCTTTTCGTTTACGAACAGGGGATCACTATCTCTGTGTGTGTACAGATTTGTTGAAAATTTATTGTGTTTTTGTGAAGCAGCATGCAGGTCTTTCGCTCCCCGTTTAAGAGTGCGTCGTCTTCGGCCCCAGACCAAGGAGCTTCGGGTTCTGGGGCGGACGCGCCGGTGCAGGACACCAGCCGGATGTCGCCTGAGGAGTTGCGCGCGTTGCTGCAGTCCCAGCAAGAGGCGATCGGGCACCTACAAGCACGGTTGGAGAGCCTGGCCGTCGCGGAGAGAAATTCAGTGCCGGACTTGACCGCGGAGGCAGTGGAGCAGATGCTGGGGGGCGACAAAGTAGCCAGTTGGATGCGCCAGTCAGGCAAGGCACTGCGGGACTACGTTAGAAGCGCAAGTGCTGCACCGGTCAGGCCGTCCGACGTGATGGGCAATGCGATGGAATGCCCGAGGGGCGACAGGCTGGCCTACAGGATTTGGGGTATCATCCTCGACTCCCAGCAGGCGTACGCCCAGAGGTTCGCGCCGGAGTCCAACAGTCGGGCGGACCCGTCAAACCCGCTGGATGCCATGAGCTGGCCAGATGCGGTCAAAAACGGGGGACCGTCCTTTAAGTATAAGGGCATCGACTTCGCTATGCGACAAGGCGTCCTTCATTGGATGACGAAGAAAGGAAGGTGGGTACCCATATCCGCCCGCCCGTCTGGCGACTGCCAGAGATGCGCCAAAGAGGGCGTCCCATCAGAGCAGTTGAGGCACTGGCATTTCCAGTGTCCCCACTGGTCCTGACGGGACTGTCGCCTCTGCGACAGGGCGGGGTGGGGATGGCCGTGTTGGTGTGAAGATTCCCAACCCGCGCGTCCGATCCCCACCCGCGAGGCCTTACCTGCTGCCAGAGCGACCTTCAGCGCGGCGGCGGCGGGATGGGCAATGGCGATGGCGGCTGTTGGATCGTTTAGGGTGGCGGCCGTGGGCGTTCGGGGCTGGGCCCCAAAAACGCAAGCCCGATACCGTTCCGCCCTGTCCGCGGTGGCGAAGTATGAGGGAACCAGGGCTTTGCGGACGCCGCTTACTGACACGTTGTCTGACTTCTTGGCGTCAAGGGTCTCTATGGGGCAGGCCAGATCCACCCTCAGGGGTTATGTGTCCGCGTCTCGAGCGGCGGAAGATATCAGGCTGCTCCCTAGCTGTGTTCAGGCCATCCACTGGAGACTTGCAAAGTCTGGAAAACCGACACCGGGACAGCCATACCTGGGACCGGAGGGTCTCAGCCTCCTGTGGGCCAGAGCGGCCTCACCGGTTGAGCAGGCAGTGGCGGCGTTGGCGAACCTCAGTTGGCTTCTCTTCTTGCGAGTCTCAGAAGCGGTGTCCATCACGCCAGCGGGACTGGCAAGCGATTCCGTGGTCCTGTTCGTCACTACCAAGGTTGGAGGCCACAGGGAAGTGCGGCGCCCGCTTTATGAGTGGGGACGCTCGTGGGTCCGATTCCTTACATCCTACGCCGCGGCAAGCTGCGTCCCGGAGGGTCAACCGTTGGTTAGGGGAGGGGTTGAGGCAGTGGAGAAGATCTTCGCAGACCTCCTCCGTGATTCCCCGTATAGTGACCATCGGTGGCATTCCCTGCGGCGGGGGGGCGCTGCGGCCGCCTTCCACCGCTCTCCAAATGTGGCCTATTTCGTTTGGTGGGGGAGGTGGAAACGACTGGCCACGGCGTTGGAGTACGCTGTGGGCTACTCTGACCCTGCGGTGGTTGGGGCTTTGGTGCTTCCATGGCCTGTGGGTGGCCAGACTCCTAGTGAGCGGTTGGCTGTGCTGCTGGCCGACCTGTGGGGTGACCCCATGTATGCTAATCCCGAAAGGAAGTCCCCGAAGGCGTCGCTGGAAATCGCTGCCCCGGTGCCTGCGGGGCCTGTGGTATCTCTTCCTGATATGGATGTGGCGCCGCATCAAGGGGAAATGGACGACGTGGAGTCTGATTCGGATTCTTCGTCCGTCCCCTCGGAGTCTTCGGCCTCCGCCGTGTCCACAGCAAGCGCCTGTGGCTCCACCGCAAAGCCCGCACCGCCCGCTGATCCGGGGGAACGCCCTCCACAATTCACGCCGGGAACCGGACCTCAGGTCGGGGGCGGCAAGAGGAGGCTGCGATGTAAGGGAGCCGGCAAGACACCGCGAAGTGGCGCAGCAGAGGTCGACGGCGACGGTAAACCGAGGCCCAAGCGGCGAGTCGTTGGTCTGGGCGGTTCCATATCTGTCCAGCGGCATCATGCGGCGAGCGCGAAGGTGGGCCTGGGTAATGCAAAAGCCAGACGGCCTGCCTCCAAGAGGGGGCATCCTGATGGGCCTCCAGTCGGGCCTGCCAGCAAAGTGGCTGTGCGTTCCCCACCGGAGAATCAGGGCCAAGGCGGCAGTGCAGCGGCAGGCAAGCGCGGGGGGGGGGGTCGCCTGGAAATTCGCCCCGTGGGGGCGATTCGCGAAACCCCATCTGCCTGTGACGAGCCTGTTGGTGGCCCAGTGCTGAGTTCAGCTCAGGGATCGCTGCAGGTTATCACATTGGCGGATGGGGGGCCCCGCCCTCTGACCATGTGCGTTCGGAACCAGTTCCGTTGTTTGTCCAATTTTTGCAAGCCTTCTTTACATTCTTACCGTGGCTTCACCAGGCACTGTCTTGCGGGGTTCTGCTACTCATGAAGCGACTCCATTTGTTTGTGCTTCGCTTGTTTGTGACGTGTGAGGACTACCGTTTGCGGTCAGCGCCGGATATAATTTTTAACGCGCTGTCAGAATTTACCGCCGAGTCTTGGCAGGCTCTTTTGCATTTGTCTACGTCGCCAGTGCCGCAGGTGGGCAGGATGGACCCGCAGCTGGTGGAGAGGGGTTTAGGGGCGGTGGGAAACTACACGATTTCCGATGATCTGTGGTGTGAGTTGGCCCCCCCTGATTTTGAGGCGTCTGTGTCCGATTTTCACTTGGAGAGGGAAAGTCACTCGTCTAATAGGGAGGCTTTGGTGCGACCCATGGTTAAATGGTTGTTGCGTGAGGAGATAGTTACCATTATGGATGAAAATTGCCCTTTGAGGGCGACATGCTGGCCGTTTGTGATCCCAAAGTCCACAGAAAAAGTGTCCCTTATATTTAATCTCGTTGAGTTCAATGAGAGCTTACATAAGCCGCTGTCTTTCTCGTTGGATGGTTGGGAGCAAATCTCTAAGAAGTTGGCGGATTGGCCGGCCGATAGGCCGTTGTTTTGTACACACGTGGACCTTAAAAACGCCTTTTGGAGTTTTAAGTTGCCAAGACGACACGAGAGAGCCTTTCGGTTCCGAATGCGTTGGGAAGGTGTGGAGAGGGTGTTTTGTATGTCGCGGATGCCGTTTGGTTGGAAACATTCCCCGTTGTTCTGTCAGACGGCGTTGGGAAGGATAGTGCGACCCTTGATCCCAGAGGGGTACACCCTCTTCCATTATTTAGATGATTTTTTGATTTTGGGGCCGGATCCAGCGCGTTTGCGTGTTATGACTGCTCGCGTGGTCAGGGCGCTAGAGGAGGCTGGTTTTATTGTGTCGGGAAAGAGTACGTTGGAGCCGGTTACGGATATATTTTTCCTAGGGAAGTACATAAATTTGGGAGTGCGCACGATCCGTTCACATCCTAGGGCCTTTCTCCAGATGTTCAACATTTGGCTCAGGCTGGCCACGAGGTCCAGGCCTTCTTCCCGGTTGCTCTCCAAGGCATTGGGCTTCATCCATTGGCACTTTAGGCCCCGTCTGGGGGGGGGCCCACTGCTCGCGGGGAGCTATTGTTGTGATCGGTGGGGAGGGTTTGAGAGACCCACGCCACTGAAGGTGCTGCATGGACTGTGTACCGCGATCGTCCGTTGTATGGATACTTGGGAACCCCCGACACCGGCACGCCTTGCTGTGTTTCATGCATTGTCTGCTACACCCGACTTATGGGCTGTTCGACACTGTGTGATGTTTGGGGATGCTGCATTGGATATCATTCAATATAGAGGAGGGGCATTCATCCCGCGATTGTCAGGTGTCCGTTCCCAGGTGATCCCCCCTGCACGTCACACGCAGCAGAGCGCTGAGCTTTGGGTCTTGGTGTGGTTGGTAAGGTTGGCGGTCAGGTTGGGGTGGAGTTATGTTGTGCTGGTCACGGACTCCCAGGTATCTGCGTGCCAGTTGGTGGCCCTGCGGGCGTCCACGTGGCTGTCAAGGCAGCAGAGGCTACTGAGGGCCCTGGTTCTGAGGTTGTTGCAATCTGGTTTAATTGTCGAGGTCCGGCTGGTGCCGGGCGTGTTACAGCCGGCTGATCCGCCAAGTAGGTTGGACTCCAATTTCCAGTCTAATGTGCAACAGGCGTGTTTCCGTGCGTTTCAACTATGGCGGGTGTTGCTGAAGCACCCTCGCGAGGTGGTGTCGGTGGGGGGGTTGGTATTGTGAGGTGTTCTCTATTAGTTTTAGGGAAACACATGGTTTGCCATTTTCGCGGTGCTCAGTGCTTTTGCCATGCCTAAACGCGGGAAACGCCGCCGCCGCAGGCGTGGAAAATTTCGTCACCGCCGGTCGGTGGAGGCGCTGCAGCGCAGGCGGGAACGTGCGCAACAGCACCTCAGGGTTGTGCTGGAGAGGCGCCTTGCCTGGCGGCCGGTGAAGCGGATCTGGTTGGGTCTGGCTGCTAGGCTGGTCTTCATGCGGCCTTGCTCGAAGGAGGATGCTCCGGGGGTGCTGCAGCTGGCGGCGCAGGACCTGGCGGGCCGTCTGCATGGTGTTGCAGAGCAGCAGAAGACCCCGTCCGGTGATGCGAATGTTAAGGGGATGGGCGGGATGGGCGGGATGGGCGGGCCAGAGGTGAATTGTTGAATTGCCTTGGTGCTTTGTCCTTTGTGATCTCCGGCTACACTCACGCCCAAACCCAAACCAACAGGGTTGCTAGCCCCATAGTTCCCGTTAGATTTGTGCTTGGATATCATGGAACCCAATTTCCTCCACAGGGATTTCAAAATCTCAGAAGCTGTCCTTTCCTCACAGCATGCTCCCAATCCCAAGCCCAAGGCTGAGCCCAAGCCTAGGCCCAAGGCTGGCAAGGGTCACGCACAACTGCCTCGAACAAGGAGGACCATAGGCGAAGCATCTAATGCCGAGCAAGGGTCATACGGAGTGAGTTTGTTATTCATCGCTTCTCGAAGTGACATATGGGGGGAACGTTAGCGCGCCGGGCGCGCGCCGGGCATCTTTTTTGACCCGTGCCCTACCGGTGGACTGTTGCGGTTGATATGTTGGGCAACATTATATGGATTTGCCCCTTGGCCCCCGGGACATCAGCAGATTTGGGATGGGTATGGACCTTCTCGTACCCGAGGTGATTTCTTTGATTTCGAAGTTGGGGGCCATGATGGTGCTTATAAGGGCCGGATTCATGTCATTGTGCCATTCATTGGAAGAAAGAATGGCAGTTTGACAGCCCGCCAACAATGTTACAATGACGTGCACGGGTGGTATAGGGCACGCATTGAGCAGCTGTTTGCTCGGTTGTGGCACGCAAGATGAGGCAGAGGATGAGGCAGAAGTGTGTGTGTTGTGTTGCCATAACGCTCCACCGTCGCAGTTTGTGATGAGTGTAAGGAGCATGATTGTACTGAATGTATTGACACCCACACTTGTGGGACCAATGTTATGATGCAGCTCTACTGTTCGCGATACCTCAATAACGCCTATCGCTTCTACTGGAGATCGATGCGGTTGTGCTATCCTAACCCCCCATTCTCCCAACTTGCTAAGGTGTTGACCAAGACCGCCCTTAAAGGAGCGAGAGTGGTACTGTGTACCCCAGTTTGCAACTTTCTTGAGCTGGGGCAGTTTGGGTCACCTAATTCTAAGGGCGTTTCCAAGGGGTGTGCTTGGGGGCTCTTCGGGGGGAACATAGTCTAAAAGTAGCGCGCCGGGCAAACATTCCCCCATGGGTGGATCTTCTCCTCTTCTCCTTGTCCACGCCACTTTTCTGTGTTGCGCACAACCCCCATCTATGAGCCCAACTGCATGGGAGGGCATAATATTTTGGTTCTTTTTGCGAGCTTGGACAAGGTTGGGGGGTAGTTGTGGACACCAGTCTAGGATACGACAAACCCCGTGCTCTTGCTCTGACCCAGACTTGCCGCTAGCACCCAGCGCAGAAAGGATTCTCACTAAGATGCGGCCACTGAGGAACACCCATCCTTGTTGGCATCCGTCAGGTGTGAGCTGAACTGCATCCCCCCTCCCCCTCCTCTCCCAATGGGGGGGAAGGTCAGTGGAACCGATTTCTTCTGATCGTGTCTGAAGTGCCGGATGCTGGGAGCCAGTCTGCTCTAACCACATTGGCTCCGTCTTACCCCCCCTCCCCCCACTGTATAAGCTGCAGCCTTGTCCAAGCTACAGTAGGCGTAGGGACTGTATTAATGGGACTTGATTTGATTCGGTAACAAATGTCGTGCAGCCACATAGGAGATGGGTTTGGTGACGAATTTGCCAGTCACAAAGAGTCATGGACACACTTGTTGTGAGTGTTTGCCCACTTGAACCCACATTTACTTAGTTCCTCCTGCTCATACCAACATTCTGCTTGCAACTGCAACCCAATGCTGTCTGTTCTGATGTAAATTTCAGCCATGGTTAATGTTGCAACACGCATTCTTTTCGTACCGCGCGTCGCACGCAAGCACTGGCTTGTCTAAGCACGGGACCCCGTCTGACCGTCGTTTTCCTGACTTTCAGCGTGCTTGCGCAAGGGGGGGCATTGAACCAAGAGATTCTCGCGCGCACATCAGGACACGTGGTGCAACGGACCACAAAAAACCAACAGCGCTGTCTGGACAAAGGGCTTAAGGGGTAGTTGTGCAGGGATGTCAGGGACCCGGACATATGATCAGCTTTTTGCGATGGTGGTCACAGAACCAACTCACACAGCTATCAGTACTGCGTGTGAGAACCACATTTATCGCGGGGTCATCGCAGAACTGGACGGCTCTGAACCTTTTTCCCGAGAGTAATCTGGAGTGCCTACGGTGAGCAGGCTCCGCCAGCTCGTCTTGGTCTGCCCCAACCACAAAACCGATGCAAGGGATTCGCATGTACATACCCCCCCCCCCTTGTCTAAGCTACGCCCTTGTCCAAGCTACAGTAGGCGTAGGGACCGTATTAATTTGGTACCTAATTTTAATTCGGTACCAAATTTAGTGCAACCACATAAGACATGGGTTTGACGAATTTGCCGGGTACATAGGGTCATGTACACATTTGTTGTGAGTGTTTGCCCACTTGAACCCACATAACTCTGATTTTGGGGGTATTTGTGCATTATATTCCCCCTTCTTGCACTAGCTCACCATGCAATACGTGTGTGTCGGTAGTTGTATATGTCGCGCGCAAGCTACGCCCGTGTCCAAGCTACAGTAGGCGTAGGGACCGTATTAATTTGGTACTTTGGCGTAGCTTAGACAAGGGGGGGGGGGGGGTACTTGGTGTGCCATCCCCTTCACGCCTCTGCTCTTCACAACTGGTGCACATGTTGCCCCCAAAAGCGCCTTCGGGCCCGCGGCACGTAAAGGGCTCTCTGTGGCGCAGACATTCAGTCCCCACTCCCTGGGCCCTCTCCCTCTCCCTCTCCCTCTCCCTCTCCCTCCCCCTCCCCCTCTCCCTCTCCCTCTCCCTCCCCCTCTCCCTCTCCCTCCCCCTCTCCCTCCCCCTCTTCCTCCATCCCGCCTCATGTTCGCCCCCCCCCCCCCGTGCACCTTTGTGTCAACCCTCTACACTGTGATGGTCAACGCCATACGCTGTGGGGGTGTGCAGATGACGTAGTGATCTGCTGTGTCAGAGTCTGGGCAGGATGCGCGATTTGTGTACCAACGCCCCTCCCCTCCTTGTCCAAAGACGGGTGTGTGTGAGTGCTACCCTAGGGAAACGCCACAGGCAGGAGGTGAGAGGACCAGACATGCCGCTAGCGTCTCGCAGGGAATCAGCCCTGTACAATGTACCACTCAGTAGTACCTGCCCTTCTCCGGACCAGAAGCTGTGTGGGGGGGGGGGGTTGAGGTCCGTAATTTACCGCAATTTACCGCAATATTACCGCAATTTTACCGCAATTTTTCAGTGATGCTACTATTCAAAATTTCATTTTTCCCCAGAGGAAAATTCTTTCACTCCCTTCGCTGTCAGTAGGCACGCTGTACGGTGTATGTGTTCTCATCTGTCCTGCATGTCATTTGTGGGGGAACGTTAGCGCGCCGGGCGCGCACCGGGCATCTTTTGTGACCCGTGCCCTACCGATGGATTGTTGCGGTTGATATGTTGGGCAACATTATATGGATTTGCCCCTTGGCCCCCGGGACATCAGCAGATGTTTTGATTTGGGATGGGTATGGACCTTCTCGTACCCGAGGTGATTTCTTTGATTTCGAAGTTGGGGGCCATGATGGTGCTTATAAGGGCCGGATTCATGTCATTGTGCCATTCATTGGAAGAAAGAATGGCAGTTTGACAGCCCGCCAACAATGTTATAATGACGTGCACGGGTGGTATAGGGCACACATTGAGCAGCTGTTTGCTCGGTTGTGGCACGCAAGATGAGGCAGAGGATGAGGCAGAAGTGTGTGCGTTGTGTTGCCATAACGCTCCACCGTCGCAGTTTGTGATGAGTGTAAGGAGCACTATTGTACTGAAAGTATTGACACCCACACTTGTGGGACCAATGTTATGATGCAGCTCTACTGTTCGCGATACCTCAATAACGCCTATCGCTTCTACTGGAGATCGATGCGGTTGTGCTATCCTAACCCCCCAACCCAATTCTCCCAACTTGCTAAGGTGTTGACCACGAGAGTGGTACTGTGTACCCCAGTTTGCAACTTTCTTGAGCTGGGGCAGTTTGGGTCACCTAATTCTAAGGGCGTTTCCAAGGGGTGTGCTTGGGGGCTCTTCGGGGGGAACATAGTCTAAAAGTAGCGCGCCGGGCGCGCGCCGGGCAAACATTCCCCCTGTGTGGCAGGATGCGTTTCTGTTTTTGTGTTCCCAGAATGTCGTCCACTTCTGGGGACAGTGATTCTGGCAAGGGCAAAAGGCTAGTGAAGCGTGGCAAGGACAGGGTGATGTGGAAGGACGGTTGGATTGAGCGAGCTCCTGATTGCTTTCCACTGCCTTGGTTCAGCCTGCATGTCCTGTGCACCCAAGAACATCCAGGGACCACCAGGAATTAACAGCAACCATCCAGGGACCATTTTGGAATGTTTCCAAAGACCGCAATTTCCCCGCAATTTCCCGCAATTTATTGCAATTTTTTCGGGGGTGGGGGGACCGCAATCCCCCCCCCCCCCCCAGCCAGAAGTCAGTAAGAACCTGCTGCATCCAGTGCATGGCTCAGTAGGGCTCAGCTCCGCCTGATTGCTTCCGGATTGAGAATTGAGATTGGAATCAGCGTGGCCTCACTACTCGAGTACTGTGAAGTGAGCAGGCTACGCCAGCTCATCTTAGTCTGAACCCCCCCCCAAAAAAAAAGATTGACATTGGAATCAGCGTGGCCTTATTACGAGACCGTACACTCCTCAACACCTGAAAGCTTCGGCATCTTCAACAGCTGAGCTGGCGCTTGGTCTGAGCCAAAGAAAAAAAGGCGTGTACTCTCTTTGTTCAATGCCTTCTTTCTTTAGTGATTGGGTGCACCATCGGTGGTCCCCACCCGGCCACCCTGAACATGGTCTCCAGGAAGCAGCCTGGAAGGTGTACTGGGCACCTGACGTGGCGCACGCATGGCACAGCTGTTTAGCAATATCTATGGGAAAAGTGTTGTTTTGTCGTTTGGATTTGTCCTCTCACCACAGGCCCCTCTGCGGATGTGGATGTGCTTATTTGGGATCGCGAAGGGCCACAACGGGCCATGGGCCAGGTCAAGATGATGAAGTGGATGCCAATTGTATTGTGCTCTTGATCATGCTCCAGTTGTGGGAACGAGGGGTGTTGAGACAATTTTTGTGGCCAAAGTGTTTGCTCTCTTTAGGGGCCAATTCGAGGTAAAGATTAAGGGTAAATTAGGGGTACAGATCAGGACGTCCCCAGGTGTACTCACCGCAATAGTGTGTGCGGTGCGCACACGGAGCAAGTACTCCCCCATTGTCTTCATTTGTCTGTAATGGACTGACTTTCCAGGTTCGGGCAAAAATTGTGCAACCGTGATCTGTGGTTGGCCCCATGACATGTCTTGAAGCAAACCAAAAATTTACCGGCAACTGAAATCGGTGCCCTTTGACAGGAGGTGCGGTTTGCGCAGTGTGCCTGGCGTGTAGTGCGTGCGCACTGTCAACAGTAGGGCCTTTTCAAGAAGCAAATGGCTTGAAAGCACAGTTCCTGTTGATTATTGTCAGATGATGTATATATTGGGGTGTTTGCCATCTAGACTGTGCACATAGAACTTTTAGGAGGGTGGGGGAGGTTTGGTGTCAGCCCATTTTGCCACTTGTCCCTTGTGTGCATCTATCCATTCCTCTTTTCTTGGCTAGCTCCCAAGAACTCAGTCTCCTGGTTGCAGTCTCTTTGGAGGTCGTCCTGCCTGTCATGTAGCGTCAGGTAGTGGACGAGACTGAGCAGCTATGCCTATTTCCTCATAACCCTCACTTTCCATTTTTTTCTTTGTCACTTCGGAGATAGTTTTCCAATTGTCCGTTTGGGTGGTGCATTGTCCGATGTCCTCTTCAACCCAAGTATGCAGGGAACATCTTCAAGATCATGGTGTCCATTGACAATCCCGTGAGTGAAGAAGCGAGCCCCGTATGGCATTTCTGCTTCTCATGGGAGAGAACAGGGACCACATAGGGGGCAATATTGTTTGGATCTGCCCTGTTGCCCCCAGTACGTGCCCTTTGTGTTCGCGAGGGACCAAAGCGGTACCACAGGAATCCTGTTATTGGCTGCAAGACTCTAACTATGCGACATCGTGAGTACAATGACATCCATGGCTTCTACAGTGCGCACGCAGTACTGAACCCCCCCCCCCCCCAATATACCGTTTTTATGAACTGTCCATCTGCTGATTTTGATGCTCGGTGTTGCAGGCCCCCGCTGCCCGCTGCATGTTCGAGACAGTTGTATGTCATGCCTCTGCCCACCTGTGGAATCACTTCCTGTGGTAGCATGAGCCATCATGCAGACCGGGCACTGGTGTCAGATATAGAATGAGGCATTCCGGGATGGCCACTGGGCCGTTAACTCTGACACCACCACCTATGCAAACGAGGCTGCCTTTCGTGAGGCAACAGGTCGTCTGCAAGACCATGCAAACACTATGTACACACAGAGCCTTTGACATGCACGAGCAAGATGGATCACGGAAGGTGACCTGACTGTCTTATGCGAAATGCCTGTGGCAGGTCTCGTGGGAGTAGTGTTCAGGATTGGTCCATGCAGTCTGTTGGTCCGCTGGAGTTGGTGCTCACGTAGAATCACGGCCCAGACCGCAGGAGTTTTGGACCGCTGTCTTATATATGCCAAGGAGAAAAAACACATTGCCGAGCTAACCCGCAGCCTCTTCTCTGCGAGCAAGGCAGGTAAGTGACAGGGAACGGTAATGTACTGTCTCAGACCACGTGTCTGAAGCGCTGGACAATCTCGAACACTTGTCGATGGTTCCGGACAGTCAAAAAAATTATATGCCAAGGAGAACAAACGTCTGAGTCGCTCGCTTACGTTATCTTATCGTAATGACATCTCACGTGTCATTTGCACAGGCCCCAGTGTCAGCCTTCTTGGTGCAGCCAAAAGGCCTGTGCTCCAAACCCTTCTTCTGAGTGGGAGAGTTTTGTGTTTCCCTGGACCATCGCTTGACCAGGCCCCACTGTTCAACCGAATATACACACCCAACCCCCCTTATCATCCCTACGCTGGTGTCCTTGGGAGGGTGCATCCTAGTAAGGGCAGCTTCCGTACAGTTGTTGCCTACCTGCTTTCTGTGCTTGGCAGCACTGCTTGTCCAATTGTTTTCACTGCCATAGAACTCGACAGCGCAGCCCTGTACGCCGGATGGTTTTTGCGGCCAAGATTGACGGTCTGCATCACATACCAGCAGCTAAGCGAGGCATTGCACCACGACACCACGATTGTGTGCTAGCCTTGGGCTCATCTGCGCGCACTCCCCACGGCGTCCACCCTGCCTCGAGGCCTCTTCGTCTGGCTGGGCAGAGAGGTCGAGCATCGGCCAAAACGCACCCTCCGGACGACTGAGCTTTTTTTTTTTGTTTTGTACTGCTACAGTACCGCCCCAGGGGGCGTCGTCTGGAGCGAGGCTAAGGGGGGTCAGGTTCTGATGCCAATGCATTGATGCTGTGTACATAGTGCTTTGCGCCAGTACTGGACAACAGGATGAACAGTGCTTGATACTGCTGGACCATCCCTGACCGCTGCCTCGTGGTCGGGTGAAACGTGCAGGTGGTTGGACAGTGGGTTGGGTTGGGTTGGGTTGGGTTGGGGGGTTGGTTATGCGTCTGCTATGCCCTTGTCCAAGCTACACCCCACGCAGGGACCGGAAGTGTACGGGCCCTGTTCGGCCCGGTGTTGCATGTTGGCTACGCCTCGTCGAAGCCGCACCCTCAGTAACTGTGGTGTCTTCCAATGTGCTGTATCATTTCACCTGTTCTTTTTCCAATTGCCTTTGGGCGTGACAGCACACGCTGTACTCGATGGTGCACTCCTAAAGCGGGTATGAAACGTTTCAGTCCCACTCTCAACACACTCACACTGTGGGGACTTCTCGTTGTCAGGCCTCGGGTACACTTGGCTCCAGCGTTGTTCCTGAGCACTTTCAGCACACTTCATGTCAGTCTGGCCTGAAACGCACACTCCGAAAGTCGAGCAAAAAAACCTTAACTGCGGTGTCTTCCGATGTGAAGCCGCAGGGTGGCGAGCATTGCTGGTGGCCCAGCCACAGGGGGCCTGTGGGGATCATCATTGTTTGGGACCTGGGCGTAGCTTGGACAAGGGGGCAGGGGAGAGTATCATGTCGAGGGTCAAACGAGTTGTGGTGGGGCCGGCGTGGAGCCTACGTGATCAAAGCACTGCCTGGCACCGGGCATCAGATCTTATATTCCTGTCACCATGGCCCCGATCCTGTTCCAACAGCCTTCCATCCTCCTAACCCCTTTCCACAACACTTCTGCTTCCCAGGCCCCATCCACTCCAGACAGTCTACCAGACCAGCTACAAAGCCCCATCCAATCCACGACAATGTCTGAGTGCAGCTGCCCATTCAATGTGGAACCATATGCAGCTACAACCATATGCACAGGTCGGATATTGCAGGTGGAGGGACATGCGCCCTCAGGGAGCATGGTTGCACTGTATGGTTGGACTGCTGTGCTGTTTGCACTGATTTCTGATCGGGGACGATCTAAAGAATTTTGTTAGACGCAAGTTTAACCAGATCAGAAAAATGAACAAGAACGAGGAACCACAAAGCCCCATTCTGTACAGCATGCAGGCAGATACTCTGTTTCCTAACCGCGCGGATGGGCTCATGAAGCATGGACGGGCTCACGTGAGGCAATTTAAAGGACGGAGGGAGGAGCCTCTTGTCATACAGGGCGGCGGCTCTCCAGATACCCGCGCGACTTGCCCCTTGGGTGAGTCTGGGTGCTGGAATGGGTAGAAGCCCCATGGACTATTGCTCCTTAATATGATTTCCTTCCTTCACAAAGCCCCATTCTCATGCCCATGTACAAAACAGCAGGCGAAGCTTGTCTTTCGGAAAAGGTGCTGTGGTTGCCCCGAAGACCTCTGTGACAGATAGCCCTCAATTTTCATCACCAGTGCGTGAAAAGGCAACGCAGCCATACTGCATTCACCTGTGCTTCGTTGCTTTGTCAGACAGGGGGTTTCTACCGCAGGAATCGGAAAGCTGTCAGCTGTCATCGGAAGCAACGTTTTGTGCACGTGCTTTGCACCCCCACTTTTGCAAGGTACGGGCACTAACCACCAAAGGGTCCATTGAGGTTATGTCTTGTTTGGACAGGGGGAGGTGTTCACCATTCCACCTCACATCCCCTCCCTTCACTTGTGTGCGAGGGAGCCATCCGGGTGTCAGGATTCCGCACACAATGAGTGCAGCACCACTGCTGTGGTCATATGCTGCGCCGCCGCTCTGTTACTGTCATAGGTGCTGCTGATTTTGTGGCAGGGTGTCTGTTGACAGGAGCCCCAGAGTTGCTTTTCCTGCTAGAAAAAAGCATTGAGTCTAAGCGCTGTCGTTTTCCGCATTACTGCTGTCGCTTAGCCACCAGCCGTTTGAGCTGTGAGCTTTTCTGTGGCGTCTGTCTGGCCACTGGGGAGGCGCTCGATATGACACCTGAAACCTTATTATTATGCACTGGATACTGCGGATGTTTGCGCTCACCCCAGGTGTTGGGGCAAGCTCTGGCTGGGACATGTACACAGGCCGTGTGCACATTGCTGCTCTGCTGGGAACCCATCAAATCACTGGGGCAACGTCTTTCTTGTCGTTTACTATTGTTTTTGTGCATGCCTGGGCAGAGGGCGAGGGCGGTTTGTGGACAGTCCTCTGGGCCGATTGACATAGGGCAATGGCTTGCAAGGTTTGAGATTGTTGCAGCTTTTCTTTGGAGGGGACATTTACATACAATGTCCCCCTGGCTCCCGGGGAATACCCAAGGACAAGAAGGGATATGACAGCCATCTGCAAGCTGATGGAGCAAAGCAGAGTTTCATGTTTGGGGGAGCGTTAGGGCGCTGGGCGCGCGCTGGGCATCTTTTTTTTTACCATTCCCCACCCGTGCCTGTTTTTGCCCCCACCTCACCAAACAATTTGCACCCACCCACCTAGAATTTCCACAACTTAAGTTTACCCGGGGTAAATCACCTCGAAGAGAGGTTGTTAGATCAAGCGCAGGCGCGGGCGTCATATACCCCCCTTTTTTGGGGTCATTCGCGTAGCATACCCCAATGCATGATATTGGATGTCCAACCCCTTGTAAAATCATTATTTTGCCCAATAAGACCATCCCCCAATGGATTTTTTGATTCTGAGGCCTCTATCCCCTAAAACTGGAGACCACTTTTTTGGGGGGTGGGGGGGTGGGGGTGTTGGGGGGGGGTCAAAAGTTTTTGCTTAATAGCCTACAAGCAGTGGGGACGCATGCTGCTGCTAACACGGCCAGCGGTCCAATGGTAACGCAGCTGGCGCCGACTATGCAGGCGGCGGTTCGAATCCTGATGTGCGGACTTTTAGCGCCGCCGCCGGCGGCGGCGCCAAAATGGCCAGTCTGGGGCTCGAACCTCCGACTACACAAATGCAGGTCGGCCGCATTACCACTTGGCCACTGCTTGAGTTGCGAGATGGAGCCTCCCTGCTGCTTGAAACCGCATCTGCCACTGACAAAAAAAAAAAATCACTTTCTGAGTGTCTATTTTTTCTCGGTACCAACGAATGGACCACGGAAAGCCCAGCATGGGGCACCGTGATGCAAGACGCTTTGCCTGGCTCCGAGCCTTGTTACGGCAGGCGTTCTTGGCAACACCCGCAACCATCGACACGGTCAACAGCAACGCCGACACCAAGGGAGCAGTCACGGCCGAAACGGACATTGTGACGGACACCGCCGAGTACGCCTCCGCCGGGGTGAAGTACGACCCCGCCCTGGGCAAGGACGACCTGAAGGATTCCCTCCTCACGCTGAAAGACACCGACAGAAGACCCGACAGACCCGTCAAGACCGCCACCTCAGGCGACTACGATTGGGACACCGCTGGTGTGAGCACAGTCATCCTCAACAACCTGGGCCTCTCTGACGACCCTGAAGCCGCCGCTACGCTAAAGGGGAACACGATCAGGAACGCCCACCTAGCTATGATCGCTATGTTGCACCACTACGTGCAGACCCGGGTCACCAGTGAGGGTTCCAGCGCTGCCTCTGACCATGCGAATGATAGGATGGCTGGCCGTTTCAACCCCCTGGGTCCCTCTGACGATCCCGTGGCCGTTGCTGAGCTGAAGGCGAATGAGATCACGCACGCCCGCTTAACGATGATCTACATGCTGGTCTACTATGTCCAGGCCTTGGTCACCAGTGAGAGCCCCAGCGCTGCCTCTGGCCATGCGACAGACGAGTTGGCTGACCGTATCAACCCTTTGGGTCCCTCTGATGATGCTACAGACGCCCGCCGTCCGGATGGCCCGAGACCCGAGCATGGCTGGATGGGTTATAACAGACTGCCCGAAGACGCACCGCCGCGAGCCAAACTTGCCCCCCGCCGTTACACCAACCAGTTCTACACCGAGGGCACGCAAAGGCCTACTGAGACGACCTCCGCCAATACGACAAGGACGAACGTGGATGCCAGTAACGCCACCAACAAGGCGACAGACGTGAGCCGGGACGTGGGCACCCACGACCCGTACCATTTCCAGCCTCAAGTGATGAGTCCAAGGTATGCCTCCCACCCAAACATCCAACCGGCGGTGCGGAGCCCAGCTCCCCGCCCAGACACCGACAACCAACCGCCGGACACAACCGACAGGACGGAGAACAACACAACGGCGGTGCGGAGCCTCGCTCCCCGCCCTTGGCATGCCACTGTACGACTCAACAAAACGACCTCATGGAGGCCACGACCGCTGTGCTACATAGGATTGATGACACACATCATCCTGCTCCTGCTACACAACGGGGACGGCGGAGTGGAGCCCTGCTCCCCGCCAGCCAACACCACCGACCAGACAACGTACCAAAACATCATGACACACTACGGAATGGCCAACGGCGGAGCGGAGCGACGCTCCCCGCCAACAATGCCAACCATGACGACGGTGCGGAGCCCTGCTCCCCGTCCGTGTCACTACCCAAACCACACCGTAACCGCTGCGCAGTTTTCTGCGCAGGAACTGCACCGGCGACCGGACATACACCCTGTGTTGCATGTGACGCCGTTGCCATCGCATACACCGCACTGCTCGCGAACTAGGAATTGCCGCAATACGGCGTTCTCACAACGATCCACCCCCCCCCTCCCAACCCCACCCTGCGTGGCGCTGTAGGTCGGTGATCGTGAGCGGCGCCGGATCCCCGGTTTGCCTTCCGGCAACCGGGTCAGTCAAGGGCATCAAACATGCCCTCCATCACCTCACGCCACACCTACCCCCACCGCAACACCAGCGGCTGTTCTACCAAGGACAGCTGCTCGGAGACCACGACCCGACCCCGACCACGACCACAACCGGACCCATCCACCTGACGTTGCGACTGGTGGGTCTGAAGGGAGGAGGCAGACGGTCACGGAGAGACACAGACAGTGACAGCACCAGCGACAGCGACAGTGACAGCCACAGCCGACGGAAAAAGTCCCGGAAGCGCAGCTCCAAGGGCGAACTCACCCAGGCCCTGCGGGCCATGACGTCCCTAGCGGACTCTGTAGCAGGAATCTGCCGGTCGATCCAACCACAGCAAACCGTGACGCCTGAGGCCCCAGCGCCACAGCGCAGCACTGACAGACACAGTGACCAAGCCCGCACCCAGGCAGAACCGTCACAAGACGAGGCGGCACCACAGGCACGACGACGCTACTGCGTGAGCATCGACACGCGCCAAGGGGAACGACAGGTCTCCCTGCACGAACCCGGACAGCAGCCTCAACACTCACCCCTCTGCCCCCCAACTCCTGTGGCCGAACCGCTGCGTTTCTACCGCAATCCTCACAGCCCGGAGGTGCCATGTGCGGTTCCTGCCCTCCAACACGGACACGGGGACGTAAACCGACAGCCCCTCCCACAGCAGGCGGCCACACGCATGGAACACACGGCGGCACAGCCGGTGTACCACAGTGAACCACTGCGTGTACCACAGACACAGCACGAACCTCAGGCGCAATACCGGGCAGCCACACGCATGGAACACACGGTGGCGCAGCCGGTGTACCACAGTGAACCACTGTATGTACCACATACACAGCACGAACCACAGAAGCAGTATCGGGCCGTCGTCGACCGCCATGGACAGCACATACTGCCAGAGGACACTTCAGGGACCTGGGCCAGGTTCAGCGAGCAGAATGCAGCTGCGCTCGAGACCCTGCGAACCGAGCCACCGATGCAGCGACGCACAGATGCCGAACCGGCGACGGGATATCTGGACATGTGGCTCTCAAGGGATCGCACACGACCACTGGCGGACCCGCATGCCCCCCGACGACGACCAACGGACGCACCAGACGAGCACCCCGTGCACTAGCCCGGACCCCCTCAGATCCACGGGGAAAGGGCACCGTGGCACGATGCACACACAGAGCAGGCACCAGAACAGGGACCGGAACCATCCGGCTGGGGACAGGCTGGGGTTTTCCCCTTCACTGGAGGCTGGGACGTGGTGGCCGCACAGCAAGAACAGCAGGCACCCCCCCGTCAGCCGCGAGGAAGGAGGCGCCGACCCAGGACCCACAAGGGGGAACTGGGGACGGTCATCCCCAACATGCCCACCATTCCACCCCCTGATCAACGAGATACCGCGTCACCTGATGTGCTGGTATGTGCATACATATGCATGAGGGGTACAGCGGGAGCCTGTGGCTACCTTCCCAACACCCGCCTTGCGCCATTTTCCACAGTGAACAGCGGGAACGGACAACCTGGAACGGACCGCGTCGACCGCACGGTGACCGCACGTTGGCAAGTCGGCCGTAAGGATTTTGCACCTCAGGCATGCACGCTAATGACTGGTGCCGCTGGCACCCACTCGGCCGGGACCTTGGCCACTGCCTACCAGGCCGCAGTTTATTTATCCGGGTACACCGGCGTGGGCGCTTTCTTTGCCACCGGTGATGCCCGGCATGCTGACCAGCAACGGACAGCACAGGACGGACAGACAGGAATGTCATATATGGCCCCAACCCGGCCATCAACAGTGCGGGGCCAGACAGACAGGCAACGGGCTGCGAAGGCGACGGGCCGTGTGAACGTGCCCGCCTGCCGACCATGCGTGGGGATGGCAGGCGCTACTGGCACCTACCCGGCTGGGCCCTTGGCCACCGACTACTCTCCCGCTCTACACACCGGTGTGGGCGCGCTCGACGCCCCCGGTGACGCCCAGTCTGCTGACCAGCGACAGGCAGTACACGATAACCAGACAGGAATGTCATATATGGCCCCAAACCGGCCATCAGTACGCGGGGGCGCCGCGCAGGCCCCGACCGACGGGCAACGGACTGGACAGGCACCTGCGACTATGACCAGAATACACGCATTTCCTGGATCAGATCCCTTCGTGCTATTGCCACAGTATCGTGAGGAACCCCCCTACCCCTCGGGGCACCCCCCCCCCCCTCATGGGAGAAATGCCTCGCGACCCACCATCTAGGCAGGCACCCCCCAACAATCGACGACACCCCCGCGCCCTCATTGGGTTGTTGCGGGACTGCACGGTCGACGGTGATATCGAAAAGAACCCGGGGCCTGAAGATGCGCAGACCACAGGGAACGACATCCCCCCCTAGCACAGAGAGATGGTCACCCGGCTAGCCAGCGAGATCGAAACGGCCTCCAACCCCCACTACCCCGCTAAACTATACAAATACGCGACACAGGCACTCACGGAGGCACTGCAAAAAAAGCGGCGCGCATCCACCCCTCCCTTAGGACACAACGTACACGCTCCATGTGCAGAACCGTCTACCACACATGGCACATTGGAGGTGCCATCAGCAGAGGCACCCCTGGTGAAAGAGGTACATGGCCCAGGCACACCACAACCCGCCCCCTTGGAAACTACCGAGTTGACTGTAAAAACACAAAAACACCACTCACCGGTAGGATTAAACATGACCACAGCCATCGACGTAGTTTGCCCCCGATGCAACATGGCCGACTTTGTGTACTTCCGCTGCACCACATGCAAGTATTTTGCCATACACCAACCGGATACCCCAGACTTGGTGCCACGGCGACTCTACAACGTGATGTCCCCAGACCCCTTATACCCACGACAGGAATCCTGGCAAGAGGCCATACCGGACACCACCTCGCAAACCTACCACACGCCAGTACCACACAAGACGGGCCCCCGACCGACCGTGGAGGACACCCCGGACGGATGGTTACGCGACGTCACAAGCGACGGGGATGTCGAACCAAACCCCGGCCCCAGCCCATCAACACCCTCAGCGAAGCGCACGCGATACAACCAAGACACACCACATATGTACCAAACACCTAGGATGCTACGCAAACGCACCGCGGACAACACCTCCCCCGGACAAAAACGGAGGCGCGCAGACCACGTACCCATGGCGAACCAGGAGCATCAATCGTCAACACTGGTATATAACCACCACAAACGAAAGGCGGACGGGGAACCTACCCACCAACCACTGCCCAAAAGGCACCAGAGCACGACCCATTGGGACGAGCAACACCCCCTCGGGAACCAAGGAAACCTACGCATGAAACGGCCATATGAAGACACCACTGACCAGGTCATAGGTGACTCACCACGCAGGAAGATCCGCGGAACACAACGCCTACGCAATCGCCCCTACCCGAGACCTACGAGCTGGGTCCACGACCCGACTCAAGACGGAGACACAGAACCCAACCCCGGACCAACCACACCCGCAGTGGAACGCACCCCAGACCACACCGCCGGAGGACTGCCCAGTATGCTTGGACAGCCCCGCGGATACACACCTGAGCTGCGACCCCAGGCACAGGCCGTGCCAGGACTGCGCCAACGACCCACGACTGCTAAGATGCCCACTGTGCCGCGGCACCCTGCAACCAAAGATACCCCCCCCACCCCCGGATGACCCAACATACGCGTATTTTCACATACAAATCTACAACAACAGACTCCTCACATACACGGATCACTGCGCAACTCCCAACCCGCCAGTGCACGTGGCATACAACGTGTGGAGGAGGCTACCTAGCACGACAGGCCAACTGTGGGAGGTACACCTCAGGACTGACCTCCCATACTACCACATCGCAAGACAAAGACTGCATGTCCTCACGGGCACGAGGGAGGGCTTCCACATGGCCTTATCCATCCGATACTGGCTCTTTCTTGTCCAACCCTTGCAACACGACCTGCCCCTGGAGCACGACACCACCAGCTGGGCGCCACCCGACCACCCATCGGATGTGCGCCATGACGGGATCACATCCATTACCCCAGACGTGGTCTACCCACAACACACCCAGTGGGTGCCGGATACCACGCAGGATGGTGATGTGGAACCCAACCCAGGCCCGGATAGCAACGCCCCGCCCCATGGCCTGGTGCGCACCCTGACAGAAAACTACGAAAGGCACACGTCCGGACTGCACACTGGTGTGCAAGACCAGGGGGACGAAAAGGAAAACCCGGACATCCTGGAGACAAACTCAAACCCCCCACCAGAGGATACCACTGAGCGGGAGCCCCCCCAGAATGGGGAACCTAGCACACCACCTGACCAACACACCGAAGGGCTAAGTTACGTCCCCCCTCCACCCCAAGAGGATACACAGGCATACACATTCCACGAAGACGGCAACAACCCACTGGACAAACTACCCATACACACACCTACGGAATACCAGCTCATAGAAGAACTCGTAAAGCTCAACACGGGCGCGTCACAACAACCAATGACTACAGCAGAGCAAGACACATTGAAAGCATCAGTTGTGTACGACGCACAAACCAGACTAAAAACCTACTTAACAAAGCACCCAAACCGTGCAGTGACCACAGAGCACATCAGGAGGCAAACACAGGAAGGGGTATGGTATGACAGGAACACCTACCAACTCCCTCTGTTTGCGCAACACAAACTGCGCGACGTCATGACGGTGAGGCATGAGGCAGACTCTGACGGTATACACACGGTATCCGAGATGGCCGATGCACACCAATACACAGTACACACGGAAGCCGACCATCAAGGGAACCCAGACATCCGGAACAAGACATACTTACTACTGCCACAGGCAACCGGGACCCGCCGCAACCATGAACGACGCATGCAGCGCGCCGCCATACAAACGGAATGGGGCGGAAGTGAGGACGAACGGGTTGACCAAGTCCTACGGGCACTCGGCGACCCGGGGGCCAAGGAACTGATCCTGGCTTACGAGGCGGACCGCCAAGACATTACAGCACTACAAACCTACCGCATGGACTGCCTCCACCGCGCCCCCCTGCGCAAACTGGCCCGCTATGTAAGGGGCGTATACCAATTCGACAAATTCCCCGTGCGCAAGTGGTCCCCGGAACACGAAACTATGGTCGACCACCTACAACCCAAACCCATCATGGCCCTCCACCTGGACAACACCATAAAGATGGGACACGAGCCCACGCACAAAACATACGCACTCACGAAGGGCACACCCATACAAGTGGGACTGGAAGACCGCACAGACACACTACAACCAGAACCGGCTAAGACTACAATCGTAGTGGAGTGCCCACCAGAAACGGGCATTAGGACGCGAGACGCATTTATGAAACGGATCAACGGCCACCAGTCTGACGTCGCATCCACTATAGTAAGCAAAGACCCCCACAACACTTTTCGGTGGAAGTGTGCATCCGAACACACCGCAGGGCAAAGTGGGTCGCACGCCTGGAGACTACACCTGCCCATGCAATTGCTGCCTCGCTTGACACAAGCACTGCAGACCATAAAACAAGAGGAGGAAAACGCCGACAACCCTGGACCGTACTGGCTCACGGAAACGGACTATGAGAGCCTGTATATACTGAGACAACAATACACGGAACACAAAGAAGACAGAATAACGTCCGTACAGGAGATACTGGACGACCTCGACAGGGAACAGCTCGAGCTAGGAAGGAGCATTGCATCCTTCCTCAAGGGGTTCCGACCAGTGGACTCATACCGTCTACTGGTACAATTCCACCCAGATGCAGACCGACGCTTGATTGCCCAACTGCTAAAGGGCATGAAAAGCTACGAACTGGTCCACGTGATGACCAACGTCATCCTCAACCGCAACAACTGGACACAGTCCACGAGCCGCTCTAGGGACATCAAGCGGCCGCCAAAACCGACTAGGCACGACACCACGACGGTGTTCGTAGGGTGGACACATGGCGCAGGAGACGACACGGCGAAAGTCGTGGCATCATTCTTTGGATGCCGGACCAGCTGGAAGCCGGAACCCAACATGTGGAGCGACGCGGGCTGCACCTACGCCTCCCTCCAATACCAGCACGCCACGGCAGTGGCCCTCAGTGCCGGACAATACATCGGAGTGGCACCCGGTGAAATCGTCCACATCACGCTGGGAGATGACAACACGGACACACAGGCGGCAGAGCGCATCGACCAGATGCTCGCGCACAAAATGCCGCAGGAAACGGGCGACGACGCGGCCTTCAGGAGACAAATGAAGGCAGGGAAGCAACTGGGCTCAAACATGATGACTGAACGCGTCATCAAGGAAATCAACAGGGAAAAGCAGCTTTTCGCAGAACCGGAACCCATCAACGTGGCTGACTGGGACGAGGCCATCCTGAACGAACTCGGCCATGCCACCAACGACGACACCCCATCAGACACCCACCCACATATGGCCACCATGGACACGGATGAAACCCCCGCCCAGCAACCAGACAACCCGGCAAAATTAACCACACCGCACGCACGGCAGCCACACCCAGCACAGAAAACCAAGGCCCACAACAAGACACCACAGAAAACGCCCACAAAAACAACGCCACCACCAAAAAAGAACAAGGCAGCGCCTGCATCGCCGCAACCCACACAACAAGCAGACAGTACGGCTGCCTTCACTGTGGACAACAGACACAAGGGGAAAGGAAAGGGGCCGCCAAAAAACCCGCAGGGCAAAGGGAAAAAGTGAGGTGCCTGTTCCTCATGCCCTGCATCGCCATTATGGCCCTCCTCCTACTCCTGGCCCCCACGCATACTGAGGGGCCGTTGTATCTGCTCCCCGTGAACCGGAGAGTCCGCAGACGATATACCCCGCCGTTACGGCACCGGCACGGTTACGCACGGGGCCCCAGCCCCCATAGTTACCGTATATGGCGGCCAGGCCTACTCCTCCTCTATATCGTCTGTTTCTTCCACACCCCGACCGCCCCAATCACGGCAACGCCATGCCGCTACCATGCACCTGTCACGATCACCACGGTAACCAGCCCATATAACACGCGGTATAACACCAACTGGGTCCTCCAATGCGGAGATGTGCACCCCAACCCCGGGCACCGTAGGATATATCAGCTCCGGCGGGGATGCCGGGATGTGCGGGGACCCCCCATACCGTTGCTGGACATTGAGGAGTATGCACAACACCTGGTGGTCAACACCAATCGACGGTATGACAGTCTAGACGACGCAACCACCGCGAAGGACCACGACATGAAACTGGCCTCCTGGAACATACAAGGAGCACAGGGATCCGTCAGCCTACAACGGTGGGCCAACACCCTCCACCTAATCAGCCAGTGCCGTATCGACCTATGCGGCATCCAGGAGTATCACCCAGGTTTCCCTAAACCAGAGGCGGCCACAACAGCACTCAACAACGACTACAAGTGCTACGCTGCGCCTGGGAACGAACCGCGGATAGCTTTCATTGTCCGCAACGCTGTGGTCCCTCACATACTCGAAACGTTATACTCCCCCAACGGATTGGCAGGGGCCATCAGGATACAGCTCCCAAACAGCCCCCGCCGCACCATTGCGTGTGTGTACTCCAAATTCAGCCAACAGGACAAACAGGAGGTAGACCTATTTCTGCAGTCCCTGAGACCATACGACATCATTATGGGGGACTACAACGACGACTTTTGGTCACCCAACCCGACACGCCCGTGGCAGGAAGACCTGGCCAGCGGAGTGTTCCTGGAACGCTTGCACGCTAGCAGCCAACCCCCGGACCCCCGGCAATACTATACCCGCATCCCTAGGCATGGACGCCCACGTCGCCTAGACGCCATCTTGATACGGCAACAAATACCGAACATACCCTGGACCTACTATGACACCATACAAATGCCCATATCGGATCATGCTATGGTCCTGCTTGGGGTCCGATGGAGGATAGGGGTCCCCGACCCACCACACAGAAAACCACAGCCCACAGTCGCGAAGTGGTATAAAAAACAATTTCAACGGTTTACTAACACCATATCCACACTACCCATAACAAACAACGACCCACCACTACACACGGCACGACGGATACTGTCTGCTATAGCGCACGCAGCGCGACCACGACGACCCACGCGCGCAAAGACAGCGACCACCGCAGGCTGGTCGGAAACCACGGACCCCAAAACACGGTTACGGGAGTACGGGGAAATACAAGAGCAACACATACGGAGACAAATCGGCAAACTGCGCCGGGCGGCAGTGCACAAATCGGGCTATTTTTATAAAATGGTCAAGAGATGGCGCACTGGACTCATAGCCCAGGACACACCGTAGCCCCCAATAGGAGGAACACAGTACGTACTCAACCACTTTGCGGGCGACCCAACATACGACGAAGACGCGTGCCGGCAACTCATACGGAAACACGTACGGCGCCGCACGTGGAACACAACGACCCCCACATACGAGGAATACTTGCAGTGCCTACGGGCACCAAAGAACAAATCTGCCGGACCTGACGGTGTCCCCCCACACCTGCTCCGGCACCTACCGGACCACGTGCAGCGGCAACTATACCATGCAATCGTTGCAGTCTGGAACGGACAGCACATCCCAGTGGCTTGGCTGCGGTCCAGGGTAGTGCTCATCTATAAAAAGAAGGATCCCCAGGACCCACGAAACTACCGGCCAATCTACGTATCCACGGCCATATATAGTATACTCACACGCCTCCTCCTGACGCGTATATCGGGAGCCATGACCCCGGGACTATTGGACATACAACACGGCGCCACACAGGGCCAAAACACCACAACGTTGGCCACAAAACTATTAAACGACCTGCACGTTGAGGACGGGTACGTGGCCCTACTTGATGTGGCCAAAGCTTTTCCATCAGTCCCCCGACCCATGCTGACTGGGATCGTCAAGGAGGCAGGGGCACCAGAGAACATCATACGGATGTTGGGGGAAATATACCAGCATACACCAGCCGTGCTAACCCTACACGGATAAGACCTACCCATACGGCCCACCAGGGGTATGAAGGAGGGGTGCCCCCTCTCCCCAACGCTATTTCTCCTATACTACGACATACTATTACGTGAAACCATGGAACGATGCCCGGGAGCCCGACTGTACGTGTTTGTTGACGACATAGCTGTGCGTGCGCCCACGAGGGAAGCATTGCTGCACACCCTGGATACCCTCCACGACGTGGCCCACACAATGGGATTACGCTTCAACAAGGACAAAACAGAAGTGTGCCACTGGGCCAAGGACTACGACCTAACGCCCATCACGTGGCGGCATCAGCTCATCCCCGTGCGGCCACCTATAATGACATACCTGGGGCATGTGCTAGCCCACCCCACACAAGAAGACACAGCATGGGACATGGTCACAACACAGCTACACCACGACGTAGCGGCGTACAGGACCCTGCCGCTCAACGCCTACGAAAAGGTGGCCATCATCAACGCCGTCCTTATCCCCCGATGGACGTACAGGGGACTGTTCCTCGGAAATAGGACACGAATGGCGTACTGGGACGACATACTGCTGCAGTTCATCAGGGATACACCCGGGGTAGAACAACAAATGAACAAACACCGGCTGACTACCAACCTCAGTCACGGGGGACTTGGCCTACGCCAGCTGTGGTGGTCCTACATCACCCGGTGGGTCACAATTGGCCAACAAGAATTGCAGCGCACCGGCCCTACACAACAACTCACCGCAACCCAATATAAATACATAGACGCCATTCGGGCCCTAGGGGGCACGGTGGGACAGCGTATATCCCAACCCCGACAACACCGACCCTTGTCCGAGGGACTCTACGACTCGGAGAGCTCAGAAGAGGACCAGGAGACGCATGCAGGGAAGACACGGCCAGCTACCAACCGCATAGACTACAGCTGGATGAACCCCCCAGAGGAGCCAACCCCTGAGGAAACCCATGAGGTTTGTCAGGCACTCCCCCACCAGCAAAAACTACACGGAATCACCATACACTACACAGGAGAACCCACCACCACCCGGTGGTACACTTACGGGTCGAAACGACACGGACGAGCGGGAGGGGGCATCTACAACGGAACATACCGTGCGGCCTTCCGGGTGCACGGGCCACAACAGGTTTATCGGGCCGAAACGATCGCTTGCGCCTTAGCCTCAGAGCTGGCCAAGCCGGGAGACGACATTATACTAGACAACCAGAGTGTGGTGAAAGCCACACCTATAAAACGCAAAGGAGTGGTCAAGGACCAGGACTACCGCGACATAGGGTACCTCAACTCCACCACGAAACGACTGACGATCCGATGGACACCAGGGCACCGCAAACTAGAACAAGCCACCACGTATAAAGACTACCAGGACATACAGGGGAACAACCACTCTGACGTCCTCGCCAATATGGGCGACAACCTGCCCATGGATTCCCAACAACCACAACCCCATGATATTGTCATCACAGGACAGATCATGCCCACGCCTGCCAAGGCATGGATCATGCAAGTGCGTAGACAAAAACAAACACCAGACGTACACTGGGTGAGCTGGCTCCCCATGAAGCATTACAGACGAAACGCGTGGACACCCTGGCTGTGGGGGCAAGTGCGATGGTGGGGAATGGGCGCCCCCTGGGAACGGACACCCCGCCTCTGCTCCCAATGTGGCCACCAACACGGAGCATCGGTACAGTCAAAACTGGCTTACTGTCCTGCCTGGAGCGACTTCTGGGACCTGTGGCGCAGGAGCTGGACTGATTGGACCCCATACACGCACCAATGGCTGCAAGCGGCCGACAACCAAGAACTGTGGCTATGTGTCAGGCTGCTCATACCACTGTCCCTCGTCGACGCCATACCCACTGCGGAACGACCCAAACTGCGAACGGAGGTGGGCCTGTTCCAGTTTCGCATGATACAGTCCGTCCAAACACTAAGACGAAAGTACGCCGACCCAACACCACAACAACCACCGTCGCCCCTGTGGCTCACCAAATACATGGCACAGGCACTTACGCCACGAGAAACGCCCCAAAACCTACGGAACCAAGTCGCGGCGCCCACGTGGTGCGGCGCGAAACGCAAACGTAAGGCCGAGAACGCAACGGCTGACCCAATCGACCCCGGCCAATGGTTACAAGATGCACGCAACGCGGGCGATAGTGAAGCAGTGGCATGGTTCGTCGCGCGAGCCACTAACACAGGGGCAGACGACCACATAAAGAAACGTCAGCGCCTCAACGTTGACACACAGCGGTGGGAACAGTACAAGACAACCACAGACAGGCTGGCAAACGAACACGCACAGCAAGCACGGGACATATACCACAAAGCACACATAGCGGCGATGGCACGACAACACCTGCGCACGCTACACATGGGCTACACCAACGCACTGACGGCAAAAACCGACTACCACAGGCTTGTCGTAAAACTAGTCGACCAACAGAGACAAACACAACGACTGCACGACACACATGCACACCTGTACCAAATACGTAGGCAATGGTACGAACAAGCAAAGGAAGACACAAGGTTGTGGTACACTGACGCAAAACTGCTACTGATGGTCAATGACCGCTACTGGAGGCTGAGTGCAGGCACTGCCAAGCTACTTGACCTGCACCATCGACAAGCGACCTACATGTGGCAGCAGCAGACACACCTGACTGCCATGGCACAGTACTACCAAGACGCCTGCAAACACAAGACATCACAATACTGGCAAACAACCCGACCAGCCCGACAGACGACATACCTGATACGGAAGCGGCCGCGGGAGCACTGGGACCCCACCTTGTGGGAAGTCCCGTTACAACCGCTACCGAAACGCCACAAAACGCACTGGGACCCGAATGAGTGGGAAATACCACTGACATGACTACACCAACCTCAATGGGAAACCATGGGGGCACAGTCACGAGCTGCAGCCCGTATGCATACCCTGGCTTCGCCGAAATCTGTATCTTACTTCGAACTTGGTCCACTGTGACCCCTGGCACTTGTGAACTGGCCTTTTTGATCAAAAAAAAAAAAAATCTGCCGCTGACAAAAAACCCAAACTGTGTGTATCCGTCTGACTGCCTGCTTGCTGGCTCAGGGACTGATTGGCTGACTGTCAACCTCTCTTCGAGGTGCACTGCCGAAGGCAATAGAATTTGGGTTTAAATTGGGCAGGGGGGGGAGGAGGACACCCGCTAGCTGACCCTTAGGGGGAGCCTCAAGCGCAGTGCGCGCGCAGTGCAACTATTTGGGTGTCTGGCCGTACTAGAGACCCATACTTCGAGATACTAGGGGCCCCTAGGGGCATCATGGTGACCCCTAGCGGAGGTTTTGCAAGGCGTAGCACGTTTGGGTCAAGGCATGGCAAGGCGTAGCATGGTTGTGTCAAGGCATGGCAAGGCGCAATGCTCGTGTGCACACATTGATCTATCGTGCTTGCACATATGCTATAGGACTTCATACTCCCCTCCTCCTTTCTTAGAAACACTTTCTTCATGGATTTGAGTCTTGGCGATCGGGTGTTCTACACCCGCTCCAACGGCGTGCGAGTTCCTGCCACGGTGGTTGGGATGGCGGGAGATGGGCTCATCCACTTGGAGTACTACCAAGATGCACTACGGGTGGTAAATCGCCAATGCAAGATGGAGTCCATGTGTACTTAGTAGACAATGGAACAGAAAGACAGTTCTGTGTTCTTGAGGGTGGCGACCAATGCGCTGTTCATGGCTTTTCCAGTTGTGCATGATGTGTGTTATGTGAAGGGAAGGTAGTTTGCAACTTTCTTGAGCTGGGGCAGTTTGGGTCACCTAATTCTAAGGGCGTTTCCAAGGGGTTTGCTTGGGGGCTCTTCGGGGGGAACATAGTCTAAAAGTAGCGCGCAGTGCGCGCGCAGTGCAAAGATTCCCCCTTAGTGTTTGTTGTTGCCGACGGTGATGCTAGCGACACCAGCACATGGTCACACGACACTTCATTGTTTTGCTAGAAGATGACGACTTGTGTTGTTGTGTGGCACGTGACCCTGCATGCAGGAGTGTTTGGGAATGTGTCCTTGGGGAGATTGGAGCACATGGTGTGTGGGGCCCATGAAATGGTGACGTGTGAGTGGAATGGTGCAGAGTAGAGTGGAGTGAAGAGGAGTCACGGTGGGGGAGGGGGAGGGGGAGGGGGAGGGGGAGAGGGAATGGGAGTGGGAGGGGGAGTGGGAGGGGAGGGTCGGAGGAGGACTATGCAAAAGTACCACTGCATGATACTGATTGGGGTGGGTGCTGATGGGTTCGAAGATATGTCCCATCGGCAGAAAGGTGGGGGGGGGGGCGTATTGTTCACGTTTGGTGAGTGTGTCCTTTTTTCGTTCAACCCAATTTAAACGTTCCACCAACTGTTGGCCGTGCGTGCACACAGTAGCTTGGCGTTCTCTTTTTACAATAGCTGCACACAACAACAAAACAAACAGCAATAAAATGCTGCAGCTGTCTTGTGCCCCTCTTGAAGTACGGCAACTCAGGCTGAGGGTTGAGTTTGGTTTGAGTTGGGTTCCATCTCGGGCTAGGGCTGACGACAAGGAGGAGGAGGATGATGAGCCTTGGCCTGGCTGGGTTGGCAGACTCAAATGCACACTGCCACCCCTCCACCAAACTCGTTCCCGCAGACCCTTCTGGACCCTTCTGTGACCTTCACATACTGAACAATCAAAAGGTGGAGGAGCTGCACTTTGTGTGCCTTCCGGTAATGCTTAAGCTAGGCGTGTAGATGCTTGATGGTCACAAATTCACAAAGGAAGAGGTTGTGACCATTTGGTTCGCCTGACAAGATTCGTTCTGCCATGAGTGCTATGGGCTATGGGCTATGAGGTAAAATGGATAGGATACCATGCAAGTCATGCGACTCATTTGACACGGCGACTCTATCAACACTTTGCCACGGAAACAGGGCACTGCGACCCTGGGCACTCCTCTAAGAAAGGGGAGCAAAAGTCAATAACAGGCTCCATCTGAGTGATGGTGCAGCCACATTCCATCAAGCAGGACGTTGGGGTCAGAAACCCCAGAAACCCCTGCTCCCCCCCTTTAAACACCTGAGATGAGATGCCACCCTTCCGAAAACACAAAATCCTTTAGAACCAAGATTTTGGAGTGATTTCAATCAAATTTTGTCAAAGAAAACCCCTAATGGGAGCAGAACATGGGGGGTGGGCGGTGGGATGGGGTGGATCTAGAACTGCTGCAATGTCATTGGCGACTCTGAGGTATGGGGCCGGGGGGGGGGGGGGGGGATGCACATTGCATTCTTCGGCAAGACAAAAAGGAGCGCACAAGGGTGGAGGCTATAGACTTGCTAGCAGCCAATTTCACCACTTTTGGAATCTGCAGTTAGTGTAGCGTAGCGGAGGTAACGGAAGTTCTGCCACCGGGCCCCCAGCTCAACCCCTCCCCATTCCCGCTCCTGCCCCCCCCCCCCCCCATCCTGCTCCCTCCCCAGCCTTGTATTATTACTGTGCGAGTGGGGGGGGACTTCAGCCCACCCACCCGCCCTGTGTCTTTATCCCAGCCTGCCTGCGGCGTAGCAAGGACAGCTTTCAACTCGTCATCGTCACTGCTGCTGTCCGTGGAAAGTGAACTTCCAGTCTTCACTGTGCTCATGGGGCAGGGCTGGGGCAGGCAGAATCTCAAGGCTCAGAATGCTGCAAGGCCCCAACGGGCGAGTAGTGGGGGTGATATGCACACTTGCAGCTTTGGTGGTGTGCCATGACCCACACTAGACACAGTCAATGTTGATGGATGCGATGCTTGCATGAGCAATGAACCTTTGCTTTTGTTTTGCATAGCTTGCTGTTGCACACCCTGTCCGTCTGTCCTGTCCCTGTATCCGTGCACGGATGGCAAAGCAATAGACTCTGATTGTAGGGTTTTGATGTTCTGCCGGAAGGACAGTATGTAGCCATGGAATGGCCGCACTAGACATCTTGTCTTTTGTCTTTTGATGGCACCAAAAATAGTACGGGCGATTGAAAGCCGTTAGGTAGCGCAACTCACACAGAAGCAAGAAACTGTCATCAATCGCAGAGGATAGGCCGGCAACATGTACTGTCTGTTAGCCCCCCCCCCCCCCCTCATGCCAAGGCAAAACCAAGGTTTATGGCTAAACTTAGGTTTTGCATAGCTTGCCGTTGCACGCCCTGTCCGTCTGTCCCGTCCCTGTATCCCTGCACATGATGGCAACGCAATAGACTGTGATTGTACAGAATTATATTATGAAGACCCCCCCCCCCCCTTTGGTCGGTGAGGGCAAAGACCAATGCCCTAGTATATGTGGAGCAATGTACAAATGCAGAGGGGCAGAGGATGTTAGTACCGGCCACGAGCACGTCAATTACACCACAAGCGCACAAGACGCCACACTTGTCGTGCAAGTTCACTACCATTGCAGGTGGCAGCGCTGCGAACCACACATCCATTACTTCCGACAGCCGGGTGGACAAGCTTGCAATTATCGCCCCCAAATCATTTGTTGGGGGGGGTTTGGTGTGCCGTTATCTACCACGCGCCCGTCCCATGTGACACAAGCAACATGTGGCGCGGACGTGTGATTAAGGCCTTCTAAGAACACGAGTCTGTTGGAGGGCATCATCACCCGCGGCTGCAGCAACGGGAGCCAAAATTTTGCCAGGCGCGTTTTGGGTAAGTCCTCATACCCCCACATGGGCAAAAGTGTCTATTTTTTTTCGATTCTTTTCATGCCATGCCTGCCCGGGGACATGCCCCAAGGCACTGACAACGCTCAGCAATCAACAAATACCGACTCGCCCCTCCACTGGGAAGTGCAGCAACACTGGGAGGAGATAGAGGCAGAGATAGCTCGAAACCCGCCCTCGCCGCCCTCCTCACCACCTTCGTCGCCGCCAATCTCTCAAGACGCACAAGAGACCCACGAACAGCAGGCATTTCGATTGGGACGGAACATTCCTGGACAGAGATCTGGTTGACAGCTTCAGGCCGATCTATCTGGTGGCGGACTTTCTATTTCGAACCGATCATCAAGTTCAATTCGGACTAAAGCACTGCTTATACCAACTTCTACTACCGTCTGCCGTCAACTGGGAGTGGAGGTTCATCACCTACCCCCGTGCTCTTCAACACTTTATCCTACAGCACTCTCTTGGCCAATAACTCCGCCAGCTGTGACAGACGCTCCGCACGGTTCACTCGCTGTCCCTGAGTGCCCCTGCTCACCACGTCACAATCATGGACGAATTTGCCGTACCAGTAATCGATGACAGCTCCATTCGGCAGCTATTACAAGCCATTAACTCGGCCAGTGCAGACTCTCTGACAGCATCAGTACAAGATGTTCTCCAACAGGCTCCGCTCACCGAGGCAGCTCTGACGCAATTACTGTCGCAATGCAACTGGAACTCTTCAAATAAAACATTCACAACTCCTATATCTGCAGCCTCTAAAGCTCTGCTTTCACAGCACCTCATCACAATCTTGAATCAAATCACGCAGCAAGGGTCAAAAGAAATTGTTGCCGAAATGATGGAACAAGCTGCGAGTGACGACCCTATGACAAGAGGTCTTCAACTCTCTTCTGCAAACAATATTTTGGATCTGACTTCTAAGAGAAGTGCGCTAATGGAGGAAAAGAGCAATTTGGAGAAATCCGGACACCTCAACAACCCTGAAAATGCTTCCTACGGACAACGGCTAACACAATCTATCGATGATCTGGGCATCGCTATTTGAATGATCTTGCAACAACTGGACATTGCTGAGGACAATCCGCTTCTGAAAGCTCGTAAGAACTATTTTGATCTCATCACTCAAGCCACAGAGGTGGAAAGTCAACATGAACAGCTTGGGGCCGAAGTCACTGCGGAGGACACGACTCGCCTCCAAAAACAATGGACAATCATAAACTCACAAATCGGGGAGGCGGAGAAGGCCATTTTTGACCTGCTTTGCAACCCTGACTCAAAGGTATCAGATGTCATCTCTAAGCAGCAGGAACAGGTCATGCAACAACAAAAGGTGCTCTTACAACAGAGGGAAAAGGTACACTCTAAGCTTTCAAACGCTCTGGGTGTCTCCCCGCTCAAAAAGAAAAAAAAAGCCGCCGAAGCCGAAGGGTCGGCTGACCACCCACCCCACGCTACGGATCCAGGAATCTCCATGACTCCTGCGAACATTCAAGCAGCCATTGATTTATGTGCTAGCAAAAAATCCTTGCACGACCTTGAGTTTCTGACCTCACTCATCAACTCTGAGCAACAGCTTCTCATGATGCAGTTCAATTGGCTGCAGGATTTTGTGGTTCTTCAAGCCTTTGCCGCCTTCTCCACTGATGGTTCTCCCAAAAGCTGGAAAGGGCTCACGGATTTCACAGATGATGCTCTTTCACAACACTTCCCCAATTCGCACACCAACTTTCTGTTGGTCACAAGAGACACGGAACTCACGGCCTGTGTCAAAACGGCGAACTTTCTATACACCAGGTTGCGGCCGAAACGCATCGACATCTTGGTCGACCTGACGCATCAGCACAATTTTCCTCAATGGTGTGACACACAGTTGCAACACTCCTCCTGTACGCCACAGGCGTTTTCAAGACTCTCCAGATAGCTACAGGACACTGATGGACACTCCAGGGATTTCTTTGTTATTCTGCACATTGCTACCTCTATAGAACAAAGGCTGGAACCAGCCCGGTTTTCTACCAGATTGCTGTCCCAGGGATGAACCTTGGACCGCAAGCCCTGCCAATTGCCGGAGTCCCCTCTCCACTCCCATGCTGTGCATATGTCGGAAAAGGATATGACACAAACAATGCTAAAGCTAGGTATGACTGGGTCCCAATGCTTCAACATTCCGGGACCGGTCAATCTGAAACAGCAAGGCATACAGTCAAAAATCTTCCTGGTCAATCTGGACGCACCTCAGTGCTCCAGTTTCACTGCTGATTTCAAAAAATTAGATTTTTTCGCCCTCATGAGCATGTTGGAATTCGACGGCTCTATTTTTCCTCACTGCCACACCGTCCTTGACGTCTTCTATAAGAAGACCCACAAGGAGAACTACGCCAAACATCTCTGGCGTAATGTCAAGCAAGCCCTCTCTGATATCTCCGACCCTACATATCTGCAAGTCACCGGGTTCAACAAATTGCGGGTGGGCCTTTCTACTGAGTCTGCCACCGAACAATTCATATCTGGCCCTTACGTCCAAATGAAGGCCAATGGCCTACTGTTTAAGGACGAACGTCAGCGTGACTGGTTCAAGGGGGAATCCGACACAGAATCAGTTTCCTCTGCCTCTTCCGCCTCATCCTCCCCGGAGGGGCATTCTGATTTTAAAGTTGTCTATGACGTGCCCATCTGGTTACAGGGCCCTGCCCTACTGTCTTTTCTCAATGAAAATGGTTTCCTTGCCGAGTTAGCGGTCCGGTCAACATGGAACCCGGGACGCTTTTCCACCGCCGCATGGCGAATAAAAGGCAAGTTCGCCTCTACAAACCAAAGTGTCATGCTTCATGACGAAGCGAAACAAAATTCAATCTCCATCATTCCCACTGATGAATTTAACAACCTCAAGCGTGAATTTATGGCCAACAGGAAAAAACCTGCTTCTACCGAATCGAAAAAGCCCTCTTATGCACAAACTTTGAAGCAGCATACATGAAGATATGACGTCTCGCCCCCAACAAACCACACACCATCAACCACCTGCAGTTGGGCGTCCAATAGGAGACAACCAACAGCCAGTGGTTTATGCCGCAGCACACACTAAGATAGCCACTTTCAACGCCAACGGGCTGACCACCAAGGTCCCCGTCAGTGACAATTTTCGGAAGACAGACATGTTCAGGTATGCCGTTTTCTGTACCGTAACTCCATCCATGTAATGGGTCTCCAGGAGGCGCACATCAAAGATGAACAGTGCCTCGAACAGCTTACTGAACGTTTCAAGGACTGGGGCTTCGTCCTCCTCTCTAACCTGAGTCCCAAAGGTAGAGGGGGAGCTGCATTGATTTTTCACAACACCTGGACCCTCTTGAATTCATGGGCCATTGAAAAACGACACCTTTTTGCTCAGTTGTCTGACCCCGATGGGGTCAAGCATCATTTCTGCGTTTGTCATTTTCACCATGACGCTGTCGAAAGACAACGCCAATGGACTTTGCTTTCACAAATTGCGCCCACTCTCGTTCCGAGAGACACCATATATTTGTCCGATCACAATTCGGTCACGGTTCCCTCAAGGGACATTTCTGCACCGCATTTATCCCCTGAGCATTCTACCGTCATCGCCGCCCGTGAAGCGGAACTAGATTTTCTGACAAACCATCATCTGATCGACACTTATGCATGTTTCCACAGTGGCAGACATTCTGATTTTGAATTGGAAGGCTGGACGTGGGGCTTTGCCCCAGCAAAGCGAACTGCGTCGGCTAGGCCCGACTTAACCGCAAATGAGTGTACTCCCGTGCTTGACCGGAGACGACGGATCGATAGAATCCTTCTTCACGAGGATTTTCAAAACTCCGTTGCTGAGTGCTATAGCCGTTTTGTGGCTAGCTCAGACCACAAGGCGGTTATTGCTTCACTGTCCGCTAAGCCTACCAAACAAGGGAAGCGACTCAAAATTCCCACGGCTTTCCTCTCCTCGGAGGAAACCCTCCAACAACTACAGGCTGAATTGCAATCCATTGACACCGAAGGTCATTCCAAGTGGGCTGACGGTATGGAATGTATCAAAACAGCAGCTTTTTCCTATGAGAGGGCCAGCAGAGCTACAGGCATCACGGAACTACAATCTCTATTGATGGTTTCTTCCATACATCACCTTTCTGAGGAAGCGTGGCGCTACCTTAAGGAACACGGGTACACCCCCTCATCCGCGAAAGCGGCCTACCAAATTTTAGCAGCTCTGGCCGAACGGTCAGACAGCGACCGTTCTGGGCAGCAGGTTCTGGATAAGCTTAAAACTACTCTACACGACCCACACCATTTCCAACCATGGCGCCGCCGCCAAGAAATCTGGCGACTCACCAAACAGCTACAGTTCAAACGAAAACTATACTCTTTGCGCAATAGGTCTGGCTTCTGCCCGACCCTGAATCCATGGTCTCTGAAATTGTCACCTATTGGCAACAAACAATGAATTCCTCCGGAAAGTCCCAACCGGAGGTCGTGACTTACCTCGAAAATTTTTTTCATGGTAAAAACACAGCAGTGATGGCAAAAATGCTGATACAACCGTTGTCACTGGACCTAGTGCACGCTGCGCTGGAGTCCTTGAACGGCACATCGGCGCCGGGAATCGATGGGGTCCAGGTATCCATCTACAAAACCTTTTCGGAGTTCTTTTGCCCTATTATGCTCGACATTTACACGGGCATTCTGTCCTCTAACACACTCAACAGCGATTGGTCGCTGGCCCTCCTAAATCCCATTCCGAAAGGACTTGGGACTGCTTCGGTCCACAACCTGCGGCCCTTAGTTCTGCAAAACACGTCACATAAATGGGTGGCAGCCATCCTGGCCCTGCAACTCAGAGATTACATCGACGCCCTCACCCCTATTCAGCAACGGGGTTTCATCAGGGGACGATCAATTTTCACGAACCTTTGGCATACTTTCGGCTCCTGGAGCTCCCCGGGGGACGCCCTGTTTTGCCCCATAGATTTCAAAAAGGCGTTTGACTCTGTTTCACACGAGTACACTCGCACGTTCTTTAACCTTATGCAACTACCAGACAGTCTGATTTCCCACGTGAACAGACAAATCCATAAGTTCATGAATAATGGGGGACATGAGCAGTGCAAATACAGATGGAGAGAAGGGGCATCCTTGTCGGACACCCGAGCAAGGGAAGATTTTGTGGTCAGCATAAATGTGATCACGAACAAGCACGCGGATCGGCGCTGTGAGCAAGTTCTGCTTTACGCAGACGACTTAATCATCATCATTGACTGCGACCCGACCACAGGAGTGCGGGTCTTCCTTTTGGTGTGGAACAGGATTCAAGAGTTCTCTGAGGTCACAGGCTTGTCCACAAACCTGGATAAGTCCAACATTCTGCTCAAGGGGCAATGGGACCCCGTGCACAGGGTTCAACTCCTGAGCACAGGCCTTAGAATAGTCGAAAAATACAAGTATCTGGGTATTGTCCTTGGGGCTACCACAGCGGAAGAGGCCTATGGACCAGCACTAAGGAAAGCCACAGGACGTGCGTTTTCCATGCAGTCGTGGTCCCTCTCGCTTGCTGATCGGGTGGAACTTCTCCAAAGTTGGATCCTCCCTCTGTTGGTCTACCCAGCCCGTGTTGTCTATCCTTCCGACAACGTCGTCGCAGCGGTTAAAACTATCTACCGGGTGGCCCTCAAACTCAGCAATTGGGGCATAACACTCGACATCCTGTCACACAGCAAAGACCAAGGGGGATTGGAACTGGCCCCCCCTGACACCTTTTTGCTTTGGCAGTTTTCTACTATGTTTATTCGCCACATCTACAAAGCTGAGGTCATTCCTAAATGTGTCACAGATCCCTATGAGTGTTTTGCCACTGAGTACGGCATACTTACATCCCCGTCCATGCTCCAGACTTTTCAAATGGGGAGCAATGTTGTTTGGCACAAAATGCCTTATCTCGCTTGGAGCGCCCGAGCATACTCACTTGTCACCTCTAAAGTGACTTTCAACCGACCTGAAGCACTATCACACGACATCCCACTTTGGCATAACAAACTGTTCTCCAAGTCTACATCCCTCACGTACTTTTGCCCCCAGCTCATCCGGCAGGGGGTCACTACGGTGGGAGATTTAATCAACGACAACACACGTTTTTCGCAGATCGCGCCCACTTGGGCCCCCATTTATCAACAGGGCGTGTTTCATTATGGCCCCTCGAATCCCAGCCAGGCACCCACGGCACCACCCCTCCGTCCCGTTCCGGGGGCGGACGTTTGGTCACGCTGGACCACGAAATCCATGGCCCTGTTTCTTTGTTCCTCTACCTCTCTCACACCCAGGCAGCCGCCTGAGGTGTGGAAAGCCTTCCACTCTTTCAATGTTCCTGCACAACATAAAGACTTCATCAGACAGGTCCTATGGCTCCGCCTCCCTGTGGGGGAGGGACAAAAGGAATGGAAGCCGGATGATGTGTGGTGCCCAATTGACGGTGAGCTAGAAGCAATTGACCACGCGCGCACGGAGTGTTCCCTACTCAAAGTCGCCTTCAACACTATTGCAAAATGCTTTCCCACGGCCACTGCTGAGGAATATCCAACAGCCCTGCTTTCTTCTTCCCTGCAGTATTCTTTCCAGTGCCCGTCAGGCTTCCTGGCTTGGGCGGCGGTATATGCCAATTGGCAGGTCCGCCAAAAGAAAAAACATCACCGCCAATATGCTGCTACCTGGACTCACTTTGTTTCTATTTGCATAGCCACCTTGAAACTGTGGGCTACCTGTCCTTTGAATATTCCCATTTCGGATCACGACCTGCATCTTTTCATCAGAGCACTACAATCGCTACTCCATGATGGAGTGCTGCAACACCCCCACCTACGTGTCACACCCCCCACCCCCCCGCCCAGCAAAAAAACAACAAAAAGAAATATCGCGCCGACTGCGCAAACAACAACGGGCGGCGGAGCTGGAAGGAGTTTTCGACACCCTCACCGCGGACGGATACACCCTGGTTTTCACAGATGGCTCGTCCGCCGAAACGGAAGGCGTGGGCCGGGTAGCAGGATATGGCATCTACGCGCATCCTGACATCAGCATTTCTGCATATGTCCCAGTCCACCTCCGACAAACAAACAACACGGCAGAACTTCTGGCCGTGATTCGAGCATTACAAATCTTTACTTTTGGTAAAGTTGCAATTTGCACCGATAGTGAGTACGTCTTCCTAGGAGCCACAGGCGCGGCATGCCGGTGGAAACTCAGGGGATGGACGGGAAGCAGTGGTCCGGTTTCAAATGTTCCCCTTTGGGAACTTCTTCTTGACACCCTCAGCACACACACAGGCTCCATCAAGTTTATTAAAGTGCCGTCCCATGTGGACATCCTAGGGAACAACGAAGCAGACAGATTGGCGGACCAGGGAAGGCTCTCCCACCCCAGGTGTCCGGTACTCAAGACCCCGTCACGTGATTTCAACGTGACAGCTTACACTCCCCACATCAAGCGTCGGCGCAGGAACATTGATGCCGAGCTGGACTCGGTTGTGCAAGTTTTGAATTTTTCCCCCCACAAAGACGCGCCGGACAGTCAGGCTATGGACGCCTTCACGGATCTTTCCCTCAGGATTGACCCTGAGCTACTCCAAGGCGACTGGTCCCCACCAGTGTCTGATTACAGTTCCGATGAATTTTGATCCCACATGGCTTTGTGCCACACAAGGTCCACACCATGTCACCGCCCCACGCCACTCATATGGTATGGGAGGCAGTGTGGCATAGTGGTTACCATCGTCAACTGTCGTCGCATAGATCGCCGGTTCGAACCCGGCCTATAGCAGTGCTCCCCCCCACCGGCCTCGCCTGACCGGGGACTGGGGCCCCTCCCGCTTTTGCATCTATTTTTTCGCTATGGCCTTATCAATTTTCTTCTACCGGGCAGCATCAGAATTGTGCACATACACAAAATAGGAAAAATGTGCCCAGCCACCTGCAGCAGTACGCCCCACCACCGCCCACGCACGATGGGAGGCTGCCACCCCACCCGTTGCTTGCCTTTGCCCGAGCCGCCGCTCCGCTTGATCGGCGGCTCGGGCAGTGGGGTTCGAACCTAGGACCAGCGACGCTGGAGTCCAGGGTGCTTCCACTGAAGCACATGGCACCACACCCATACTACGACACAGCAAACACACAGCCGACACGACACAAATGCATATTTGCTTATTTCTTTGTATGTGCTTCCCTCCACGCTGAAACTAAACTGCCTCAAGTCAAAGGAAGGCCGAATGAGTGCCATGCTTCGCACCAGAGACTTGGGAGCGTATGGTTTATATACAGCCCGTTCTCTTAGGGCGCCGCTCATATGGAAGGGTCCACTGACCCAGCACAATTGATTGCAGGTTCGCAGTGCCTACTGTTCAGCGCCAGTACTTCCGACAACTTGTACATACCAACACGAGATGTACATAGATAGTGGAGCACCCCAACCAAGAAGGGGACACGCTGTGTTCTCTTACGATTGTGAACATCTGGACTAATGGCTGAAAGTGTCTATGGCGGGGACATTCAGTCTATCAGTACCGACCATTGATCCCCGCAAAAGAAAGGGTACCCACGCTTGTGGATGACGGGCCTGCTGGGCAATGGGCCGTGGTCCACGACCGAAAAACCAGGTCGCAAGGTGCAGTCTCCAGCCCAGTGCTGCCGCGACTGTAACCCCCTTCAGCCCAAGGTCCCATCTCCCATTGCCAAACCCGCGATCCTTGAGGCGCGCCCCCGTGCGCATCCACCCCTCCCATGCCCCCATTAGAACGTCTTCGAGGTGGATGATCTCGCCCACGACGTTCACAAGGGCGGCGACGGCAAGTGCTTGACACCAAAATGTCAACACCGTAAGTGGTCGGATATACGCCCGGTGTTGACGAGCGCGACCTTTCAAAGTAGGGTTGCGGGCGTGGCATGATGACTACAGAAATACCAAGAAATACAAACATGACAAGGTATCAAGGTGAAGGGTTGGAGGTGAAGGGTTGGAGGGGGGGGGATACGGCTGAGGGATGGAGGTCACGGTTGGCCCCGGGTCCGTCTTCATGTGGGGGTGGGGCGGTGCCCGAACACCGTGCGGGTATATGAACGCCCTCCGTCCCACCCCCCATTCCTGAGACAGCTGCCGTGGGCTTTCTGGTCACTCCATTTTTCTGCCACTTCATCCCTCAACCCCCAAGGATGGCAGAAGCAAGCATTGCCTTAATCCAATCACCAACTGATCCCCACGATTGGTGTCTGATGGGGCGTATGCAACCGTAACTCCTACACCCGCCCATCTCAACCAATGTCCTAACCGGCGTAAAATACGGTGTTGTTCCGCCAGCGGTGGACTGGCCCTCCCCCCTCGGATCTGAGAAACAGCAACCAGACTTTCCATAACGAGGTCGGTCAGTCTGTCAATGCGTGCAGTGGGCTTGCTTCTCGATGGCCTCCACAAGGGCTGTGCGGGATAGACGTGGGATGCAGGATGTGGCAGTGAGCGCCGGCTCAGGCCGTATGTGGTGCAGTGGCTCGTACGCCTGCATCCCCTGGGCCCACCTGCTGCTCTGCCGGGAACACCCTTCCCTTTGGCTCACGTTGCCTCGGGCGCACACCCCTTCCCAGCCGCTTGGCTGTTGAACCGACGTCCCAAGCGGCCCCACGCCATTTTCTCAGAAATTCGTCTGGCCCCTCGGGGCCACTCCGCGGTCCATGGCCCTCAGTGCCGCGGCCGCTGCAGCCGCTGCCGCTGCGCTGGCGGCAGCTGGCGGCTGCGCGTGTGTGTCCCGCCCGGGCCCCTGGCCCCTGCCGGAGCAGCAGCCGCGTCCTCCTGCGTGCCCCGCTGCGATCGGGTGGTGGCGCACGAGGGTCGGCGGGGGAAAGCTCCGGTGGATGCCGACCGAAGGAGAGCCACAGATCAGCGCTGAGCTGCCGCTGCTGCCGGCCGACGCCGCGGCGGGGGAGCTGCTGCTGCTGCTGGGCGCGCGGCAGGCGCTGACGCGCGCCGCGCAGGCCTGCCCCCTCGCGCCCATCGCGACGACGCACCGCGGGGGCGTGGGGCCGCACCAGCTGGTGGAGCTGCGGCTGGTAGGCGGGACGAAGCCGGCCTCGGAGACGGCCGCCAATGCGCTGGCGGTGCTGCGGCCCATAACTGCGGCTCTGGCAGCGCGCGACCCCGATGCCGCTGCGGCGTCCCCGGCGGTCGCGCGCGCCCGGGCGCTCCTGGAGTCGTGGTGCCGGGCATACGAAGTCCTGGTGGCCGCGCCGCCGCCGCCACCCATGAGTCGGTTCGCTGAGAGCTGCCGGACGGAGCTGGTGCTTTGCTACTGCGCCGCGCGCCACCCGCTGGCCCAGGCGGTGCAGGACGTGGTGCTCGCCGGCTGGGCCGAGGAGGCGGCCGCGGCCGGCGGTGGCGGCGCGTCCGCGCGCCTGTCCACGCTGCACACGCTGGCCCGGCAGGGCGCGCGCGTCCCCCTCTGCCCCGCCGTGCACGCCGCGGTCAAACTGGTCAGCGACAGCGGCGGCGGCGGCGCGCCGGACGCGTGGCGCGCCGGCTTCGCCTCCGGCAAGCGCCGGCAGCGGCAGGTGCAGGCGTACCGCGCCTCGGCCCCGTACCGGGCCTTCCTCGACTGCTACCGCCGGTGGGTCGCGGAGGTGGTCGTGCCCCTGGTCGGCGACCCGCTGGGGGTGGTCTTCCAGTGCCCGCCCACGCTCCGCGTCGTGCTGCCCTGCGCCGGCGGGCGGGCGAACATCGGGCCGCACAAGGACTCCTCGTACCCGGGCCACGAGCCCTCGGAGATCAACTTCTGGGTGCCGATGACGCCGGTCTCCGGCAGCAACACGCTCTGGCTCGAGAGCCGGCCGGGGAAGGGGGACTACCGCCCGATGGAGCTCGGCCCCGGGCAGGCCCTGCGCTTCAACGGGATGCAGTGCATGCACCACACGCTGCCCAACCGGACGGCCGCCACGCGGGTGTCGTTCGACCTGCGCGTGATCCCGCGCAGCTTCTGGCGCGACGAGTACTGCCGGCGTATGGGCGACTACGACGTCGAGGTCGCCGTCTGACCGGCCGCGCCGGGGGGCGGGCGGCCCGGGGCTTTGGACCCGGTGGCAGAAGGGGCGCGGCTCCACGGGGACCGGGGCCGCCGCAGGGCCTCACCTCGGGGCCTCCGCGACCGCACCCGAAGGGCTGTGGCAGGTGCACGCGGCGTCGGCTTGCCGTGCGCCGGCGCACCCGCGGTCTACACCTCCGTGCCGTACCGCATGGACACCGTCGTGGGACGGCATACAGCGCCGGGTCCGGCGCTGTATGCCGGACCCGGGATCGGGTTGCCTTTTGTGGGGACGGCGCGCTCCCGAGGCGGGCTGGCGTCGTTGTCTGGCATAGCAGGACATGTGCGATGTAGGACGTCAGAAGTGTTCTTCGTTGTGACCCTTGGCTCAGTGTGATGTGTGACCCCAGTGTTGATGGATACCGGATCGTTGTCGAGGATCGCACAAAAAAGCAATTCAAATCCGGTAGGCAGAGCCCGAAACTCCGCCTGGACCCGGTTTTGGCATCTCGGACTCAGGGGCATGGGCTTCAACCGACTGCCGCAACCGCCGGGCCGCGGCACGCCACCCGTCGATTCCCGGAGCAGAGCCTGCCCACAACCCCCTCCCTCACTGGGCACACTCCTGGTCGTGCCCCAGTTTGCACAGCGGTTGCAGCCCCACCGACGGCGTGCCCGGGCTGACCAAGAGCAGGTGCCGCAGATGCAGATCATGTCTCTGGGCAGTAGTGGCCTGACGTGCACGGCATCCGATTCCGGTCGCTGATGAATGCCTCCGGCAGGTGGTTGAAGCGCCGGGCGGGCGAACCTCCGGCCGCACGAGGACTCCTCGTATCAGGGCCACGAGCCCTCGGAGATCAACTTCTGGGTCCCGATGACGCCGGTCCCGGGCAGCAACACGCTCTGGCTCGAGAGTCGGCCGGGGAAGGGGGGACTGCCGCATCATGCCAAGACATACCGGGTTTTCAAGTGAGGGGGGTGGGGGTCAATAGAGCCCCCAAAATCTGGGGGGAGGGGGGGTTTGGGAAGCGGCTCAATTGACAGGCACCCTTAATCAGTTATTCTGAACTCTGGCGCCGAAGGCGCCGAAAATTATTTTGAGCATTGAAAACCGTAAATTTTTTTTTCACCAAATATATGGCAAATGATGACCTTTCTGAGCCCCCTCGACGCGCTGATTCCAAAAATCCAGTTTTCATTTTTGGCCGATTGTTGGGCTTGGGTCACCTCCAAGGCCCGGGGGTCAATCTCGGTAGGATTTTGGGGGTCCCGTCAATTGAGCCCCATTTGGGGGAGGGGGAGGTCCAGCCAGGGGGCTCTATCGACCCCCGCCTCCCTCAATTGAAAGCCCGACCGCCCCAAATGGCCCGGCACTACCGCCCAGGCCACACTGCCTGCAATGGCAAGGGGCAGGTAAGACCCATGAACCCGTCTGGGTGAGAGCGTGACAACCGGCGACCCTTTTTGGACCCGGGAAGGTCCTCAGCAAACTCACGCGGTGACCCGGACGGCGTCCTCCACGGTGTCTCTTGAAGGCCTGCTCCTCTGCCATGTATTTGCATCCTCTTTCATTTCCGCTCCCTTTTGAAGTGATGTGCCGTTGAGTGGGTGCAATCCAGGAGCTCTTGGGAGGGGGCGGTGTTGCGCGGGGTAAGTCTGCTGAAGGTTCCCCCCACGCCTTCGCGTAGCTCACCTGAATTAGGTCTCCTCAAAAGGTGAAAACATACGTCCCCCCGGAAGTACCAACTGGCATACTCATTCAGCCTTGATGGCACCCGCCCCCCCCCCAGGGGTGCATTACAAGGGAAGGGACCTCAGAGGCGGTCCCAGAAGCGGTTACACAGGCGGTTGGAGGAGGTTGCCAAAGCGGTTTTGGGTCAGTTGCCATTGAAGCTGGCGCTTTTACAACCCTCTTTAGTGTCTAGGGTGGATCTAATAGGTTTGGCAAGCAAGCAGCAAGCAAGGCAGCAAGCAAGCAGCAAGCAAGCCAGCAGCAAGCACGCGCGAAATGGGCAAAAATCACAGCTCCATGGTGGTGCTTCGGATTTGCCCAAAGTTTTGGTGGATGCTACCTATGGGTGTGAGGGACAACCACACAAAGTATGAGCCAGAAACTCAACCGTGGCGGCTGGGAACGGGCGTCGCAAGTGCCGGACCTCCATTTCAAAATCTGCAATTTAGGGCCAAAATCAGCCTTTTTTTGCCTAAAACCGCCCTAGAACCTGCTGAAAATGGCCAAATAAAGGGAAATAGTGGCTACTCTACACATGCAGCTAGACTTCCCCGTGCCGAAGTTTAAAACACAAGTAATCCCCCCCCCCCCACCTCCCTTTGGCCTTGTGCCAACCCCCCCCTCCCACCTCCCAAGATAAAGGACGGGTGTGTAGGGAGGCAAGGACAGGCCGGGCAGGGAGAGGGAGGGCACAAGGGGGTGAGAGGCCGATGGGCACCGCCGCCTACGGAGGGAAAGGGTGCGCAAAAAGCACCAGGGTAAATTCTGAGAGGCGCCACCGGCTTCAGACAGCACCCCATCCAGGCGTCATGCCAACCCCCCCCCCCTGCACAGTCCCTGGACTGAGGGCTGACATTGTCTATGGCGGGGACATTCAGTCAATTGATACCGACCATTGATCCCCCTGCACAGTCCCCCAGGGCTGGGGGGGGGTACCGTCACTTGCCCCAAAAGGCCAAAGCGCTGCAGGCGCCGAAGAAGGATGGTCTCCTCTAGTATGTACCATGTAGTTGGGGTGGAAAGGTCAGGGTTTGGAGCGGCAGTTGGTGACGGTTCCCCCCGGAAGGCGGTAAGGGGGGACCGGCGTGCATCCTGCAGGTCTGTCCAGGGCGGGGGGGGGGGGGGGGATGTAAGGTGACTTTGCGGTGGCTTGTCTTTGAGTGGTTCAGTAGATTCTTCCCAGGGCTCGTGGCATGGGTGCAAAGGGCCTGCACTGCGATATCTCTATATCTCTGGGGGACATCCGTTATGTGCTAACACAGAGCAAATTCGCAATTTTTCACCACGGTTTTCTCACGGTTCAGAGGGCATGGCCCCGGGTTCAAATCCAATCGACCAGCAACGGGAGTCAGGCCATGGCCACCCAACACTAGTAAAGACCCCATGGTTGAGAGTTCACCCCCTGGGTTTGACAGCAGTGGTTGGAAACACGCCTTGTCATGCCTAGCGAGCTAGTGAGCGCTCCTGAGAACTCAGGACTCATGCCCTGGACTGCCTTCTCTGCTGGGCACATGGCCATGCACAACCCCCTCGACCAAAGACAAGGTGGTCATTGGAGTTTGGGGGGGCACAGATGGAGGAAGCTGTGCCCGTTTGTCCGAGCTTGTGCTTTGCCAACTCGATTCATGTGAGTCTGTTTGTTGTTTGTGCCCTTGACTTCCACACCGCAACATGCCTCATGGTCATGCCTGTTCTCAGTGCAGCACACGCCCTTCCCGTTGTGGCCCCGATGCCGAGGGATAGGTACGGGGATATGGCCGAAGGAGTGCCTGCCTTTCCACAGCAGCTGTACATATTGCTCGGCATTTGCGCCGCAGTGCCCTATCATTTGGTCAATCTCCTGAACTTATGCAGCGCCGGAACACACAAAAAAGAAGGAGTGCCTGCTTTTTCGGTCCCCTTGTCCCAGCGCGCTGGCCTTACTCATGGTGAATGATCGTCCACATCCCTGGCGATGCCTTACAGCCTGTTCACAGTGCTCTTCACAGTGTGCGGCATGGCACCACAAGGGGTGGTCTCACGTTGAGGCCTTACTTATGATGTTGCTTTTTCAGGCTCGCACGGTTCGCAGTCCGTGTTTCGCTTGAGCTGCTGAACGCTGGCCTTGGCATGCAAGCTGGGCACTGCTCTGCACGGTGTTCACCGGGACTTCAGCGCATGTCAAATGGATTGCTCCCGAGGGACATCCTCCCACCACTTGCTTCCCCTGTGGGGAACGGTGTGAGACTCGCACACTGTTGCAGATTGTGTGATGCTTGTGACCCCTGTCGGTACGCACGAATAGTGGGGTGGTGGGTCTGTGGAGGAGGTCGGCTGGCTAGGGTCTTGTGTCCCAGGCACCCAAGGCACCGCACGACGATTGTTTCATTTGGTTTCATTTGGTCCCTTGTGCTGTTGGTGAGTGGATGCCCCCCCCCCCCCCCCTCTGGAACTCTGGAACTCTGGAACTCAAGGAAAAAAGGAACATTGTGGATGAACAAATGATTCACCGAATGGCTCTGGCCAGGCGTTGTTGAGAAGGAACTAAGTTGGAAGGGGGGTTGAGGGTCTGCGCCGGCCCTGTTGGGGGCTGCTTACGCAAATTTGATTTGTTCCCAGCCAAATTTTCTGGCCTGGTTCATGGCCATCCCCACGTGGGGTTTGCCCCAGATGGTGATCAAACAGGGGGTGGGTGGGCTCTGTGGGATGCTGTAGGGTGTGCTAGGGCGAAGGGGGGGATGGGGGGGTCCACATTACAGTGGCACACAGAGGGCCGGGCCACATGGGGCAAGGCCATGAAACCCCCAAGAACAACCCCTTGCCCACAGATGGTCTCTGCCACACCAGCACACCCCAGAGCAGGGTTTATTTTCACTACGCCCCACATTGCCCCCCAGCAGCCGCCCACCCCTCAATACCCTTCTCGCACCTGAGAAAACCTCAGCACTCACACACACAGTGCAAAAATGGAAAAACAAACGAAAAAAGACCAGCATGGCCGAAAATGCTGCACACCACCGATGCCAATAGAATTTTCGAATTCAGGCGTGGCCAGTAGGGAGGCTGTGGGCGGGCCATTGCTGAACGACGACGCACAGGGGGCGTAAAAGCTGAGGAAGTGTGCCGCTTAGTACTTCCGGGTGTACACACTGGTTTGGGTTTTCAGGAATAAATTGTTCACATTGCTTTGGCCTAAGCCACCGGGAAAAGTTTTTTTTTTGGAGATGAGAGTGGGACAGTGGTCCCTCTGCTCACAAGTGCTGCTTCTGTCCCTTGGCGTCCCTCCCACACTGGCGCTCGCAATGCTTCACAGTCGGTCATTCCAATGACGGTGAAGTTCGGAGTGCTCACCACCACAAATGATGTGGGAAATGTGACACAGGGCCAGAGGGTGTTGTTGCACCGCGCGCATTGCGTCTGCACCGTGGCAACTACTCGTGGGTAACACTCGGTGATGCGGAACCCCCCGGGATGCCCCCCCCCTTCTGGAGCAGCGGGGCAATGGTCCCCCTCTTACCGACCAACAACACTTTCTTTCACTGGCTTGGGACGAGCAGTTTAGACAATACCCCTCTGAAAACCCCAAACTGGTGCATGCACACGGAGGTACCAACCGGCACACCTGATCGGCCCATGGCAACCCCCCCCACCCCCCTCTGGAACCCCTCTTGACCGAAGGTTCCACTTGCGTCTTCACTTAGCTCACCTCAATTAGGTCTCGGCCCCTCTGGATCCCGTCCCCCTCCAAAAGTGTTTGAGCTGGACAAATGAAATTTGCTGAAGGACACATATCTTTGGGGCATTTTTGGTATACAACCTTTTGCCCCCCCCTCCCCCCGCAACACAGAGACAACACCCCCTCTTCAGGGCACAGACCTCCCTCTCAGCGCCCATCCACCAGATATTCCTTTCCTCACACGATGAGCGACATCGACCGATGGGTCGAGGCGCAAGGCCTCAGCAAATACCGGGAGCTCCTGGCGACCGGCGGCATTGAGACCCTGGACTCCGTCCTCGCGCTGACGGAGCCCGAGCTGCGGGACATGGGCTTCCGCAAAGTGGGGGCGCGGAAGAAGCTGCTGCGGGCCATCCAAGAGGAGGTGGACCTGCGGGCCTGCAACGGCGGGCGGGGCAGCCCCGTCAGCCGCAACGTGGTCGGCCGCTCGGGGGCCGCCCCCGCCCCCGCCCCCGCCCCCACCCCCGGGGACGGGGACGGGGACCTCCGCAAGAGCCTCAGCACGGGCGCCATCGACGATGGGGCCGCGGTGCAGTCGCGGAACGTGGGCAAGACCAGCGGAGCGCGCGACGTCGAGGAGCGCCGGGAGGCGCCCGGCTTCGAGGCGCCCGGCGCCGGGGCGCCGGCCCCGGCGACGGACTCCGACGACGCCTCCGACGGGTCGCCGGGCCCGTCCCTGAAAAGCTGCAGCAGTTTCCAGCTCAGCCTCCGGATCTCGTCCATCGACCTCGACGCGGACCTGCAGAGCCCGGCGCTGCGGGAGCACGCGGCCGGCGGCGACCTCGGTGCCCGGCCACCCCGGGCGAAGGCCTCCCGGCTGCCGCAGCTGGAGGAGCCCTACGGCGACCCAGACGCGCCGCCTGCGGACGAGGGCGTGGCGCACCCGCTGCTGTCGCTGACGGGCCTGCCCCCCTTCGGGGGCTCCCTCAGCCCCCAGATCCCGCGCCTCGACACGGCGCAGCGGCCGTCGCTCCCGCACGGCAAGGCGGCGCAGTACCTGGCGTCGTTCGCGGACGACGTGCTGTCCCCGTCCTCCGCCCGCAGCACCGCCTCCCGCTCCAGCAGCCTCGCCGCCGACCACATCGACGAGGTCTCCGACCTGCTGGACAAGTGGGACAGCATGTCCCCCACCATGTCCCCCCTGACCTCCGCCCGCCCCCGCAGCTCCTTCGGCTCCGCCCGCCCCCGCAGCTCCGTCGGCGGCAAGGCCACCGTGCCCCCGCTCGAGCGGATGAAGCGGGCGGTGGCGCGGCACTGCAAGGTGTCGCAGGCGCAGCGGCGGCTGCTGGAGGTGACGGGCAAGGGGCGGAGCTCGCTGCAGCAGGTGAACCAGGAGTGCAACGAGCTGCGGGACGAGCAGGCCCACCTGGACTTCGTCAAAGTCGTGCGGGAGGTCATGATGCGGTCGCCCCTGGCCAACTGCCACGGCACGGAGCTGCGCAAGCGGTCGTTCCTGGTCCCGTCCGTCGCGACCCCCGTCCTCGACGCGGCCGGGGCGTCGCCGCGGCGGTCCACGTACTCCTCGTCCATGGCCATGCAAGGCAAGCCCCTGCCGCCGCTGGCCCCGGTGCAGCGGAAGCCGTCCCTCGTCCCGGCCCTCGCCCCTCACTTCACCGGGAAGGTCAGCTACGCGCAGTTGCTGCGCGCCCAGGACCTGCAGCAGCAGGAGGTCGCGGAGCGGGCCAAGCAGTACAACACGACCCTTGAAAACATGCTGGGCGCGCAGGAGAGTGCCTGGGCCCGGCTGGAAGCTCTCGCGGGCCGGTAGCGGGTGGGGGGGGCACCTGTTGTTCCTACGATATTTGCGCTCAGTGGTCCGTTGACAAACCGGTCCGGTGGTCACTGCGCGGCGGTGGTCAGCGACGTGCCACTGCATTTGCACGTGTCGGTGGCCTGCCCACTGGCATCGTCGCGTCTCATTGGGTGTGACAGACCGGGGCCGATGGTCTGGTAGGCCACTGACGAGCCAAGTGTCTTTCTGCGCTGTGCACTGCCTGCCTCTTGTGCGCACGTGCAATAGCCCAGAGTTCCCTCGGGGGGCGGAGGGTGCCAGGGCGGTCTCCGGACTGCAACGTGGTCGTACCCTTTGGCTCTCGCAGCGTCCCATGCGGCGCGTGGGGTCGCCGGCGGTTGGTGGTCAACTGCCGAGCGTCGGCGATTAATCGCTGGCGGTCAGCGGTTAAGCGCCAGAGAGCGGTCCTTAGTTTAGAAAGAAAAAAAATCGTTGCTAAAAGACCCGCCCTGTCCCTGCCATGACACACCTTGAGCTTTTCTTTTGGCTTGCAGAACACTCTGTATGGCAGTCAATACTGCTACGAGTGCCATGGACTCCATGAGGGGGTGTCTGCATATGGGACGGTCGACCTATTGGACCCTTGCGTACTGCGTGGTACACCTCATGGAACCCTCTGCCAATATCATCCAGTCACCGAAGGTGCTGAGTGAGTCGGCCAGAGCTATCCGACTGGGCATTGAGGGATGAGGTTACCCCCCCCCCCCCCCTGACAGACGACCCCGCGTTGTGCCAGTGTAGGGCAGGCAGAGGTAGGACCGAGCCCCCCCCCCCCCCAGGGTCCGGCACAGAGGACTGCGCCCGGACCAGAACCCCCCCCCCAGCGTGACACACGGGACCGGGGCCGGGCCAGGCGCGGCACTGCCGTGTGACCCGACGTGCCTCGCAGCCCCACCCGCTCCCGCCCCACATGCACAGGCAGCGCGCGCGCCCCACACACACAGGCACGGCGGCATCTCCCTCCCGCGTGTGCCACCGCGGGGTACGGGGGCGGTCATCAGTCCGGCAGGCCTTGCCACCGGACAACCGAGCACCCGCCGGACCAGTAGTGACGCGCAGGGAAGGGCGACGTCCATGGTCCCGGAGGTCCGGATGAGGCCTTGACCCAACCCAACCCAACCCCCCCCTGACGGACACCCTGACGCCGGGCAGGGGCCGTTCCCCTCATGTTCCATCTGCAATGCCCCGGAGGCTCCGGACTGTCGCCGCCTGCCAGGGAAGGGCTGATTTCCCAGAGGGGCTTCTGCCCGGAGACCGGACTTGTACTTGGGGACCCGAAAGGAAAGCTGCTGAGCTGCCGGAGAAATGGGGGAAGTGGGGGTTGGACGAATGGGAAAGGTGTCCCAAGGTGCCCCATTGTTCCGCCATTCCCCCCCCAGTCTACCCCATTGCGCCGTCATCTTGGACCACTTTCGTGCATTTTCCGTCATGTGTTTGTGATAATTCCCCACTCCCCCCTCTATTTTCCTCCATTTCCCTCCGTTGCCCCCCATTTCCCCGCCCCCCCCCTCCCATTTTTCCAGAACAGCTGGTTTTGGAAAATCGAACCGGAGAACTGACCGGCCGGAGACGTAAGGGGTCTGCATCTGGGGCTCGAACCGCAGACCTTTGGTTCAGGTGTCATTTGTTTTGGCAGCTGAGCCACGTGACCTCGTTGGCTCGGTCGCAGGGCACGGGGCTCAGGCAAGAACAGGGTAGCAGCAGCAGCAGCACCAGGAACGGCCAGGGGAAGCAACCCCCGAAACGACAGCAGACACACGGGAACGTGCCGGAGGCTTTGCCCAAGTGCCAATTGCTTGGGCTCCAGCGGAGCGCCGCTGGGTCTCCGGGGACAGTGACAGTGTCTGACCCACAAAGTGTACTATGCTGTGCCTCCCCACTTGAGGTCCGAATTCAGAACCACAAGCGGCTGTGACGACTGCGGGCCATGTGGAATCCTGTGCCATTAATCACGAGGTTCAGAATGTCAGGGGGCAGCCGTGCAGCAGTGTTCTCTCCGCTCTGTGAATCATCCGCCCTGCCCTTGCCTTTGCACATGCACGGCACACTGCTTCCCCCCAGTCCTTGACTTGGGCGTGCAGCGGTCGGGGGACGGTTTCTCCTGCACCCACCCCTGGCCATGACATGCCTTTCTGGTGGTTGAACGGCCATGCAGCGTCAAGACGTACTGTTGCGAGTTCGAAGCAGACCCCATGCCCCATGCGCCGGACCACGAGTTTGTGAAAACCGATCTATCAACGCACATTAGATATTGCGTAGCCGCTGCGATGGTTTGCGCCTCCCCCCCCCCCCCCCCGCGCTACAATCCCTTCAGTGCGATGCTTTGTGCCTGCCTTCTCTTCCTGCCCCCCGAACTGCTGTGTACTGACGTGTGCTGCCAGCCCTCCCCTCCACCCATTCTGTGTGGGACACCCTGTCTCTGGCGCCATCCGGCTTGACCACCGCCTGCAGTCCTTCCCAGACTTGCCACTAGCGTCCATCAAGCCGGACGCAATCAGGCGGAGCTGAGCCCTACTGAGCCATGCACGGGATGCAGCAGGTTCCTACTGAGTTCTGGTCCGGAGTGGGGCACATATTACTGAGTGGCACATTGTACAGGGCTGGTTCCCAACGAGATCCAGATTCCCTGCGAGACCGCGAGACACTGGTTGCATGCCTGGTCCTTCCCTGGCGCCGCCTTCATGTGGGTCCCCCATTCCCGTTTTTCGGGCTGCCATCCCACTGACATGACCTGCAGCCCAGCAGGCGGGTGGCGCACGCCGCTCCTCCAAATGTAACCCTGACCCACCACCGCCATGTCCGTGACCAAGCCATGCCGCCAGGGCACCGCTGGACACGGCGGGCGGAGGATGCCATCAGTTGAGCGAGCCTCGGCAGCTCATGTTTGTCAGAAGCCAAAAACAAAAGAGCGGCTGGATCACGTGAGCCTGAGAAGAGTCCTTTGTCCTCTGGATAACACTCTGCTTGAGGCTACAGACAGACTACAGACAGGGGAAGATGCTATGGTATGTTCTGATAGTGTACTTTGATACCGAGACTGTCTCTTACTGTTGCAGAACGATTGCAACTTCGTCAAGAAAAAAAAAAAACATGCTCCTTGAGACTACCCGCTGACCCACTTCTATTTGTTCGAATGTGATTCTCAGCAAATATCGCTGGAATGGGGGCCTAAAGCCCCACACCCCCAAAGAACCGCTTGAATGTGGGTCGCTCGTTCCCTTTCTTCGGCAGTGCTTGTGAATGGAGAACGGGTGTGTGTGTGTGTGTGTGTAATTCTTTTCCTAGGGGTGCATCCAAACGATTTTATGCTATGTGCAAGCCATGGTTTGTTTGGTCACACAAGGCACCTCTGTTTTTGAGGTATTGTAGGGCACACAACACAATCAATACACACACCCAGCCGTCTGCGGCTGCATGTGCATGCTTCTCCCACATTCCTACCTCAGTAAGCAACGAGGATGAGAAAGCAGGCCAAGGGTCGTCACCAATCACAATCCTCCTTTACATCAGTCCAGGAGGAGGGGGAGCATCTGACCTCGCTAACTTGGCTAATAATCTCGTGCCCCTTTGGAAGAGGGAACATCGGACCTGGATAACTTGGCTAATAATGTGGCACTTGTGTAGAGGACCGGGAGGGTCAGACCTAGCTAATTTGGCTATTAACGTGTTGCCTGTGCACAAGAGAGAGAGAGAGAGAGAGAGAGAGAGAGAGAGAGCATTGAACTTGGCTACCTTAGCAAGTAATGCGCCTTTGTCTTTCAGGTACTGCCTTACTGAGGGAAGCTGGCCTCCCGGGGAGTAGCATCAGATGTAGTAAGTGGCACCCCAGCCTTAGCTCAGTCCCTGTGAGGACAGGGGGTAGGCTATAGGGACTGCCACATTTTCGCAAATGATGGGACTGGCGATTCTGATTTGCAACTCTCCCTCAGCAAATCCCAGGCAGCCAACCAAAAAACAACAAAAATGTGCTATCCTCTCATTGACGTTCCTTGATGACTGTTTGCCCATGTCAGCAAACAAAATCTACCCGGGCCCTCCTGCCCGTTGGTGAGTTGAAGTTGGACCTGTCTCTGGGTATTGCGTCAGCCCTGTCTGTGTATTGTTGATGCAGACTATGCACTGGTTGCCTTTTCTTGAACCCCCCACGTGTGGTCATTCTTCTCTTTGGAACAAGGTATGGATGTGGTATTCCCTGAGTATCCTGGTGTCTGCGTGGCTACGAAGCAGGGTCTAATGGTACGTAAAGAGGGCGCATGGTGGGTTGTGTGTTGTGCACGCGCTGTGTGCAAATTTAGCCATCTTCGACCCCCCCCCCCCCCTCCCCAATTGTCAGACTTTTTTTTTTGGCTGTGCTTTTTTTCCAATGTAAAGTGTAGCCGAAGGTGCTGAACTTTCTGCTGGGGTTCAGCTACCGGAAAGGAAGCATTAGTTTTGTGAGAGACCATAACACTGAGCCAATGAGCGACGAATGGGGCCTGCTCCCCGCCCACCTGCACTTGGATGTATGCCAATCAATTCAAGGGCAACCCCTCCCCCACAACGCACACACACGGGGCGACATGGCGATGACGGGCTTGTTGAACTATTGCCGTGGAGCTGGCCCGGCGGAAGCCATGGAGCTACCACCCCACTTCCAGGGTGGTCCTGGGGCAGCGAGCCAGGTTCTCGCCTAAGTGCATATCGCACTGGTCGAGGGGCAATACAGGGATGCACCCCGACCCGAGGACGCCAGTGTGGCCATACAGGTCCAACCGGGAAGACCTGGCTAAAACGGTAATGCTACCCCGCAACGCACACACACACACACACACACAGGCCAGCACGGCGCTCATCAGGTCTGCTGAGGTCCCCACACCAACCGCCCACGCCACCGGCGCCCAAGCGCAGAAGGCCGAAAACACCACCGCCCCCATCCCCCCCAGCACATGTTCCACAGGGACTGGAAGGTGACGAAGCCGAGGATGCAGTAGCCCGACCACTCTTTTTGTCGAGGCATGGGAGAGCCAGTACTTCGGTCACATAACCAACCAAACACAGAGGTTCTGATTCCGCAGAAGGGGGGGAAACAACGTCACACAGAGGCCTCAGTAGACCTGAGCTGAATGGGACGTCCAACCCAATGCTGCACAAGGATCTACCTCATCAAAGTACAGAGCACACACACACACACACACAGGCCAGCACGGCACTCATCAGGTCTGCTGAGGTCCCCACACCAACCGCCCACGCCACCGGCGCCCAAGCGCAGAAGGCCGAAAACACCACCGCCCCCATCCCCCCCAGCACCTGTTCCACAGGGACTGGAAGGTGACGAAGCCGAGGATGCAGTAGCCCGACCACTCTTTTTGTCGAGGCATGGGAGAGCCAGTACTTCGGTCACATAACCAACCAAACACAGAGGTTCTGATTCCGCAGAAGGGGGGGAAACTACGTCACACAGAGGCCTCAGTAGACCTGAGCTGAATGGGACGTCCAACCCAATGCTGCACAAGGATCTACCTCATCAAAGTACAGAGCACACACACACACACACACACACACACACAGCCATCCAGGAAGCGTTGCTCCTCTCAACAGCCGAAGCGTTCATATAAACGCCCACGAGTTGGGCCTTCACAGACAAGTCAAGCCTCTTTGAGGTCTCCACACCAACCCCCAACGCCTCCCGCCCCCAAGCGGCGGAGGCCCAAAACGCCATCCCCGCCCTCCCCACCAACCCCTGTTCCACAGGGGCTGGTAGAGACGCCGGATACGGAAGCAATCTGCCGCCAGCTCTTTCTGGGGGCACACGGAAGGGCCAGCTCCGAGGTTACCTAACCGTACACACACAGAGGTTCTGATTCCGCAGAAGGGATGGATCACAGGCGCAAAGAGGCAACAGCAGACTGAGCCGAATACACCTGCCATCTCATGGCTGCATAAGGATCTACCTCGTAAAAAGTACAGATCACACACACACACACACACACACACACATGACGAATGTACATAGTCTTCGTGTCGTGCTGAGAGGGAGGAAAGGCCGCATGGGGCGGGGATCCAAACATTGCTGCAGTGCGGACATTGTTGTAGAGAGGTGCTGTACCCCCCCCCCCCCTTTGCGCTAACACGGGCTTGTCCAAACACGGAGACCCCGTGTTTCCGCACTTTTGGTCCTTTTTTTGAACCGTCGTTTTTGCGGTTCTGACCCAATAGAGAACGTGGTTTATAGCTTTGTGCAAGATGCAGGAAAGGTCAATATGGGTGACAAAGTGTTGCTACAGCTATAATTCCATGTGCTCTTGTACTTTGGGGTGTATGCCGGTCTGTTGGACACTCTTTCATAGTCATGAACGATTCTCTTTTCGCTGCTGGATAGCCTGTCACATACCAGCGGTACACAAACAATGAGTTTGTGCCTGCTCGAGTTTTGGGTCCCTCAACACGAGGTGAGCAGTACATTCACATTGTGTATGAGCGCAACGGGCATGAACAAGAGCATCATGCACCTCTGGAGCGTGTCTCCTTCCCCATACGATCACCTTCACCCTCGGATGGGGCCCCCTCCTCCTGAAGCGGAAGGTTGGCAAGGGGTTCTATTCAGTGCCTGTCAATCAGAATGAAAGTGACTGAGTGACACCTGAGTTGTGTGGCTAAAGAAAAATGACTTGTGCTATCATGTTGGGAGGGTTAAGGTTGGGCTATGCCTGCAACTTGTGTTCCGCAGTACGTGCCGCGCGCTAACACGGGCTTGTCCAAACACGGGGACCCCGTGTCTCCGCACTTTTGGTCCTGGAACCAGAACCTGGTCCGTGTTTGCGCAGGGGGGGGGGGTATGATATTGGATTTGTTGAAATGATTGGGCGTCACACACACACACACACACACACACACACCTTCGGACTTGGAACTCATGGTTTCGCTGATGTCTTGTAGGACGTGTAGGAATGTTGAACCTCGCAGTTTGAGCATTGATTGAAATACTTGGGCGTCACACACACACAAACACACACAAAAACACACACCAACATCCATTTGCTTGTGTCACTGGGGCATTCGTAGCTATGTCTCCGTTGCTTCATCGCCCACATACCAACTTTGCCCCTGGCGGACATTGTTTGTGGTGTTGTGTTGCTAGTACTTCGGTGCACGGTGAATGATTTATTGCCCCCCCCCCCCACCCATTTGACAGTCCTCATTTGTGGAAAGTCCCCATTCGGACGTATTCTTCGCTGGTCTGGGGGCTCTCCATTTTCAGGGAATGCAGTCAGAATCTTGGGTGGGCTTAATTGGGGCAATGATGAATACCGCTGCACATCATATTCGCCGGGGGCATCGAGCATTGGTGGGTGTGCAAATTGCGTTCCTACGGTGCCATTCTCTCATTGCAGTCTCGGTGCCATTGCATTAGGTTGCAGTCATTGAAACAGTCCCCTTGTGCAGTTCACGGGGCAGTTGCCATTCTGCCATCCCCCATCCACTGGGGCAGCCTCCATTGTCTCCCCTTCGGTGGTCCCGTCTTCCCCAGTACCCGACTGTTGGCAGTCCCTCTTGGGGAGCAGTCTCCATCTCCAGGCAGTCTCCAATACCTTCCCTCCCTGCAGCATGGCTACGAACAGCGTGCTCTCCACATCTGGTGTGCGTTGTGCCACACCGGGACACAGGGATCCAGAAGACCAAGCGCCACCCATCAGCAGCGCGCTCCAGGCGCCTGGTGGCATTTCACGCCCTGTCCTTCGTTGTTTTAGCATAGTCTTTTTCCAAAAAAAGAACAGGCCTCCACCCCCATCGGACTTTTTTCGCGCCGCGCTTTTGGCGGCGTAGGGTTCGGTAGCAATGGGCTTTATTGGAGATCCAGTGTAAGATACCCACTTTCCAGGAACGGTCTTGAGTACTTGTACCTGAACACTTCGAGGCAGCCCCCCCCCCCCCCCAAGAAGATCAGATCAAGACTCTGTCAGACCATGCATTTGCCTCTGTGTTTAAGGGGGAGAGGAAATTGATACACCTCCTTCTGTCCGAAAAAGATGGAAAACAAAGCAGCCTATGGGCCTACCCCCTTCACTGTGCTAGATTGGTGCAAGCCCCCCCCCCCCCCACCCCACCCCCATTTACGGCCAACCCTCTCCTGTGAGATGATGGAACTGTGTGCAGTGATGATCCCGGCTTCAAGGGATGTGTGAGGAAACCCTGGCATGTGACCAACCCTCTCCTGTCTCCAGCCCATGTCCACTCTTCCGCTTTTCGCCGCAAGTGGAGGCAGGACAACAAGAATTATTCGCTGGGGCTGATGGTCGCCTTTCTTGGATCTTCTGGGTGCCTCTGGCCTTTCTGGAGTTCTTGCGCTGCTTCTGTGCATCAAAGCTGTGGCCTAACACCACTTGTGTAGCCTTGCCTTCGGTTCTACATGTGTGTCTTCTCCTTTGCATGACTTCTGACCGCCCCCCTCTCCCCGGATGTTGCATCCCATCTCGTGGAAAAGAAAACCAAGGCAGTGGGAGGTAGTGTATGAAATGCAACCTGCGGATTCACCTCGGCCTTTAGTCTTCACACCGCTGTCTTCTTCAGTCTACAGTCATTGTGCCTCATGCACACTGGGAAGCCTACGGGCGTGGCAGTCTCCCACTGCACAACCTGGCTTAGACTCAGCTAATCCTCACGACGTGTCAGATCCGCTACCACAGTCATTTTTGGGATCATTGTAGCACTGGACAGCTCTGAACCTTGATCCCAAGGGGTTACCTCGAGTACTGTGACTCAAGCAGGCTACGCCAGCTCATCTTGGTCTGAGCCAAAAAAAAAAACAACCAAGGCATTGAGAGGGGACAGTAATGTACTGTCTCAGATCATGTGTCTGAAGTGCCGAACAATCTCGAACACTTGTCAATGGTTTGCAGTGGTTTGCAATGGACGGCAGGAAAAAAAAGAAGACCAAGGCAGTGGGAGTTTCAAGTTTCAAGTCTACATCCCAGTGTTGAAGGGGGCTCAATGAAGGCAGGAGGTCGGGGGGGGGGGGGGGGGCAGGGTTCATCCTGAAGCCAGTGACGCCTATCCACACGTCCACACGCGTATCCACACTCTGGGCCAGGCAATTGCCACGAAATGGAACAGGTGGCGGAGGCGGCGTGATGTACAAAATGGTGGTGGTGCGGGGTCCTTAGTTGGTAAGTGGGTATTGAGTGGTTTGCCCAGGCTTTGCATGATGCTGTGGCGCTTTAGGATACCCTGATGGTTGTGTTGACCTCTCTGTTGGGAATTCGGGGATGTTTTGCCAATCACTCCTGACAGACCAGGAAGTCAGACCATTGCGGCTCATGGGTTTGCCATGACTCTCTCCCAGACTGGCAGGTGTAAAACCAAAGGATGTGTCATGTGTGGCACCACACCGCCTTGTGGGACAATCATAGCCTTGTGGGACAATCATAGCATTGGACAGCTCTGATCCTTGATTCTGAGAGATTTCTCAAGTGCCTTCTGGTGAGCGGACTTCGCCAGCTTGCCATGGCCCGAACACACGCAAGAAGCAAGTTAAAAAAAGGTTAGTGGGTATTGAGTGGGTGCGCGCTTTAAAAAGTTAGGGTGGTGCCTAGGGGCATGTTGGGGGCGCAGTGCGCGTGTAGTGCAACTATTTGGGCGTCTGGCCGTAGTAGAAACCCATACTTTGTGGTACTTTGGGCATCATTGTTGTTTGGTAGTAGGTTTTAATGCATTGGGGATCTGGCATTTTTGGATGTTCACCCTCGTTCACCCATTTCTACCTTTTTGCACATTTTTTCTACCCATTTCCACCACACCTACTCTTTTTCTCGGTTGATTGATATGGTGATACACTTTCAGGGTGCCTGCTACAGGACATCATACTTCCCTCCTCATTTCTCAGGCCCACTTTCTCCATGGATCTCAGTAGTGGGGTTAGGGTGTTCTATACCCGCTCCAATGGCCTGCGACCTCCTGCCCCGGTGGTTGGGACGGCTGAAGACGGACTCCTCCACTTGGAATACTACCAAGATGGGTTGAGAGTGGTGAATTGGCAATGCAAGATGGAGTCCATCTCCTTTGCCATCCCAAGTTCAGATTCGCCACCTCACTGCCCTCCATCTCCACCGCCCAACACACAGTCAAGTTCCCCCCCAAAGGCCCCTGGTCCTTCACCACTGCTACAAGAACCGGGAAGGTCCCCCTCAAGGTCCCCTCCAGTCCAGTTTGGGTCGCCTAATTCTAAGGGTGTTTCCAAGGGGCGTGCCTAGGGGCTCTTCGGGGGGAACATAGTCTAAAAGTAGCGCGCAGTGTGCGCGCAGTGCAAGGGTTCACCCGTTGGGTCACATTCATTACATTCATTAGTCGACACACCCCTGTGTGCAGGTCTGGGGAAAGCGCACAATGACACTCCATGTCATGCAGCGGTTTCCCCTCCAAGTTGGCTCCTCTCTTGGGATACCCGTTCCCTTGACGTGCCGTATTGTTGATTGATGTGTGTTTTGGGCAACCACCAGCCTCCATCCAGCCATTGAAAACCATGGATGCTCCATCTTCCGACCATGGAATGGCTGACCCTGTCTGGATAGTTGCACTGTGTACCTTTGCTATTGGTGATCAGACCACCGGCGGTTCGTACTGCCCATGCAGGGGCCCCATTGTGCTCCTGCCCTCCTTGACATGCGTGCGTGGATACACATAAGCACAGCGACCAGATGCTCTGTTGTTTTTGATTTCCACATTCCCAAGGTTGACTTTAGTGCACAAGTGAGGTCCCACCTCCACTGCGCGTTTTGACTTGATGCCCCCCTCGATTTTTTTCCATGATTGCTCTGCCAGCGGATGTGACTCCACCCCGACGGGTGATGTACCACCTTTTGCTGAAATCTGGTTTGGACATAGATGAGGTCTGGTGGTCCGCTGGATACCAGACTATACTATTCCCACACCTCTTTGCAGAACTGCCGGCCGGCGTGACAGCATTTGCTTTACTCGACTGTGTTCCTAATCAGCAGGCAGGAAACAAGTTTGCCTCACTCGACACACTCACCCTGTGGGGGTACTCTGTTGTCAAGTTTCGGACTCACATGATTCCAGGATTTTTCCTGAGCACTTTCATGCCCACCCAGCCTGTTGGCTGGGGTTGCACACTCTGAAAGTTGAGCAGAAAAAGAATAAGCGCAGGGCCCAGGTGCCCTGTCGTTCTTTTCCTGCGCTGCAATTTCCGGGCAAATTATGGCTTGCATGTCAGACATTTGCGCTGAGTTGGGGCTTTGTGTCTGCAGTGAGCGGGCGGGCGAGTGTGGAGCGCGTTTGTCTGTCGTCGGATGAGTGCAGCCAGCACACTGGCCTCAGTAGATGGTGCATCTTCTGGCTTCAGATTTAGCTCACCCTAACTACGTGTCATGTCCGCTACCACACTGTGAGCTGTGGGACAATCGTAGCATTGGAAAGCTCTGATTCCTGATTCCGAGAACTCTCTGGAGTACCGTCTGGTAAGAGGGCTTTGCCAGCTTACCAAGGGTTGAACCAAAAAAATTATTAGCCTCAGCAGATGGTGAATTTGCTCCTCGCTTGGTCCCCCACTACCTCCCCTGTTGCATCCGTTTGTTTTGGTGCCCTTCCTGTCCATGAAGCGGTGTGTCCCGCTCTAGATGCAGGGGCGCAGGGTGGGTGGGAGGGTATTTAGTACGGGAAATGATCCGCCTAGAAGCAATAGGTACCGCCATTTGTAGAGCAAATTCCGTGCGTTTTCAGGACTGTGGTGCAGTGCAGGTTGTCTTTGCTTTTCTCCCACCTGTGGCAAGTGCCGTGTGTACACCCACTATGGCTGAATGTATTGCCGTACATCCACCTTCATTGAGTGCACTGGGTCGGAGGTCACAGGTTAATGGGGTGGGAACCTGTCCAAATAGCCATCAATATTTCTTCTTGTCTATGTTGTGGCTGGTTTGATGAGCAACATTCTCACAGTCCACCAGGCCTCACTCTTGAATCGTGAAGTACTGCCTTTCCACATGTAGCTTTGTGGTAAGCTGAAGCTATGACCCGGATAACTGCAGGTTGATGTATTGCTTGCCGTGTGAACATCTTGAACCTGCATTTCTGCAACATTCCATCACATCCAAGAGGCTGTTCTTGTGTTGCTTGCCACCCTGAGGATGCCAGCCAAACAAAATATGGTGGTCTACAAAGCAAGGTGAGTTCGCACGTAGGGTCAACAATGCTTTCCCAACCGCTTTACTATGAATGTGATGGTCATGCAGCAATCAACGACCACATTATGGATTGTGTCTGTGACCATTTTCATAGCCACCAATGTGCTGCTGCCCTGCTCCATACAAAGCCTCCATGTCCCATCAATTAAATGCGGGTCCTATTGTCCCATTAGCAATGGCACATCAAGATTGTTCGGTGCAAAATTGCTGTGGTGGTTTGCATAGTAAGGGATCAGGGCAGGGTGATTCCCAAGGGTGTTTACCCCCTCCAGAAGAGGTTGTTGGTCTGAATATGGTGCAATCCCGGGGGGGCGGCCGGACCCGGTCCTTGTATGCGACACCCCCCAGCCCCCCCCCCCCCCCCACCCGGGTTTTAAAAGATAGTGGTGCCGGGTCGGCCACCAATGAGTGTCCCTAGAGAAAACTGTCCGGCGCCAAAGGCGCCAATTTTTTTTTTCATACTATGTGTTTATACTCAAAATACTCAAAATTTTCTAGAGAATTCATATTTGTGTTAAAACAACAAGAAAAAATTTTGACCTGAAGGAGGGCTACAGCTGCAGGCCCTAACAGCAACCCTAGCCCTAACCCCAGCCCTAATCGAGACTGAATATTGGGACGGAGCTGGTGGGGGAGGGAGCATCAGCTATGAATGGTGAGGGACACCAATGAGTCACACATTGAAGGCCGTTGATAGAGTGGAATCAGCTTGCAAGTGATCCATTTCACCACGAAGCCCACTTTCAAGGCTTTTTTTGACTTGTGAGGGGCCAAAATGCCCCAAAATGGGCGCAAAATGGGCTCATTTCACCCGTTGGTGCACCCCAAATGGTCAGGATAAGTTTTGGAAAAATGTGTTTTGAACCCATTTTTGGTCCCAAAACAGCCCATTTTCAAGGCATCTTGGGATTTTCGGAGGACCAAAATGGGCCACCACAAGCTCAAAACAGTCCAAAAACACTTGTTTTAGCATCACACATGGTGTAGGGTCATTTTTTGCCCCTATTGGACCCTGTTGACCCATTTGGGCACCCACCTGTTTGGGCTTGAGCTTGGGGCTTGCCGCAGCCTGCTGGGGCTACATACGGGGGTATAGGCATCCGTTTAGGCAATTCTGAGGGCTGGAAACCACAAAAAGTGGGGGGTTGCGGGTGGACTAGGTGCCTTCGGAATCGCATTTGGAGCCGAGTAGCCAAAGATATGGCTTGTTCTTGGTTCGTGGCCGTCGCTAGCCAATCTGCACAAAATTTTGGGCATCGCCATTTCCGGGACATATGGTGGAGTTAGAGGGCCGCAAAGGGCTCGTTGACACGGGAAAGTCAGGCCGCACATAGACTGTACGCACCCTTCTTTTTTTCGTTTGGCCGTTTTGAATGGGTTCCAGGGCTGTTATGGTCCAAAAATGGCGTTTTTGACCCTAAATTGTAGCTTTTGAAACCGAGGTCCGCCAATTGCGAGGGTGGTGGGAGATGGCCGCTCCTGGCAGGAGCTGACCCCAGCTCCTGCTCCTGAGGAGCACCGACCCTGGCTCCTAAGGAGCTCCGACCCTGAGGGCGCTCCTGAGGAGCCCCGACCCTGGCTCCTGAGGAGCTCCGACCCTGAGGGCGCTCCTGAGGAGCCCCGACCCTGGCTTTTGAGGAGCACCGACCCTGCGCGTGAGGAGCAAATTGGCTCCCGAGGTGCACCGACCCTGGCTCCTGAGAAGCCAAAACAGAAAAATGTTATTTTTTCAGCTTTTGCTTAGTACTTTGCATATTTTCTAGAAAGGATGCCCATTGTGGCTACAAGGTACCTACAACTTGGACAAAAGTCGCATTTTTGGAGTCTTACGGGCTTTACTAATGCTTGCATGATTGATTCTGACAAACACCACGTCTGCTCTTTGGGAACAACTGCGCTTCCGAAGAAAAGCGGCCCTCAGGAAGTAACCCATCGTGCATGCAAGATTGCTAACAAGGCAGATCAAAGTTGCATTTTTGCTAGCTTTGGAGGTTGCACTAGAGATTTCTTTCAAAATTTTTAAGTGAACCAGTTCGTTTATTTGAATCATTGATTTTGAGAAGAACCACCATTGCTTCTGAGGAGTACCGTGTGTGTCTTTCGAGGAGCTAAAACAAACCTAAGGGTCTTTCACTTTGTGCTTGTTGTTTCGCATCATTTCAACATCGGCTCGGCATCATTTTTGCAACATTACCCACGGCCCAAAAGTTGCATTGCGCTTTAGAAAGTCTACTGGACATTTGTTTTCTTTGCTTCAATGTTTGCTTTGTGACCAACGTCAACTGACAAGATACTTTGTTTCGAAAATGTGAATTTGAAGCTGTTACAGCCATGGAACTTGGGTTTAAGTTGTTTTGTACATAACATTATTGCCTCTATTTTGAAACCGCAATGAAAAGTCTTCTTTTGCATTGATTAGGCATTTTTAGTCTTGAACCTCTTGTGCAATTTTTTTTCAATCGGCCTCTTTATTCTTTAACCAAAGAACCATGCAGCAAGCAGTTCGGAATGTGATTTAACAATACCATAAAATGATCAGCGAAATAGTGAGAATACATGCTCGCCACCCTACATGGTGATATATGATGACACGGCTCATCCGCAGTCTTCAAGGTGGATGCATCAAGCATGCACCCTAACCGTCACGAAAAGTCAGCGCGTATCTTGGCCCCATGGACTCTTCTGGGGCACAATTCCTTATGGAATGTTGCCACTCGTAACGAAGAGGACCATAAAATAGGTACATTGACCTACGGGGCACAAATGTTGATTGTTGCTTTTGGGCTGCGCCTCCTGCTCTACTCACCAAAATATGTTTCGGAAATAAATCAAGAACTCGACTTGAAGGTGGAGACAGCGAAGCAACGGATAATGATCGTGGTAACCAGAAGAATGAGCTACAATAAAATGTGGGACGGCAGTACAAAGACAGTGCTGCGTATTGTCATTGCATCGCCTTTATCACGTGCTTGCATGCTTCAAAATCACAGACCATAGGGCAGAAAATGGCTTAACTTGAAAACCATGCCAAATGAAAAGATAGTAAAACAAACGATCAAAAATCGGATCCCCCATAAATGAAATAGGTGGAATATCACATTTTATGTCTTGAAATACTCTTCTGTGCCTCAGCATAAATTAAATTCGTGACTGCCGAACTCAGTAGGAACTGCCCCGACGATGTCAAAACTCAGTAGGAACTGCCATACACTGGTCTCATGCACTCCACCACCAAAATGACCAAAAATGGGCCCCGACACCAAAATTGAGTATGATACATCAATATATGCAGAATTTTATGGCGGTCTCAATTATGAAAATGGTATTTGATAATTCAGCGATATGTGTGAGAAATTGAGCATTTACTGATCAGGCCCAGCGCCTTCATGCATAACAATAGAGCATAACCAAAATAGGTGTTCAGCATGCCTCCAACCAACTTATCTTCATACCTAGATCAAGTATCATAGCTTCAAGCTCAAAGATAATCAAACAAACAAGCTATCCGTCTCATCTTGGGTTAGTGGGGGTGGGCCGACCACTGCCCTCAGCAAAAGATGCCTCAGGGGGTTTCAGCAATAGGACAGAACAAATGATCAGATGATTAGAAACAGATCCCCCGATCAATCAAAAGCATTAAAGCAAAAATGACTTAAAAGATGGGCTAGGTACTTTTTTCAACACTCCCCCGGACTGAGAACTCGTCGAGGACGAAGGCTTCGTAGGTGTACCATGGTGCTTTAATCGATTCCAGTCTCAATCCTGCGCAAAATTGCTGCAGATTGACATTAGTGACAATTACTAATCTTGGTCATTAATGAATCTTTTGAGCATGGATTAGGCAAGAATCAAGGCTGAAACACAGGCACTGCAACCAGTAAGGCCTGTTGCGTGACGTCTCTGCCATCTTCCCTTGAAATTAAGCCGCTGGATTACCCCAAAACTCTCGTAGTGGAAGATAATGGTCTCCTTTCCAAGTAGCCCCTCAATTCAAATGCATGGGTTGATTGGACCCCAATGTGAGACAATTAGAGCAAATTCTTAGCTCGCACGAACTCTTCGTTGCGTAGCACGGCCGCTTTGCACTGCGTCGACTTGAAGTAGTCCCGTCAAAGTTGTCATAACCCTTTCATACCTCATATTCTCCCCCACATTTGGAAAGTTCTGGGCTCTTTGTCCTCATTGGTTCACTTTGTAACTTCCTTGGACTTGAATGGTTACTGTCCTTGGCAGTCCACGTCCGAAAAAGAACTCCCTTGCGACGTCTTCAGAGCCTTTGTCCAGTTAAAAGGAGTAGTGTTCTTCTTGAGGCTTCCTGAAAGGGGTAATAGTACTTGAAGTGCTAACTGTCCTACAGCTGAGTTTGTTGTTGTAACTCCCTCCAACAGAAACCTTTTTCTTTCAGTTTCCACCTCCTATACTTGTTTTCATTCTCTTTCCTCTCTTTAAGGGCTTTTATTGTTCGTCTGGCGCTTTTTCTCAGAGTCACACCAGTCACGCGTGCAGCACGCTCTCCAGAATCCGGCTCCTGGTGACGGTCACCTGTATCTTCTTCAAGAGGAGGAAGGTCTTCTGCAAGAGGAAGAAGGTCTTCTACTTCTTCTTCTTGTATATTCCTCTTGTCCTTTTGCTTCTGTCACCTTTGACTCAGGTCTCTGCATTTCTTCAGAGCAGAGTTGTATTTGGGCTGATGTTCCATACAGAAGCGTGCAAAGACTTCATTGACACGACCTCCATCTAGCACAAAAGCGTTCACTGGCTACCAGGTGGAGTCCGCTGTGCCATACCCTTGCCACTTCACCAAAAACCGCCAGCCCTGCTTGTAGCGCGCCTGCAAGATTGATTCCACAAGATAGTTGCCCTGCGCGTGCATCTCCTTGGCATTGTACGCTGGCAAACTCTGCCCCGTCTCGTCTCTCACGTCTCTTTAATCTGTTTCTTCAGCTTCCAGCTCTTCATCTTCGCTCGCTGCTTCAGCCTGAAGTTCATCTTATTCAGAGTCAGGATTCAGGCTGAGTGAGAACGGCCACTGCTTGAGGTAGTTGTGCGCGACGTTGACTTCTCCGCCTCACGTTGGGGAACAGCGCGCTGTGATGCCCCCTTCTGTCACACCAGTGACCAAGTACGGCCCGTAAAAGAGCGTGTTCTCATTCTCTGCAGCTGTCCTTCCTTGAAATGTGTTCCGGTGAGCCAAGACGTAATCCCCCACCAGGTACTTGGCCGCTGTTCTCTTCCTGTTCAAATACTTGTGCCTTGTGGTCCGTTTCCTCCTCAATTGATCCTGCACGGTCTGTGCCAGCCGATTTTGTTCTTGAATCCATGATTCCACGTTCCAGCGTTCGCAAATGGCATCTCCAATCTCCACGTTCGACGACCGAGGAAAATATCTGCAGGTGAGTACCCTGTCCCTCCGCGTTCTCTGTTGTTCATCACAAACGTCGCATAGGTGAGGTTGCACTCGGACCGTGACATACGGTTCACCAGCGAGACAGGTTGGTGGCGCAACACCTTCAAAGCCATGGGAGTGGAAGTAACTTTCGGGCAGCCTTATTCGCCGCGGTCAAACGGATTCTGTGAACGGAAAAACGGGGAATACAGAGAAGAAATCAGGCTCTTGATGCATAAGGAGATATCCAAGAATTGGCCAAGCCTGACGTTTGCTAACCCAAACGGCATAACGTTCCATCCAAATACTTGCCCGTTGGGTGCAATCGCTGCACTGAGCTCCTTCGCTCTCTCCGTCAGGTCGATCTGCCAGAAGCCTGAACGCTTGTCGAGTTTGGTCTTGTACTTCGTCCTGGCTGCTCGTTCAATGGCTCGTTCAAGGTTTGGTATGCTCCCTGAGTGCCTTTTGACCCTCTCGTTCAGCTTAGCGTAGTGCACCACCAGCCTTTTAGCACTTGACCCAGGCTTCGCCACGAGGAAACACGGGGAGCAGTGCTTCGGAAAATCCTTTCCTTCATATCTGGACATCAACTTTGCATCGCAGCATTCGTATATCTACCTCATGGTCTCTTTTTCATCTTCCTCGTTCAACGGAATGGGTCTGGACCTCAGAGTGGAGTTCTTGTGTTCGTCGGTGACTTCGAGGTCCATTTGTATCAGGTTTTGCATGACCCTGGCGACATAAGAGGACCGAACACCACCTTGTGTTTGCGTAGGAGACCTTGCAGTTCTGCGGGATGCTTCTTCAACGCTTCGTCAAAGCCATCGTCGCTATTCAGGTTTGACTTGCCGTACTCTTGTGGTTCTGCAGCTTGCAAGTCCATTATCAATCCTGTCAACTCCACGTAATAGTCGTTATCCTCCTCTTCCTCGTCAGACTCCTCTCCTGGTGAAAGCTCTTCCTCCAACAATTCAAACATGTAGAACGCTTGTAGTTCCTCTTCTCTGGAACAGGGTCCATGGTAATGAGTTTTCCGTTTTTGTTTCAACATTCTTTCTAGCTCCTTCTCGCCCAACTGAAATATCTTCTCCTCGAGGATTCGCTTACTTGTTTCAGCGTCTTCTAGGGAGCATGGCCATCCACAAGGCATTGCCTTTTTGCCATTCTCCTTGTCCGTACAGACCTTAGCGTTGTGCTGCACCAAGCTCTCCAGAGCCAACAACTCGATCCATCCATTCATCCATGCTCGAATTACCGTCGCGCGATCGCAGCAGAAGAAAAAAAAACCAAGAAAAAGACGCACAGCCAGAAAAAATAAAGCAAAAAATCGTCTTTTCCGACCTCAGAAACCCCCCCGAAAATTTTACGCCGCTGTTTGGCGAGGTCGCAAAATTCAGGACACTCACAAAAAAAAGAAGAACAATAGAGTCGCGACGGCGAAGATGCTGAGCGTTGCTTGCCCCAAAACACCCAGCAAAGTGCGTGCCCTAGGCGCTAGGGAATTGTGCGCGCCCCAAAAACCAAACACACACAAACAACAACAACGCCACCGGCCGCCGAAAAACAAGTATTTTATATACCGCGCAAGGCTAAATAATAACGTAGCAAGCACAACACGGTAAGACGTAGGCAAGGAGAGAGCAAGTATGTTACAAACCGTGCCACGGTGGAGACCTACCGCAAGTATGAGACCATGCATTGCAAGCCCACTTGCATAGGGGGGACGACGGCGCCGTAACACGCGATACACGAAAAGATGTGGGTAAAAAGGGAGCCACACAAGTATGTTACATGTCATGCCGCGCACGCGGGAAGGACAACGAACAAAGGTTACCAAAGAGGTGCCGGGTGCAAGAATAACACACACAAGCAACAACAACGCCACTGGCCGCCACAAAACAAGTATGTTATATGCCACGCAACGCTACATAACGCCGTAACAAACACAATACACAATAAGATGGCAAGGAGGCAAGTGTACGTTACAAACCGCGCCATGATGGAGGCATACCGCAAGTATGCACACATGCATGCAAAAGCCCCAGGCCACCCACTCCCATAGGGGGTACGACGGTGCCGGTACACGCCAAACATGAAAAGAGGTGGGTAAAGAGGGAGCCACGCAAGTATGTTCCATGTCACGCCGCGCACGCGGGAAGGACAACGAACAAAGGTGGCCAAAGAGGTGTGTGGAGCCGTGTCGAGTGCAAGTAGGATATAAACCTACGCCAAACAACGCACGCTAAAATACGCCATAACAAGCACAACACGGTAAGAAATAGGAGAGGGGAGAACACGTACGAGGCATAAGTAGGTAACATACCACACCACCGCAAGAGTATGAGACCAACCGAGAAAGGCAATGGCAAGATGCCATGGCACGACAAAACTCTTGCCGCCGCACGCCTGTTTGCATAGGGAGCACAACGCCGCTGCGACACACGGAACAGGCAAAGATGTGGGTGAGATAAGTATGTTACACCCATGCATTCCAAGCCACCCAAGACAGCTTCCTCCGGCAACACACCCCCACCCAAGACACACTGGACCCAGACACCCAGGCCAAAATCGACCGCCTCCCTCGGGTCTTCAACCACGCCCAGAGGAGGCAACTGGAAAAACGCCCCTTCACCATCCACGAAGTCCGGAAGGCCATCCACAGTCTCCGGCAACACAAAACCCCAGACTACGACGGCCTCCCTGCGGAGGCATACTACCACCTCCCCGCCCACCTCCTCCGCATCCTCGCCCACCGCCTCTGGGACATCGTCACGGGGCAGACCCCCCTGCCACCAGACTGGGCAAACGTTGCCCGCCCCCTCTACAAAAAAGGGGACTGGGCAAACCCGGACAACTGGTGCCCCATAGTCTGTGCGGTCACGGAGGTCAAAATCGTCTGGACCATCCTCCTACGCCGCATCCGCCCCCCCCTGCACCCCCACATACCAGCAAGCCTCTGGGGGGCCATCCCAGGCCGGTCCCCACACGAGGCCATCTTCCTCCAGGACACCATCGCAGACATGGACCCGGTGGACCTCATCATCGCCTCCCTCGACGTCAAAGGAGCCTTCCCGAACACCCCCTGGCTCCTTCTAGAGGCGGTGTGGAGACGCCTAGGCCTCCCCTTCTACAACTTCGCCTCCGGCTACATCCGCACCCGCAAATACACGGTCCGCACCGGAGCAGGCCTCACCCCCTTCCTGGATCCAGGCAGCGGGGTCCCCCAAGGGGGAGCAGAGGGCCCCTTCCTGTACCTTCTAGTGACGCTCCCCCTGGCCCTCGCAATCGAGCAGGATTAACCGGCCTACGCACCCTACCCCTTCCTCTCCCCCCTGGTGGGCTTCGCGGACGACACCAACCTCACGGTCGCGCACACCCCACACGAACCCCATGCCCCGGACCCCGGGCCAACGGTCACCCAACAGGCCAATGACTTACTGGACGTCACCATCTCCTACCTCTCCCACAACAACCTCATCGTCCAACCCACAAAGTCAGTGGCCATGATCAAGGGGTCTGCCACACCCCCCACCCTAGGGCCACAAGGGCCCCCCATGCAAGTCGTGACAACCACCACCCACCTGGGGGTAATCCAGGCCGCCAACCCTGAGGACACCACCCTCCCTCCCAAGTTGCAATCACACCTCGCCCATCTCCCTAGATATGCGTCCCCGACCACCAAGGCCCTCTCCCTGTCCCACCAGAGCCTGGCGTACTACCTCACCGGGGTCTTGAAGGCCTCCATAGGCTTCCAAGCACTCCACCTGACACACCCCACCACCGCCCTCAAGCCGGCCACACGCGCCGTGACCAAGGCATGGGCAGCACACGGGGGCTGGCCCACCTCCATACCCACCCGCGCCATCCGAGCGGCATGGCCCCACTATGGGGACGCCATAGGGGACGAGGTGAAAGCGTCCTACACCAGACACACCGCCCTCCTCCTTCACCGCATGACCCACAACCACTCACCGGAGGTCCGCGAGGTCACCGCAATCCGCCTCCAAGCCGCACAACGGGCCCGCAACACATGCCCGCGCTGGGTACTCCACCAGACGGGCATGCCCACCAACATGAAAACGCGCCTGTGGAACCACCTGCAGCTTCTCCTCCCATCCCCACACCACGCCATACTCACCAACCACACGTGCCCAGAGGAAGGGCCTCTAGCGGTCCTCTGCGGGGACCTCCACCATCACCCCAAGGGCACCATCCGCACCATAGACCTTGTCGGGGCCTCCATCACCGTAGTATACGTCACCCTCCCTCAAATGCGGGTCCTGCACCACAGCGGGGCACACCACACCCCCTTTCTACAGCTTCCCGAATGGCCTCAATGCCGCCTCTTCCACCAGTACCTCACGCAGACGGCACGAGCAGCGGGACACACTCTGCCGGGAAGCAAAGACATGCACACAGCCTACCGAGAATTCACAAAGCAACACCCCCGACCCATCCCAGCGACACCGCCCTACGCACCCACCGGCTCGAAACACGAACCCGTCCCCCCGGTCACGGGCCCAGTCCCACCACTAACCCTACTACTGGCCCCGAATGAAGCCAAACCCACGCAGACCACCGTCATCCACCACGGGGCAAAATGGCGCATACCGAAACACCACATGACCGCCCGAGACCTACCACGGGTCCCCCATGACTCCCAGAGCATGCCACGCACATGTTGGGCCTGTGACCCCGAGGCACCAACCACACCATGGCCCGTACTACACCTCATAGCACGCCACCGCACCAACCCCACAACCCACCTACCACCACAGGCCTACGCATGGGTAGCCCCATGGTTCCACCGCACCGACACTAACCCCACGGTAGCATGGAACCCCGACCACGCGCCCAAATGGCTCTTCACCACTACAGCCATATGGCCCCGCCCCGACCCGGCAGGGGTCGCCATCCGTTACAGCATGTACGAGCCAGGCAGAACGGGCAAGCACGAGCACCCCTACTATCCGCTCCACATGTCCTGCCACACACCGGAGCACCGAACGCAAACCCTCACATGCCACGACCTAAACCCAGACACAGCCTACATCCTCCACTACATCTACTCCTACCTCACACAAGGACAACCGGAACAGGGACTCATAGCCCTGTCCCCCGAGGCGAAACACATCATCTCCAAAGGAATAGGGGTGTACGCCACCCCCATCCTGCAGCCCACAACCCCAGTAGCCCACCTCGCCACGGGCCTCGCCATATACGCCTACCTGCCCATGAACCCATGCCGCCTCCCACAACCATCACCGGCGGACCGGCTCTTCTTCACCGACGCCTCAGGCGAATCCGCCCTCACGCCCTTCACCGGGGGGGCCACCCTGCAGCTAACCCACACCGGGGGACACTACCACATGGACCACCACACGGGCCACACCACCTCTGGGGCCTCCTCCCACGGGGAGCTAGGGGCCATGGCCGACGCCATCACCAAGATCGCGGCCCACCTACCCGCCCACTCCCCGCACATCGTCCGGGTCTGGTTCGTGGTAGACGCCACTGTCGACACACACCTGCTCCTCCGGATAGCAACGCAACCACTTCACAAAGCCACCGCGACGAGCCTCGGCACCCAGGCACTGCTGCTCTGGAAAGCCCTTCGCAGCCTTCCCCCCTACGTCCAACTCCACATCGTGAAACAAGAGTCCCACAGACACCAATACGGAAATGGTAAGGTCAACAACCAGGCAGTACACCAGCGCAGAACGCACCTACCAGCCCTCCAGATCCCTGACCTCGGCCGCAACCACACACACCTCCAAGACATACTGCCCGTACCCGAGCCCCATCAGACCCCAGACTGGGTACCAGAGGACGCCCCCTATTCCTCCCACGACAGAGCATACCACTACCCCAACCCCATTCAACATCTCGCCCGCGTGCTCGGCGACGCAGACAGCCGGGCGCACATCCAGGAGCTCCAGGACAGACTGCAAATCCCCCTCTACCACTCAGCGCTGCGCCCAGCAAACGTCCCAGCCCACCTCCAAAAAGGACGCATCCAGCTCCTCAGGGAGCAACTACCATTCCTCACCAGGGTCGCCAGATGGCTCGCCCGCAAACACATCCACGTCCCCGAAGAACACACCCGTTGCCCGTGCGACCACACCACCCCGGAGGACTGGGAACACTTCAAGAAATGCCCCCTCCATACAGGCAGGGACACGCTAGTGGGCTGGTCCCCGGCGGAGACCCTACGAAAACACGAAGGATGGCCAACCCACAGCCACGCACACCAGGCCACCGAACACCTCTTCCGGGATCCCCTGGTCAGCGGCACAACACGACACAACTGACCCTAACCTGAAGGACTAACCGAAGCCAGCCACCACACACCCTGGAAGGCGCCGCGCCAGCACGCCACACACCAGCACCGCAAGCCACACACGGGGCCACAGCGCGCCTGGCGACAACGGTGGCGGACCACCCAGAAGATTACAGCCGGCACCGCAGAGGGGAAAGGACACGAACAACCCCAGCCCCCTAACCCAAAACCACAAGCAGCCGCCTGGCGCAGCCGCCCAGCCGGCAGAGCCAGGACCTAACCCGGCACGAAGGGGCGCCGAGCCCACCGTGTACATAGCCCACCGGACCCATGGGGCCGGAACGCGGCCACACAGAACGCAACTGAAAACAGCAGCCCGGAAGACAACACTGAATGCAGGCCAGTGCGTGCGCCAGCCCAGGGAAGGCAGAGGGAGGAACAGGCAAGCCCCCCCCCCCACAAAAAAACGAGGGGGGAGGGGGAAAGGGCACGAAAACAGCCCACAGCCGCCAAACCGCCCGCCAACACCACCAGAGGCGGCCAAACCCCCCCCCAGAAGGCACCGAAGACAGGACCCCCACAGAGGCACAGGGGGACCACCCACCCAAAACCGGCAACACCAAGCCAGTAACAGCAGCCCACGGGGAAAAGGGACGCCGAAACGAAAAAAAAAAAAAAGAGAGCCACCAGCCTAGCCCGAAAGAAAGGGCATGGGGGGACAGGGACCACAAAGCCCGGGACAGGAAAAAAAAAGAAAAAAAGAAAAAACAAAAGCGCAAAAAACACACCCCGACAACCCAGCCAAGAAGGGCTGGGCACAGCCGAGACCCGGGCCCAGCACACACGCCCACACCGCACGCCGGAACCGGAAACAGCGGGGGGCAAGCGGGGCGCCCACAAAACCACACACGTCCCAAAAGCAGGCCGAAACCGAAGCCCAACCACGAACACCACAAACAGCCGACACTAGAGGGACAACACCACAAACCGTGCCCAAACACACCTACACAAGACCCCAGCCAGGACTGGCGGGGTTAACAAAACCCACACCCAACCGCCAACCGGACCCAAACACAAACGCCGCACAACAGTAGGAAACCCAGTGCCCACAGCCCGGGCACTGAGGCAGCCCGTGCCATGCAGGTGACCCGGCCAAACGAGATCCGGAGACCGGGGGTAAGGCTGCATCCTAAGGCCTGCGCTGCTTTGGGACTCGAGGCGGAGCGTGCGACACCCAAGCGCCTCGGAACCCTAGTACCAGGAACGTGCATGCATGCCTTGGGAACGGGATACGCCAGGAAGTCCGGTGAACCTCTAGGGTTCCGCCCACAGGAGGGGACGTGCGCAAGCACGGGGGCACACCCTCCCGGCGAGACAAGCACGTCACGCTGGAGGCGATCAGCCCTCCCGGCGTTGCCTGGGGCCGCTTTGTTGGGGCCCAACAGTCAGGTCTAGCGGGAAGTAAGCCGCCTCCCCTCTTCACGCGCGGAGCCTCTTCCTGTTCGTCACAGGGGCGACGCCAGGGGGAACCATGGGGCGCCTCTCCACGACCGAGTGCACCTACCCACCTCCCCTGGTCAACGAAGCCACCATGAGAGGGGCGGTGACACAGGCCCTGCACCGACACCTCACCAAACACAGGGAAAGCCCCATGGAGGCAGCAGCACACCTCCAGCTAGAGGCAGTCCGCAGAGCAGCGGCCCAAATGGTACACCGCAAACACCTCCTGTTAACACACGCGGAGCAACTCACCGACCCCACCGCCAGGGAACACATGCAGCGTCCCATCCATTACCATGCCGTGCATGACCCAGACGTCCACTAACCCACTCCGCGCCCCGCACGCGCCCCCCATCTCCATCCGCAGGCCTCCAAGACACCACCACAGCGCCCCGAGGCCCATCTCTCACCCAAGAAGCCACCCGGCACCGCCCAGCCCGGCCGAGCCCAACCAGGGCCAACCATACGTCTACGTAGACGCGCAAGACCCCGGCAGCCCATCCAGCCCACCCCCCCCGGACCCGGGGCACCCCCCCCTCACACCGGCCACCATCCGCGACCCCGACCTCCTCTGAGCAACCCTCCAAGACAGGGCTCCGACCACCCCCCTGGGCTGGTACCGCCTACAAGACGACTGGAACAAGCTCACCGGCAAAGCCCTCCGGGACCTGACCACCCCAGGCAGCGGCCTCCACGAGGCCATCGTAGACCTCGTACTCTGGCGAGCCCGCAAACACACCCAGGGCCAGCACGTCTGGATCCCCCCCATCGAGTGGGGCCAGGCCCTGACGCACGACACCGGCATCAACGTCACGCGTCAAGGGACCGTACGCCTACGACGGGCCCCAGCGGAGACGGACCACCCGGCGCACCCGAACCGCCCGGAGCAGTGGGAACAGGCCACCGCACCAACCCGCGACACCGCCCTCCGCGCCGCCGGCCTCCGCACCCCAGACGACGACCTCCCCCCCCCACCTACTCTGTCGGCCCAAATTTCAGCCACCACAAAGCGAGGGTGCAGGCCGTGGGCTGGTTCCTCTTGGGGACCAGGAAACAGGGGAGCAGACCTTTTGCTGCCCCCACCCCACCCAACAGAAATGGGGCCGGACCGAAAGCAGGCCCAGCACCCCCCCCCCCCCCCGCATGCCCTCGCACCCTCACTGCAGGCCGTCACATGGTGATCGAGGTCCCTCAGGGAGCGGACTCCGAGCGACAAGTATGTTGGGATCTGGGACCCGCATGGTAACACAGCAGGTGGTCCTCCTCTCCCACACAAGTGAACAGGTAGACCCATCCACCACCCTACCCCCCCCCCCCCCCCAGCCTGCGCCCCCGATGGGAGGGGTGCACGGAGTCGGCGCCCTCAGGGCCTAAAAGTGGAGGCTGTGAAGGGCTCACAGCTTGACCGCTGTGGGTATCCCTTGAGCGGCCTGCCCAGGGAACCTCCAGGTGTGCACGTGCCCCTCCAACTTCATCACAGACGCCTAGGCCAGCACAGCCCCGTGCACTCCAGTGCAGTTGTGGGTGACCCCTGGAGGCCAGACAGCCACCAGCCGACCCCTGCCCCCCCCCCCCCCTTCCTCAACGGAGAGGCCATTCGGGTGTGGTGCCCTCTGGGCCCCCTCGTCTACGCGGGCTGTAGCGCCGCAGCCAGTGCAGCCAGCACTGGTGGCACCCAGGGCAGGGAAGCACACTCTGTGCCCTGGTGCCCCTCCATCTGCCCAGGGTACGCCCTCGGCCGTGGGAGCCGGACCCAGCCCGCGAGGCAGCACCACCTGTGCCTAAGGCAGTCAAGGAGTGTGGGTCTGACCCCAGTCGTGCCACGTACCACCGCCTTCCCGTGCCAATAGGCAGTCGTGGAGTGGTTGGGTAGCATGTCCTTGTGACGTGGAGGTTGCGAGCCCAGGCCCACATCTCCCCCGGCGGGCTCAGCGTCAGGCTCTCCAGCCTCCCTGCCGGGGCCTGGAGCACCAGGCACACACTTCCCCGCGCCAACGCCGAACAACAATGGAGCAAGCAGGTGTGCCACAGCCCCCCCCCCCCCCCCCTCAGACACACAAGGGCACATACACACAGGCACGGCGGCATCTCCCGCCCGCGAGCGCCACCGCGGGGTCTGGGGGCGGTCAACAGTCCGGTAGGCCTTGTGACCGGACACCCGGGTACGGCCGCCCAGTCGGGTCCCGCAGGGAAGGCGGCGCGGACCGTGGGTAGGCGACCAGGCGAGGCCTTGACCCAACCCAACCCAACAACCCCCCCCACCTACAGACAGTGACCACCCCCCGCCGGAGGTCTGGCTTACAGTCCTCGAGCGCGGGCATTACTACGTGATAGCCGCTACGGCTACGTCCCCCGGCCCGCAATGGCTCATCAAAGGAACAGACACCATGTTCGCCCCAGGGACCGCCCCACCAGGGGCAGTAGGGGACCCCACCACCCAGCACAGGGTCCTCAGGGGCGTCCTCCAGGCAGGGGACAAGCCCCCAGCCTGCGCCCTGGCCCAAATCACCTCAGGGAAGGCGGGCTACCACCTGGGATTGGCCATGCTCTGCCTGACCCACTTGATCCAGTGCCGCTGGCCACCCACGGGGACCGTGCCCTGGGTTTCGGCCATCCCCACCGCCCACACAGAAGTCGAGGCGGGCCCGGACACACGATCAACCCCCCCCCCCAGGGTCGCAGCAATCCCTCACCTGCGGGTACCACGCCATCCACAGGGTCCTCAACCGCGCGGGTCTTAGCCCAAAGCTAGCATACCCCCTTCCCACCACTGACCAAGAGGTCCACCAGATACGCAAGCTCGTCTGCGAAATCCTTGCCGCGGCAGCAGAAGACCGCAAGCTTCTCCTCCAAACCGCCCGGTCTACAACTGGCGACGCAAGCGCGCCGCGGCGAGCAGACACATACACCGACACAACACACCCCACCGCACAATCCCCGCCCATGCCCCTCCCCTCTCGCTGCTCACCCGGAGACCCACACACGCCCACCATCGCGCGCACCCCCGGGCCCCAAGACACGGGCATCCCCAGGCCGCCCGAATACCACCACACGCCCGCCACACACCCACCCGCCGGACACCCCTCACCACCCCCCACACTCGACAACCCACACACACCCGCCGAGAGGAGCCCCGCGCCCCGCGGCACGCCCACCCCACCCAGTGGCCCGCCCACGCCCCCCGCACACACCCCAGAAGACCCAGGCCCACCCCCCCCGGCCCCTGAATGCAGCCCACGCGAACTGTTTCCCCCCGCGGACGCCAACCCACACAACCTCGCACATTGCGGGACCCGGGCCCAGCCAAGCCCAGAAGGAGAAGGCCACAGCCCCGCGCCTCCCTCCCCTGCCGCTGCCGACCAGATCGGCCCGCCGGGCCGCCAGGTCACGACCGGGCCCCCCCAGCCGCCCGCCCCCAGCCTACAGCCCGAGGACATGCCCTCCATCCTCCCCGCCGTGGCCGCAGCAGAAGCCGCCGCCCGCAAGCCCGCCCGCATCACAGCCCAACCCGCGTCCACCACCTCCTCCTCATCCTCAGCCTCGTCCACCTCCTCCACCTCATCCTCCGACCCCCCCCTCCCCGCCGCCCTCATCCTCAAGGCCACGGCAAAAGCCAAAGCCGCGGCCGCACACACCGACCCCCCGACCCCCACACAGGCGACTCGGGCACCCCGGCAACACACCGGGAAGACTCCGACCCGACATCGGCGCCCTCACACCTCCGGACAGAGGTCCTCCTCAACCTGGAACCGGACCCCAACCCCAAACCCGACCCCAAACCCAAGCCGGCGCCCACGCGAGCACACACAACACCACAAACGCAACGACACAAACCCAACCGACACCACCCCCACCCGGACCCTCACCCAAACCAGGACCCCCCACCCACCACAACCCACGCCCCCCTCCCACCAGCACCCACCACCACCACAGAGGCGGCCACCCAACACGACCCCGTCCAAGCCCTCGTCCGCATCCCCGTCACCAAGCGCCCCGTCATCCATCCCCCGCAAACCACCACCACCGCCGGCCAAACCAACCCAGGGACGTGGGACCCCTCGACCACCGTCACCGTCAAGCCCGGCCCCCAACCCGCCCCCCCTGCCCACCAAATAGTGCAGCTCCAGGGACTGCCCACGATGCCCAACCCCCCACCCCCACAAGGGGGACCGGAAAACCGACAAGGGTTCCACGGGCCGTACCCGCAACACCAACCCCACCACTACCCACACCACCACCACCAGCGGCCCCACCACCACCACTACCAACACCACCCCCACCACTACCACTGCACACCGCCCTACCCCACCGGGCCACAACCCCCTGTGCACGAACAGCACCACCGAATGGGATGGCAGCCACCGAGCGCTCCACCCGCATACCCCACCTACCGCCAGGGGCCACCCCCCCGTACCAGCCACCCCCCCCGTACCAGGAACCGTATCCGTATCCCCCCGGCCACCACATCTACGCCGAAGGGGCCCCCTGGGCCCAACCCCGCCAAGGACAGTCACTCGACCCATACCATCAGCCGCTGCCGCCACCACACCCCTACGTGGCGGATCCATGGACGACGGGGGACCCCCCCCCCCGCCCCCAGTACCAGGCGGCACCACGCGAAGCCCCCCAGGACCCGCCGACGCCTCCTGACTATCCCGACTCGAGCGATGAGGCCCGGTCCCGCAAACGGCGGCGCTCCCGCTCCCCCCCCACACGGCACACTCGCCCACGGCGCCCACACTCCCGACACCGCCACCGCGCCTCAACCACCCACTTGCGCCGCTCCCGCTCCCCCAGGTGCCACGACGACCACCCGAGACCCCGCTCCCGCCGCTCCCGCTCCCCCGGGCACCACCACGAGCGCCGACGCCGCCCCATGTCCACCTCCCCCTCCCCCCTCCGGCCATACAAGACCCCCACCCCCAGCCCCCGCCACCACCGCTCCCTCTCCCCCCGACGCCGCCAGGCACGCCACCGCCGCCCCACGTCCACCTCCCCCTCCCCCCACAGGCCCCGCCGGGCTCCCCGTTCCCCCCGCCGCCCATACCCATCCACCACCCCCAGCCCCCGCCACCACCACTCCCGCTCCTCCGGACGCCACCAAGCGCGCCACCGCCGCCCCATGTCCACCTCCCCCTCCCGTTCCCCCCTCCGCCCGTACCCGTCGTCCACCCCAAGCCCCCGCCACCGGCGCTCCCGCTCCCCCAGGCACCGCCACACCCGCCACCACCACAGCTCCACGTCCTCCCCCCGCCGCTCCAGGACCCCGGGCACGGACCCCTCCCCCCCCCAGGCCCCCGCCCACCTCGCCTGGTGGTCTGCCCCCGCTTTGCAGGAGCTCCGCCGCTGGGTAAAGTGGGCCGGGGGAGCGGGAAGGCACGATGGGGTGCACATGGTGCATACCTTCGAGGAGGTGCGCACCCGCACCCCGCCAACCCCAACGGGGCCGCCCCGGAGGCCAGAATGCCACAAGCGGCATGGGAGGCCCTCCTCCGTGATGCGGTCCAGGGCCTCCGCCCCCCCCTACACCCCCCAAGCCCTCCGCCAGTGGCTCCAGGCCACCCACCCCCAGGCCTGGGCCGCCGGCGCCCCCTCCTCACCCCGCCCCTCCCGCCACCACCACACCAGGAAGGGGGAGGACAGGGGCAAGGGAAGGGCAGGGGACACCAAGGGGCACTCAGGCAAGAGGGCAAGGAGGGGCCCCAAGTGAGGGCAGGCACTCACAGGGACAGGACGCCGGAAGAGACACCACATGGGGGCAGGAAACCACCAAAGAACCAGGAAGGGGCGGGAGCGGGGACCAAGGCACGGAAGAAAAGGGCACCACGGCAAACGCCACGACCCACACCCAGGAAGGGCATACCACGACGGGGGGACCAGCACCGCCCCACCCCCACCGAACGCCCCACGACTCCCGGGGGCGCACCCCCCAACACACACCGCCGAAGCAAGCATCGGACGCCGTACGGATCACACCAGTGCACACCCACCAGCCACCGGAAACCACACGGGGAAAGGAGGGCACACCTACACGGGGAGAACGGGCCACACCCACAGAGGAAGCCGCAGGGAACGCCGCCGCACGGCGCACCACCACGCCCTCACCGCCAGGCGACGACCCCGGCCGCCACAAGGGCCACCTCACAGGCACCGGAAGAGGACGAAGGCACGGCCACAGCGACCAGGACTGGGGACCGAAACCCCCAGAGGACACGGGACCCAGGCACAGGCCCCCAGGGAGGGCAACCCCACGGACCATCACGCGGTCGACCTACCCGACCCACCAGCCCGAGCGGCACGCCCAAGCCCCCACAGCACGGATCCAGCGAGACACCCACACCTAACCGCACCCCCCAGCCACCAGCCAGCCACACTCCAGCCGGCACTCCGCACCACGACACAGGCCAGGCTGACCTCCACTGACCCACCGCGGCACAACGCGAGACCACGGCACACCGCACCACAGCGCGCCACAGTGCAACGCGCCACAGCACAGAGCGGCACAACACGACACAACTGACCCTAACCTGAAGGACTAACCGAAGCAAGCCACCGCACACCCGGGAAGGCGCCGCACCAGCACGCCACACACCAGCACCGCAGGCCACCCACGGGGCCACAGCGCGCCTGGCAACAAACGTGGCGGACCACCCAGAAGGTTAAAACCGGCACCGCAGAGGGGAAAGGACACGAACAACCCCAGCCCCCTAACCCAGAGCCACAAGCAGCCGCCTGGCGCAGCCGCCCAGCCGGCAGAGCCAGGACCTAGCCCGGCAAGAAGGGGCGCCGAGCCCACCGTGTACATAGCCCACCCGACCCATGGGGCCGGAACACGGCCAAACAGAATGCAACTGACAACAGCAGCCCGGAAGACAACACTGAATGCGGGCCGGTGCGTGCGCCAGCCCAGGGAAGGCAGAGGGAGGAACAGGCAGGCTGCCCCCCCAAAAAAAAAAACAACAGAGGGGGGAGGGGGGGGGGCGCAAAAACAGCCCACAGCCACCAAACTGCCCGCCAACACCACCAGAGGCGGCCAACCCCCCCCCCCAGAAGGCACCGAAGACAGGACCCCCAAAGAGGCACAGGGGGACCACCCAGCCAAAGCCGGCAACACCAAGCCAGGAACAGCGGCCCACCGGGAAAAGGGACACCGAAACAAGCAGACACACACCACGAAAAAAAAAAAGAGCCAGCAGCCCAGCCCGAAAGAAAGGGCATGGGGGGACAGGAACTACAAGGCCCGGGACAGGGACACCCAGCAAAAAAAAAACAACAACAAAAGCGCAAAAAACACTCCCCGACAACCGGGCCAAGAAGGGCTGGGCACAGCCGAGACCCGGGCCCACCACACACGCCCACACCGCACGCCAGAACCGGAAACGGTGGGGGGCAAGCGGGGTGCCCACGCAACCACACACGTCCCATACGCAGGCCGAAACCGAACACCAACCACGAACACCACAAACAGCCGACACTAGAGGGACAACACCACAAACCGTGCCCAAACACACCCACCCAAGACCCCAGCCAGGACTGGCGGGATTAACAAAACCCACACCCAACCACAAACCGGACCCAAACACAAACGCCGCACAACAGTAGGAAACCCAGTGCCCACAGCCCGGGCACTGAGGCAGCCCGTGCCATGCAGGTGACCCGGCCAAACGAGATCCGGAGACCGGGGGTAAGGCTGCATCCTAAGACCTGCGCTGCTTTGGGACTCGAGGCGGAGCGTGCGACACCCAAGCGCCTCGGAACCCTAGTACCAAGAACATGCAAGCATGCCTTGGGAATGGGATACGCCAGGAAGTCCCTGAACCCCTAGGGTTCCGCCCACAGGAGGGGACGTGCGCAAGCACGGGGGCACACCCTCCCGGCGAGACAAGCACGTCAAGCTGGCGGCGATCAGCCCTCCCGGTGTTGCCTGGGGCCGCTTTGTTGGGGCCCAACAGTCAGGTCAAGCGGGATGTAAGCCGCCTCCCCTCTTCACGCGCGGAGCCTCTTCCTGTTCGTCACAGGGGCGACGCCAGGGGGAACCATGGGGCGCCTCTCCACGACCGAGTGCACCTACCTACCTACCTTGCTTGTTTCAGCGTCTTCTCGGGAGCATGGCCATCCACAAGGCATTGCCTTTTTGCCATTCTCCTCGTCCGTACAGACCTCAGCGTTGTGCTGCACCAAGCTCTCCAGAGCCAACAACTCGATCCATTCATTCATCCATGCTCGAATTACCGTCGCGCGATCGCAGCAGAAGAAAAAAAAAACCAAGAAAAAGACGCACAGCCAGAAAAAATAAAGCAAAAAATCGTCTTTTCTGAACTAAGAAACCCCCCCGAAAATTTTACGCCGCTGCTTGGCGAGGTCGCAAAATTCAGGACACTCACAAAAAAAGAAGAACAATAGAGTCGTGACGGCGAAGAAGCTGAGCGTTGCTTGCCCCAAAACACCTAGCAAAGTGCGTGCCCTAGGCGCTAGGGACTTGTGCGCGCCCCAAAACCAAACACACACAAACAACAACAACGCCACTGGCCGCCGAAAAACAAGTATTTTATATGCCGCGCAACGCTAAATAATGACGTAGCAAGCACAACACGGTAAGACGTAGGCAAGGAGAGAGCAAGTATGTTACAAACCGCGCCACGGTGGAGACCTACCGCAAGTATGAGACCATGCATTGCAAGCCCACTTGCATACGGGGTACGACGGCGCCGTAACACGCGAAACACGAAAAGATGTGGGTAAAAAGGGAGCCACACAAGTATGTTACATGTCATGCCGCGCACGCGGGAAGGACAACGAACAAAGGTTACCAAAGAGGTGCCGGGTGCAAGAATAACACACACAAGCAACAACAACGCCACTGGCCGCCAAAAAACAAGTATGTTATATGCCACGCAACGCTACATAACGCCGTAACAAACACAATACACAATAAGATGGCAAGGAGGCAAGTGTACGTTACAAACCGCGCCATGATGGAGGCATACAGCAAGTATGCACACATGCATGCAAAAGCCCCAGGCCACCCACTCCCATAGGGGGTACGACGGTGCCGGAACACGCCAAACATGAAAAGAGGTGGGTAAAGAGGGAGCCACGCAAGTATGTTACATGTCACGCCGCGCACGCGGGAGGGACAAAGAACAAAGGTGGCCAAAGAGGTGTGTGGAGCCGTGTCGAGTGCAAGTAGGATATAACCTACGCCAAACAACGCACGCTAAAATACGCCATAGCAAGCACAACACGGTAAGAAATAGGAGAGGGGAGAACACGTACGAGGCATAAGTAGGTAACATACCACACCACTGCAAGAGTATGAGACCAACCGAGGATGGCAATGGCAAGATGCCATGGCACAACAAAACTCTTGCCGCCGCACGCCTGTTTGCATAGGGAGCACAACGCCGCTGCGACACACGGAACACGCAAAGGTGTGGGTGAGATAAGTATGTTACACCCATGCAAGGAGCATATTGGCGACAAGACACGCATCACACAAACAGATAAGGAGGGAAAAGAGGGAGCCACGCAAGTATCTTACCATGTCGTGCCACGCCGCGCACACGAGAGAAGCAACGAGCGCCCGGCCCGCGCCACCAACCGATACCAACGAAGGTGTGGAACCAACCAGGGGGCAGGGAGAGGAATAGGAAAGAGGGCCCGCACCCACGCACGTCTCTTTTTGCATAGGGAGTACAACGGCACCACGACAAACAATACACGAAAGAGTGTGGGTACTGGAAGAGAGACATAAGCACACCATGGTATGGCACGAAGGGGGAGGAGGGTGCGCACACACGTAGACACAAGTGCGAAGGCAGGTATGTTATATGCCGCAACGCCGCAACGAACGTGGTGCCAACGATGCACGACGAAGGCCCACATACCCCCACCCTTCTTTTTGTCTCACAGGGCGCAACGAGAGAGAAAGCTGGCGAAGAGAAGGACAGAGACACGCACCAGGGCGGAGACAGGGAAAAAGTGCATGCCAGGGAGAAGGGCGAGCAGAGGAAGAGGAAAAGGGCGACGAAGCCACGAAAGAAACAAGGGGTAGCCAGCAGCCGAGCAAGGGACGCGCGCAGGGAAGGGGGCACGGCAGGCACACGGCACACGGCACACGGCAGGCACCACACCGCACCGAAGCACCAGAGAGGGGAGCACCAGAGGGACATGAGAAAAGAGGCACCACGCACCACAACACGCACTGCACAGACACCACACACACCGCACACACCCACATCCGCGCCCACAGCACGTGGCCAGCGAGCCCCGGCAGCCCGCCCAGAGGGCGGGCAGCCGGGGGAGGCGGAGCGCCTGACCCCGGACGCCCCTGACAACGGCGGACGGCACCCCCCCCGGGGACGCCCTACCGCCACCCCCACGGCGCGCAACGCCGGCCCGCAAGGGCGCGCGGCGTGGGGCCGGTGCTGGGACCCCATACCCGCACCAATGCACCCGGCACACACGGGTCGCGGAACCCTTGCTGCCCGCCCCAGAGGACGGACGGCCGGGGGAGGGACAGCGCCTGACACCAGCTGCCCCTCACAACAGTGGCAGGCCACCCCCCCCGGGGACGGCCCCCCGCCATCCCCACGGCACGCAGCCCCCACAGGGCATGCAGGCCAAAGGGACAGTGTTCGGCCCCCACACCCACACACCCGCGCCCACAGCACGTGGGTGGCGGACCCCAACGGGCCGCCCAGTGGGCGGGCAGTCGGGGGAGGGGGAGCGCCTGACCTCAGACGCCCCTCGCAACAGTGGAAGGCACCCCCCCCCGGGATGCCCTTCCGCCGACCCCACAGAGAGCAACGCCGGCCAGCAAGGGCGCACGCTGTGGGGCCGGTGCTGGGTCCCCACGCCTGCACCGACCGCACCCGGGACACACGGGTCGCAGAACCCCGGCGGCCCGCCCCAGAGGGCGGGCGGCCGCTTAAAGGGACAGCGCCTGACACCAGACGCCCCTCACAACGGTGGCAGGCCGGCCCCCCCGGGGACGGCCCCCCACCAGCCCCGCGGCATGCAGCCCCCACAGGGCATGCAGGCCAAGGGGACAGTGTTGGGCCCCCACACCCACGGGCCCGCGCCCACAGCATGAGTGTGGCGGACCCCAACAGCCCGCCCAGTGGGCGGGCAGTTCGGGGAGGGGGAGTGCCTGACCTCAGACGCCCCTCACAACGGTGGAAGGCACCCCCCCCGGGGACGCCCTTCCGCCACCCCCACTGCGAGCAAGGCCGGCCCGCAAGGGCGCACGCTGTGGGGCCGGTGCTGGGTCCCACGCCCGCACCGACCTCACCCGGGACACACGGGTCGCGGAACCCCGGCCGCCCGCCCCAGAGGACGGGCAGCCGGGGGAGGGACAGCGCCTGTCACCAGACACCCCTCACAACGGTGGCAGGCCAGCCCCCCCGGGGACGGCCCCCCGCCACCCCCACGGCAGGCAGCCCCCACAGCGCATGCAGGCCAAGGGGACAGTGTTGGGCCCCCACACCGACACACCCGCGCCCACAGCACGTGGGTGGCGGACCCCAACAGCCCGCCCAGTGGGCGGGCAGTCGGGGGAGGGGGAGCGCCTGACCTCAGACGCCCCTCACAACGGTGGAAGGCACCCCCCCCGGGGATGCCCTTCCGCCACCCCCACAGCGAGCAACGCCAGCCCGCAAGGGCGCACGCTGTGGGGCCCGTGCTAGGTCTGCACGCCCGCACCGACCGCACCCGGCACACACGGGTCACCGAACCCCGGCTGCCCGCCCCAGAAGACGGGCGGCCGGGGGATGGACAGCGCGTGATACCAGACGCCCCTCACAACGGTGGCAGGCCACCTCCCCCGGGGACGGCCCCCCACCAGTCCCGCGGCACGCAGCCCCCAGAGGGCATGCAGGCCAAGGGGACAGTGTTGGGCCCCCACACCCACACGCCCGCGCCCACAGCATGTGGGTGGCGGACCCCAACAGCCCGCCCAGTGGGCGGGCAGTTCGGGGAGGGGGAGCGCCTGACCACAGACGCCCCTCACAACGGTGGAAGGCACCCCCCCGGGAACGCCCTTCGGCCACCCCCACAGCGGGCAACACCGGCCCGCAAGGGCGCACGCTGTGGGGCTGGTGCTGGGTCCCACGCCCGCACCGACCGCACCCGGGACACACGGGTCGCCGAACCCCGGCTGCCCGCCCCAGAAGACGGGCGGCCGGCGGAGGGACAGCGCCTGACACCAGACGCCCCTCACAACGGTGGCAGGCCACCCCCCCCGGGGACGGCCCCCCACCAACCCCACGGCACGCAGCTGCCACAGGGCATGCAGGCCAAGGGGACAGTGATGGGCCCCCACGCCCACATGCCCGCGCCCGCAGCACGTGGGTGGCGGACCCCAACAGCCCGCCCAGTGGGCGGGCAGTCGGGGGAGGGGGAGTGCCTGACCCCAGACGCCCCTCACAACGGTGGAAGGCACCCCCCCCGGGGACGCCCTTTCGCCACCCCCACAAGGAGCAACGCCGGCCCGCAAGGGCGCACGCTGTGGGGCCGGTGCTGGGTCCCCACGCCCGCACCGACCGCACCCGGGACACACGGGTCGCGGAACCCCGGCTGCCCGCCCCAGAAGACGGGCGGCCGGGGGAGCGACAGCGCCTGACACCAGATGCCCCTCACAACGGTGGCAGGCCACCCCCCCCGGGGACGGCCCCCCACCACCCCCACGGCACGCAGCCCCCAGAGGGCATGCAGGCCAAGTTGACCGTGATGGGCCCCCACACCCACATGCCCGCGCCCGCAGCACGCGGGTGACGGACCCCAACAACCCGCCCAGTGGGCGGGCAGTTGGGGGAGGGGGAGCGCCTGACCTCAGACGCCCCTCACAACGGTGGAAGGCACCCCCCCCGGGAACGCCCTTCGGCCACCCCCACAGCGAGCAACGCCGGCCCGCAAGGGCGCACGCTGTGGGGCCGGTGCTGGGTCCCCACACCCGCAGCGACCGCACCCAGGACACACGGGTCGCGGAACCCCCGCTACCCGCCCCGGGGGACGGACGGCCGGGGGAGGGACAGCACCTGACACCAGACGCCCCTCACAACGGTGGCAGGCCACCCCGCCCGGGGACGGCCCCCCAAGACCCCCACGGCACGCAGCCCCCACAGGGCATGCAGGCCAAGGGGACCGTGATGGGCCCCCACACCCACAGCCCGCGCCTGCAGCACGTGCCTGGCGGACCCCAACAACTCGCCCAGTGGGCGGGCAGTCGGGGGAGGGGGGGCGCCTGACCTCAGACGCCCCTCACAACGGTGGAAGGCACCCCCCCCGGGGACGCCCTTCCGCCACACCCACAGCGAGCAAAGCCGGCCCGCCGGGGCATACGCTGTTGAACCGGTGCTGGGTCCCCACGCCCGCACCGACCGCACCCGGAACACACGGGTCGCGGTACCACGGCTGCCCGCCCCAGAGGACGGGCGGTCGGGGGAGGGACAGCGCCTGACACCAGACGCCCCTCATAACAGTGGCATGCCACCCCCCCCCGGGGACGGCCCCCGGCCACCCCCGCGGCCCGCAGCCCCCACAGGGCGTGCTGGCCAAGGGGACAGTGTTGGGCCCCCACACCCACACGCCCGCGCCCATAGCACGTGGGTAGCGGACCCCAACAGCCCGCCCAGTGGGCGGGCAGTCGGGGGAGGGGGAGCGCCTGACCTCAGACGCCCCTCGCAATGGTGGAAGGCACCCCCCCCGGGGACGCCCTTCCGCCACCCCCACTGCGAGCAACGCCGGCCTGCAAGGGCGCACGCTGTGGGGCCGGTGCTGGGTCCCCACGCCTGCACCGACCGCACCCGGGAGACACGGGTCGCGGGACCCCGGCCGCCTGCCCCAGAGGACGGGCGGCAGGGGGAGGGACAGCGCCTGACACCAGACGCCCCTCGCAACGGTGGCAGGCCACCCCCCCGAGGACGGCCCCCCGCCACCCCCGCGGCAGGCAGCCTCCGGCGAGCATGCAGGCCAAGGGGGCAGTGACGGGCCCCGACACCCACACGCCCGCGCCCACAGCATGTGGGTGACAAACCCCAACAGCCCGCCCAGTGGGCGGGCAGTCCGGGGAGGGAGAGCATCCGACCTCAGACGCCCCTCACAACGGTGGAAGGCACCCCCCCCGGGGACGCCCTTCAGCCACCCCCACAGCGAGCAACGCCAGCCCGCAAGGGCGCACGCTGTGGAACCGGTGCTGGGTCCCCACGTCCGCACCGACCGCACCCGGAACACACGGGTCGCGGAACCCCGGCCGCCCGCCCCAGAGGACGGGCGGCCGGGGGAGGGACAGCGCCTGACAACAGACGCCCCTCACAACAGCGGCAGGCCACCCCCCCCCCGGGGACGGCCCCCCGCGACCCCCGCGGCACGCAGCCCCGGCAGGGCATGCAGGCCAAGCGGACAGCGTTGGGCCCCCACACCCACACGCCCGCGCCCACAGCACGTGGGTAGTGGACTCCAACAGCCCGCCCAGTGGGCGGGCAGTCGGGGGGGGGGGAGCGCCTGACATCACACGCCCCTCACAACAGTGGAAGGCACCCCCCCGGGGACGCCCTTCCGCCACCCCCACGGCGAGCAACGCCGGCCCGCAAGGGCGCACGCTGTGGGGCCGGTGCTGGGTCCCCAAGCCCGCACCGACCGCACCTGGGTCACACGGGTCGTGAAACCCCGGCCACCCGCCCCAGAGGGTGGGCTTGCTCGGGGAGGGACAGCGTCTGACACCAGACGCCTCTCACAATGTTGGCAGGCCACACCTGCCGGGGGCGGCCCCCCACCACCCTCGCGGCACGCAGCTCCCACAGGGCATGCAGGCCGAGGGGACAGTGCCGAGCCGCCAAACCCGCACGGCCGCGCCCACAGCATGTGGCCGGCGGACTCGGACGGCCCGCCCAGAGGGCGGGCGACCGGGGGAGGGACAGCGCCTGACACCAAACGCCCCCCACAACGGACACGCGGGCCGCGAAACCCAGGCTGCCCGCCCCTGAGGAACACAGGGAATACGGGCCACGGGGACAGCGCTGGACCCCGTACCCGCACACCCGTGCCCACAGCACGTGGGTAGCGGGCCCCGACAGTTCCCAGGAGGAGGGCAGCCGGAGGGGGGAGAGCGCCCGGCCTCGGACGCCCCTCGCAACGGGGCCGCCACGGACCGCGGGGGGGGAGCACCTAGTGCACACACGCACACACGAATGCCGGCCCGCGGAACCGGCGTACAAGCTCCTCAACCCACGCCCCGCCGCACCCACAGCACGTGCACCAGCCATGGGAAATCCGCACCCCACCCCCTGCTCTTAGGCACAGCGACACAACAATTGCGGAACCCGCGGCCCCACGCAAAACACGCCCCCCATCTCCGACGCTGGATGCAGCACACGAGGTCATCAGGGAGCTGGGACTCAGAGGCGGCGAAGGAGACCCCCAACAAGAGGACGGGGGCACGGACTCCGACCTGGAGGAAATACCGGAGCCCTCCACAGGCAGCACGCCCGCGGAACCTGCGCCGCCGGCGGGCAGCGTGCCCACCCTCTGCCCCGCCTGGAAACGGGGCCACTGCACCGGCGAAGGCTGGTGCCCCAAACAGCACCCCCAGCCCGGCCCCGATGACGGAGCGCTGCCCGAGGTGGGACGCGCGGCCGCACGCGCCGCCCTACGCTACGGGGTGGCGCAGGGCTGGATCCTGGATGAGACCGCACGCGGCAGCGTCAACATCCAGGAGGCCCTCAACCGAGTCGCCCACGCAGGACAAGCGGCAGTGGCCTTGCACACCCGGGGCCGCCACGGCGGACCCGCAGAGGGGATCATTGTGGAGCCCTCTGGAATGGTGCTGGTCCTGGCGGCGGACATGCTCCGAGGGGTGCTCCACGCACGCCGCGTGCGGCGGGCGCGCCCACAGTGGACCTTGCAGGTGTACACCCCTCCACGGGCGTGGCCCTTCTCCATGTGGGCGGTGCTCGCCGTCATGTGGCACCTGGCACCGGAGGACGCCCCCACAGGAACCGCGGAGGAAATTGCCCCGGATCGCCACTCCTGGTTGGCCGGCCAGGATTACTCCTGGCGCAGGCCCCGGGGCGGCCTCCCAGTGGCACCCGCGGCAGAGGGGCTCAGCCTCGAGGCAACCCTCCAACGGCACCCCGACAAGAGGGCACGCCACTTCCTGCAGATAGGCACGGTCCCGGCCGCCCCGCCAGACTCCGAGTGGCGATGGGACGCAGGGGAGGCGCAACCGCCGCCGGGACCCTGGGTCCTCCCGTTGTGGTATTTGCCCATGGGCACCCTGGCCCATGCCACTCAAGCCGTAAAGGGGGCTTTCCCGCAGCCGCTCCTCCCCGGCGTGGCCCTGCTCCGCAGCCTGCAGGCGGGGGCGGCCTGGGTACTGTGGAGGGAAGAGGGCGGGCGCCCGAGCCCCCATTTCCCCCTGGTCCAGGGCCAGGCGCTACTCCACGCCGAGGGCACGGGGACCGTGGAATGGGGGGCGATCGTGCAGGCGTGCAGGTGGATCACTGCGGCCGCCCCACAGCCCATGCGATCGCCGCCGGCGTGCCACCGCCTCCTACGGGCGGTCCCCTCCTTGGCCCCCCAAAACGCCCTTTCGAGGGACGTATGGAGGGCCATGCTGAGCCACACCAGGGAGTGGCTAACGAACCCGGGTGCACGGTACCCGCCGGAGTCGGTGCTCGAACAGCTCACGGCCCCCACACCCGGGGTCCGCCACGCCCTGCACAGGGCGTCGGCTCTCACGGAGCAGCTCAACGACGAGGTGCTAGACCTGGCGCTGGAGCCGCTGCGGGTGCTTTACCCGCAGACCCACATCCCACCCGCGGGCACGTCCAACCGCCTGGGCCGCCTGGATTTGCAGCGCCGCGTCGAGGCCGCGCACCCGGGAGGCGTGGTGGAACAGTGGCTAACGCTCCGCAACCCGTCCGCCGCGCAAGGCCACCAGTACCTACACCAACTCCTCTTCCTAGCCCGGGCGGCCCCGGAGCACCGCCGGCAAAACCCGTACCACACGCACCCGGAGCGCCGAGGCGCGCAGAGCTTCCCGCAGCCGGTCCCGCCCGCCCTCTCGCCGGGGCAGGGCCCGGAGGCGCTGCAGCAGGGCCTCTTGCTCGACACAGCCACCACGGTACAGCAAAGGGGAAGCAACGGCGCAGATGGTGCCGAGCCGGACTGCACGAACTGCGGAGCGGTGGCCTGGACGGCGGCCTGCAGGCACCTCGCCCGAGATACCACGGGGCTCAGGCAGTACAGGCCAGCGGACCGCACGGCGCTGGCGTCCACGGTCGCGGCCGTCACCATGGGTCCCGTGGCGGCGTGGCCGGCGCAACTGCTGCCCCACGTCCCGTGCCGCGACACGCAGCCCCGCCAGCCGGCCGCAACGCACGCGCCGACGGGACCCCTCACGGCGGAGCAGCTATACGTCGTCGCGGCGGCGCTGCTGCCAGACGGCGGGGAGAGCTTCGTCCACCACCACGGCCCGGCGCAGATGGCGGGAAGCATACAAGGGCCGCAGCGCAATGCACCCCACCCGTGGCACGCCACACTCCGTGGGTGCACCTGCGTCTGGGATGCGGGCGGCGGCACACCCCCTCCCAGGCCTCAGCAGGGGGAGGCACTGGTGCTGCAGACGGCAGGCTACCAGGCCATCCTGCACGGCCACGCCGGTGGGTACCGGTCGCACGTCCTGGCCGGGGGCCGCTGGACTGTCTGGCACAGCACCGCCAGACAAGGGGCATTCCCGCGCCTGCCCCGTGTCGTCTGGCAGCAGGGGCCCAACAAGGCCTACTATATGTCGGCGGACCCCTGGCCGCTAGCAGTCCTACTACACACCGTCAGCGCCCCCAACAAGAGGCAGGAACCGGGATGGGTCAACCCCCCCGCACTGGTGTGGAGCCCTGACAGGAGGAGCATCTACGGGCCGCTTGGCAGGGAGACGCCATCAGGGCCACGGACGTCCCGGACCTCCACGCGGGGCCGATCACGCACGCCCGCCCGGCGGTTACCCTAGCGGTGGCCCAACGGGGACAGCAGAACCCACAGTGGGTGGTCTGCATGTTCAGCCCGGCGGACACGCACATCGTCGTCTGCGACCCCGAGCGCCTGCCGGGGTCCGAAGCCGTGGTCCGCGTGGCGGACTGTACCCGCATGATCGTCGAGGCGCTACGGGAGGGCGAACACCACGCCCTCCTGCTCCAGGTCTGGCTGAAGGACAACGCCGGGGCGGCGGGGCTGGGGGTGTGGCCGGCAGCGGCGCACCCCGCCGACCTAGAGCTCCAGCTGGCGGTCCCGACCACAGTGTACCACTGGCTACAAGCCTTCCACGACCTGCGATGGAGGGGCAAACCCGACCGCCAAATCGGCTCCCAGCACTGGCAAGCGTGGCTGCAGGCAGACGCGCAGCGCGATGCCATCCGGAGTCTCGGGCCCGCGCCCGCGACACGAGCCCTCGATGCGGCCGCCCCGGGCCGCGCGTTGGCGCCACACACGGTTCCGCTGGCCAACCTGCCCTTCGAACCAGCGACGGAGAGCGCCATCCGGAAGTCGGTGCCGCTCCACCTGGCGCGAGGGGCCACGGAACCAACGAAATGCCCCCTGTGTGCAGACAAGTACTACACAGGCGGGGCAATGCTGGAACACCTGGCTTGGCACGCAGTGCACGCTGCAGCCCCGGTGGACAACAAGGAGGCGGCCTCCAACATCCTGCAAGGGAGGGCACGGAGGTCCCCATGGCACGCCCCGTACGCCCGGCGCCCCCCGCCCCAGGCGGCCGACCACGCAGACGACGATGAGGAGGCACCCAGAGCGGCCCCGGGGACAGGCGGTGCGGCCCAACAAATGTCCATCCCCGCGGGGCTGGCCCCCCTGGCCCCCCTGTGGGCCCCGCTGGGAACGGGCTCTCCGCACCCCATGGCCCCGGCGCAGACGGGAGCCCTGGCTGCCCCAGCGGACCCAGCGGCGATGCCGATGCGGGACGGCTGACTTCAGGAGGACACGGCGGACGACGCCCTATGGCTCCTCTCGTGGAACCTGCGCAACGGCCTCGTCCCGCCAGACCGGTCCCTCCGGGACACGCTCCGGCGGCGCCGGGGGCCGGCAGCCTGTACCGACAAGGAGCACCTCATCACCGGCATGCTACGCCAGGAGGGGGGCTTTGCCATCATGCTCCAGGAAACAGGGATCGCCACCCGGGCGCAGGAGATGCACGTGGCCGCGGCGCTCGGGGACAAGGGGTACACCCCCTTCTTCAGCAGCCGGCTGGCAGAGAAGGGAGCCACTTCCACCTCGAGAGGGGGGGGCCTCCTCACCGCGGTCAGCAGCAAGTACGTGGCGGAGCACGGGGTGCTCAGTTTCACGGAAATTGTCCCCGGGAAGGCCGCGGCCCTGGAGATCCGCACGGACAAGGGAGGCCTGGCCCTCATCAACGTCGGCGGGCTGCAAGCAGGCTGCTCCCCGTGGGCGGGACGGGCGGCGTTCTGGGCCGACATACAAATGTATGCCACGGCACGCAGCCTCGGTGGGAGACACCCGGTGGTCATCGCGGGTGACACCAACGTCTACATGGATGCCACCTCCAACCCGGCCACGGAGCACTTCCGCGCGGGCTGGGAGGCCTGCGGTTTCCGGAGGGCCACGGCAGGCGGCGAGGAGGACATGACCCCCACGCTCCACCCGTCCCGGCACAGGGTGGACACCTTCCTGGTCAAAGAACCCCTCCTGCCGTGGTCCCTGCGGGAAAGCGTCTGGGCTCACGGCATGGCACACCCCCAGGTGATCGGATCGGACCACCTCCCGGTCTGCCTGGCCTTGCCGGGCCTCCTCAAAGCAGCGGGGCGCGCGCCGCGATGCCCACCCCCTACAGCCACACGGAGGGCCGCCTCCTCCCGTACGACGCCGAGGCCGCGCCCGTCCAACACTGACTGTGGGCGGCGGTCACCGCCGCGCAGGATGAACCCTCCCTCGCGCCCTTGCTGGGTCCCGCAGAGCAGCACGCCTACGGGTCCATGCCCGCGGCCGCGGTGGACAAGGTTTTCGAACACCTCCACGCGGCGCATGACGCCCTAGCGCGTGTGGTGGGCCGCCGGCAGCCGTCCCCGGCGGGGACGGACCCGGCGGAGGGGGAACCCCCGAAGAGCGGAAAGCGGCTCCAGGCGGCGGCCCTCCGCTATGACACCCTGGCAGTGTGCGCGCCGGCGGTGTACCATGCGGACGCGGCACAGCATGGCATCCGGTCCGAGGCGGCGCTCCGGCTTGCGGAGGAGCTGCGGGGTGCGTCGCCCGGGTTCCGCCCGACCACACAGGGCCAACTACAGGAGGAGCTGGAGAGGTAAGCAGCCGCCCTCGAAGAGGACATCCGCCAACTCCGCGCACTCCTGGCGGCAGACCGCAAGCGCGCCATCAAGGACTTCTGGCGCCGCCACGCCCCCAACATCGCCCAGCGGTGGAAAGCCGTGCGGGGAGCCATATAGGTAGAGGCCCCGGGCCCGTCAGGCCTCTGGAACGTGCGGGTCCCCAACACCCAAACGCTCCTCACGGAGGCCCACGACGTGATGTTCGCAGTTCGCGCCTTCTGGCGGGAACTGTATGACAAACGCCTGGTGGACCTCCCAGGCTTCCAGGCGGTCCTCGGCCGCCATGTCCCCCGGGTCCCTGACGGGGCCTGGACACAGGTCCAGCAGTACTCCATGCAGCACCTGCAGTCCGCCCTGGACAAGGCCGATGGCAAGGCCCCAGGTCCCAACCACGTGGAGGCCCGTTTCATCAAGGCCCTCCCGGCACCCGTCCAGTGGCTCCTGGTCCACTCCTACCGGGCCATCCTCCGCGGCGCCCCGCCGCCGATGCACTGGAGGGACGCGCACATCTGGCTCAGCCCCAAGGTACCGGGCTCCACCAGACTGAACGACTACAGGCCCATAGCCCTGGGCCAGCTGGACATGAAGCTGCTCACGGGCCCCCTCACCCAGCGCATCACAGAAGTGCTCACACGGCACGGAGTGGTCAGCGACTTGCAGCAAGGGGCCCTACCTGGCTCCAAAACAGGCCCCCCACTGTTCATGGCGCAGCTCGGACGGGGAAGGCCCAACTACGTTTTCTCCGTCGACGCCCGCAAGGCCTTCGACACCACCCCACATGGCGCCCTCCACCTCATCCTGCGCCACCTCTCCGTGCCGCCGGAGGTCATCGACCTCCTGCTCTTCCTCCACACGTGCGCCAGGCTGCTCATCGTCACCGCACACGGGCTAACGCAGCCCGTCCACATGCTGCGCGGCGTCCGGCAGGGCAACCCCGAGAGCCCCCTGCTGTACGCGCTCCTCCTGGAGCCCCTGCTCAGGGCGCAGGGGCACCGCCTGCGCCCGCCGGGAGGATCCGAGCAGGGCCTCATCCAGGCCTACATCGACGACCTGCTGGTAGTGGCCCACACGCTGCAGCATTTCGTCGAGGGCGTGGAGGCGGTGGCCGCGTACCTGGGGATGATGGGCATGGAGCTCAACCCCCGCAAGTGCGCCATGGCCACCACGGAGGGGTTCCCGGGCCTGCAGCTGCGCCTCTGTCCCCACCTGGAAAACCCATGGCACTGGGTACCAGCAGCGGACTCCGTCCCCTACCTGGGACTCCAGCTGCAGGCGGACGGGGAGTTCTCCCTGCAGCGCAAGCACCGGCTGCGCCTGGTGGCGGTGCACCACTGGTGCCTCAACACCCTCGCGCCACCGAAAGTGGTGCAGGACGTCATCTTGGCGATCCTCGGGGGGATGACACAGTACGTCGCCCCTTTCATCACCAACGACTCCGACACCGCCCGCCACCTGGACCACATCACGGTCCAGGTCGCGAAGGACAGCGCGCGGTACGCCTTCAACGCATCGCGGGACAGCCTGCAGGATGACCGGACCCTGGGGCTCACAGGGGTACTAACGCGGTGCCAGCAGGCAGCGGTGGCCCTGGTGGGTACACTCGTCCACCACCGCTCCACCTCCGTGCGCGCCAAGGTCACCAAGAAGTTCTGGGAAATAGCCGGCGCGCACGGAATATGCCCCGAGGTGCACTACCCCGTCCCGGAGTTCGCAACTCTAGCGGGAGGTGACTGGGTCCACCGCAAACCCCGGGCCCTGGCCGCCCTGGGAGTGGGGCTCTACAACCCCATCGCGTGCCCCAGGGCGGCCCACATCCAACTACAGTCCCCACCGGGCAACATTGTCACGCTGCGCACCGTTAAGCTGCGACACCGCGACACGTGCCGCCTGACGGTGCCGCACACGACGCCGTGGCATGGGCACCACGGGCCACACCACCCCTTCCCCGACAACGACGACCCTTGGCCGACGGCGGTGCGGGAATGCCTCAACCAATGCGCCGATGAACACCTGCACTATTGCCGCCGCGAGCAGGTGCCCACCAACCACCCCGGGTGGTGCGACGCCTTTGTCCACCTCTTCCACACCACCGGCACACGGGACCCCCGCCTGAGACTCGTCCACCCCACGAGGGCTAAGCAGGACGCCCACACCGGCCCACGGGTGACCCCGGACGGCCTGCACCTCCACGTCGGGAGCTACTGCCGCCGGGGCGGCCTATCCCCCCCCACGCGGGGGGCGGCGTACCACCCACCGGCGGCCCTCATGTAGAACCTCCACGACGTACTCGCGGAAAGCGAGCACCGAGAGCCTAACACGGATGTGGCGTGGCCCGAGCCCCTGCGCCCCCGGCCCCACGCGCCGACGCCGGTGTGGTTGGTGACCACGGACGACCAATGCACCCGAGCGGCGGGGCAAGCGCAGCTCCAGGCCGAGTGGGTAATAGTGCAGGTGGGGGCAGACCAGCCCAGGCCCCGTGGAGTCCCCCGTGGCACCGCCCTGCTGGTAGCTACGGAGGTGCCGCACGACCCACACATGGCAGTGCACGCGCTGGAGGACCAGCCGGAGGACACGGGACACCTGGTGGTGCACCAGCGCGGAGGCCCGGCGTGGCTCAAGGAACATGTGACGGCACTCCGGTCCTGGGCAAGCACGATCGCCGGGGCGCAAATCTGGCTGCACGACCACCCGGCAATCAGCCCCGGCGACACCAGGGCGCTGAGCGTGGACGAACTGACCCCAGCCAACCCGACGTCTGGTGGCACTCCGCTGACCTCAACGCGGGGTGGCTCAGCCTCACCGGGTACTACTGGATCCCGGAGGCCTGGTGCCACACCTCTTCCGACGTGTCGGGGGGCGGACCCCTGCAAACACGCCACCAGCGTAGCTCTCGCCGCCAACCTCACCCGCACGTGGGCGGTGGCAATCTCGGGCACGGTGCCCGACGGGGAGGGGGTGGCCGCCTCCCTTCCCCTGCAATACGGTGCCCACCGACCGTGGGTCCACACGGTGGACGCCGAAGTCATCCTCCACCTCCTGCGACACGCGGATGGCGAGCGGACTACGAAGGTCCCCGCGGGCGCGGCAAAGGTGGTCAACCAGATGCCCCTACGGTGGCTCCGGGACGGCCTGTGCGCGCGAGGGCGACACGCCGGGCACCCGTTCTGGTATGTCCGAGCCACCTCGCACCACAGTGACGCCATACTGCACAAGGCGGACTGGGCGGCGTCCCAGGACACCGTCCTGCAGAACACGCCCCCGGACCCTAGCCACGCCCAACTCATTGTCACCGGTCATGACGGCCACCTCGATCTACGGCCCCCCCGATGCGGACGCTCGGCGAGGTCGCGCAGCGGGCGCAGACGGACCATGTGCTGACGCACCGAGGACACACACCTCTGGGCGCGGCCCACGCCACAGCCTATGTCCACGCCCGGGACCTCACCGCGACGGCCACCAACCGCCGGGCGCTGCGGGCCAGAGACGGCCACACGCCGGTGCAGCGCAGCCTCCGCGTCCGTAAGGAGCGGCTCTCCGGCGTTGCCGTCCTCCCACAACCGTGCCTCCTATGCGGCGGCCCGGAGGAGACCCCGGTGCACATGCACGTGGGGTGCGCCGACTCACGGCTCCTCTGGCCCCACTACCGCCAGGCGGTGCATGAGGCGGCTCGCCACTTCCCACCCGGGGACAAAGCCCTGTGGGTGGCCTCGTGGCGCTCCGCAGGCGCCACATGGACGGAAGTCTTCTGCTCTGGGCTGGTGCCCGAGGAAGCAGAGGCACAGCTCCGCGGCATAGCCCGCTACGACCTGCCGGGAGGGACCTCTGTGGACGATTTCCTCCACCACATGCTCCGGCTAGGGGACTTCGCATGGGAGCTTGGCAACCACCGGCTGGAGCAACTCCTCTGCGAGCCCCTAAGCGCGGCGGCCCGGGTGCACCGATGGCTCAGCGCGGCAGAGGGCGACTACCCCCCCCCTCCCCCGCGCCCTGAAAAAGGCCTTCGTAGCCTCCCTCCGTGTCGTGAATGGCACTCTGGAGTGCCCGCCACAAGAGGGCCCCCACCCGTACCGGGACCTGCCGGGGGGTTTCTCGAGGCACCTGCAAGACACTCTCCTCCCACCGTGGATCATCGGGCGCGGCTCCATGACCGTGTGGGAGGCACGCATAGTGGGTGAGGAGTGGGCGCGCGAGTGGGGCCGGTGGTGCGCCGCCACGCGCGCCCCGGAGACCCCTGCGCAACAATACGCCGCCATCGCGCTCGAGGGGTGGGGGCAGAACACCCGGCCGAGACCCACCGTGATCCGCGGGGCGGGACCTGACCACCCGTGGGACGCAGCGACGGAGGAATGGCTACAAGCGGCCCCGGGGCCGCAAACAGGATGGACGGGGGACGTGCCCTCACTCGTCAGGACGCCCGTCCCCCCCCCGCATCGTCCTTCACGCCGCCAACGTACTCCGGGCTACGGAGATACGCAAATGGGGACACGACACGGCAACCGTCCGATGGCAACCCCCGGAGGACGGGGCCGCCCGGCTCGCCGTCGTGCACTTCAAAACTGGGGGGCCGGTATACGACGACGCCCTGTCCTGGCTTGGCGACACCCAGGGGCCCTTGGTCCTCATGCTCCACACCGACCTTGCAGCCGCGCTGCGCCAGGAGCTGGACGGCTGCGACGGGCTGCGGGTGGGGTGGGAGGCAGTCGCGGACGGCACCCTACTGGCCCTCCTCCACCGGAACGCCGCAGACGGGTGCCAATGGGAAACCGTGGCGCCCCACCTCACCGGGCGCCACGTGTATCTGGCAACCCCCCCCCAGGGGCACCCCCGCCCGGCGTGGGACGACCTCATCGCCGCCTTCCACGACCACGGAATTCTCCCCGACGACACGTGGCGGGAGGTCCAGCGGAAGACGCTTGGCAGGGACTACCGGCGCCATGTCCGCGCCCGCCTGCTGGAGATCCGGGACCCCCTCCGACAGAGGTGGGACGACCTCTGGCTCCGCCATCTCGACCCTTGGTCGCCGCCCTCCCACCTCCCACACACCTGCCGACTCTGCGGCGAATGCGACACGGTGTCCTCTGCAGCGTCGACAGGCGCCAACGGGTGCGCGCGGTGCGCCCAGGTGGCCGCGTGCCCCTGGCCCGAACCTCCCGCGGGCCCGCGCAGGCGCACGGAGGAGGAGGCCTTGCACCGGCCCATCGAGGGGGCACACGCCCCCTCACACGAGCGCGCGGGCCCCGCGGGCGCTGCCCTTTTGTGGATCATCGTACATCTGCGGGACCCCACATCCGCTGCGCACCTGTCGCACGTGTTCGCGCCCTGACCCCCACCCGCCGCCCCCCTTTGCAGAGCCCGCAGTACCATGCCACGCCGACGGGGGGATGGGCCGGGACACGCCAGGGCCCGCCGCCAAGCGCAGGAGGCGACCGTCCGGGGCCTGGTAGCGGACGCGGTGGCGGAGGCGCATGAGGCGCAGGCTGCCGCACGACGTGACCCGATGGGCAGTGCGAGGGCTTTCCTCAACGAGACTCCCCTCCCTGCCGTCCGCGCCCTGAACGGAGCAGGGACCCCTACGCCACTCCCGGCGATGCACCGGATCGTGAACGCCATCCAGTTGGGGCTCATCGGCCCGGAGGCGGCCCTCTACGGGCACTGGATGGAGTGGCACGAGTCCAGCCGGTCGGGCCGGCCCCTGTCCATGGGGGACACCCTGCGGCTGACGGGAGCGGGGTCTGCCATGTCCCTCCGCAGCAGCGCCCCAGCCCTGCTGCACGCCCTCAGGACGCGCTACCCCGGGGACGCGGCCCCGTACCTGAACCAGGCGCGGGCCACATACCTCCACCTTCTACACCCACCGGACGAGGACCTGGAGGTGGGCGAAACCATGGTGTTCGTGGAAGGCGCGGACGAGGCGCCAGCCCACCCCCTGCCGACCAACCCGGTATACGACGGCACCAGGCCGACCCCCCTGTACGCCATTGTGTGCGAGGCGTTCCTCAGGGAGCCCCCCTGGTGCCCCGCCCTCCCGCTGGTGACGCACGCGCCTCGTGGCTGGGCGGACCCAGACCTGTCCCCCCCCCTCTCCAGAGCCAGGGGTGCCCACCACAGGGGGCAGGTCCTCTGGCAAGAGCGCCCTGGCACCCCCGTGCTTCTCCTCGTCGTCGCGACCCGCGAGGACCCGGAACGGGTCCTGGGGATCACCGCCACCCACCTCTATGGGGCAGCACCCGTACCCCGCCCCCCCCTCCCGGCGCCCGCGGCGCGGGACGGGGTACACACCTTCCTGCGAACACAGGAGGTCACCGCCGTTACGGGGGTCCACCTAGTGCAGCTCCCCCCGGCACCACCCGAGGACCCCCGGGGGCCCAGGGCCCTGAGCCCCGCCCCAGACTGGGAGCTGTGGCGCGACGCGTGGGCCGCGTGGCTGCCCCGCCTCCCCTCCCAATGCCGATGGATGGCCACCGGCCCCCACCCGTACGGGGCTGACGCCACAGCCGGCCCCCCACCCCCTCCCCCCCTCGCCCCCGCAGAGCACTGCACAGCACTGCCCACGGCACACCACTGATGCACCGGGAGGTAGTGGGAAGGGCGCACCTGCCACCACACATGCCTACCAGGATAACAATGATGTCAGACTCGGATGGCGCCTCCCAGTGGGACGACCGCCACTACCGCTGGTCCCGCTCCCGCTCCCCCGTCTCCCCGGAATGGGCGGGGGAGACCCCTGCGGAGCGCGAGGAGCGGAGGCTGGCGGAGGCGGCGGTGCCGGTCGGGCTGCCGGCTGGACAGCCCCGGGCGGCCTCCGCTGACACCGGGCCGTCGAACCAGGAGCCTGAGCCAGCCGGGGTGACCGCCCCCGCCGCCCAAACAGCAAGCCCTGCCGCCCCGCCCCGGGAGGCGGCCCCAGACGCGCGGGGAGCGGCGACCGCAGCCCCAGCGAGCCACGCCGCGGCCCCGACCGCGGCCCCCGGCACGCCGCCGACACGGGGGGTAGCCCCGGCGCAGGAACCGGGCGCATCGCCGAGGGCTGCCGCAGCCGCAGAGGGGAGCGGGGAGGGTGCGCGAGGGGTTGCGACCGCGGCCCCGGCGAGCCGCGCCACCGCCTCGGCCGGCCACGCCGCGGCCCCCAGCACGCCACGAAAGCAGGGGACGGACCCCGCACGGGCCACGGGCGCCTCGCCGGCGGCCGCCGCAGCAGCAGCAGTAGGCAGGGAGGGCGCGAAGTACCGCGCCCACGCCAACCCCACCCACACCCACACCAGCCCCCCCAAGCCGTCCCCCCCCAAGCCCTTCCCCCCGGGGTGGACGCGGCACGTCCGTTCCCTGGCGCCCGAGCGCTCGCCGCCGGGCGTCACGCTGCCGCAGCTGCAAAGGCAGCGGGACGCCCGGCGCGTGATCCAGGAAGGCAGGGACGGCGCGCGGGCAGAGCTGCATGCCAGCCACGGGAGCGCGGAGCGGGGGACAGGAGGCGACAGGGGAAGTGCCCAGGGGCACGCGCAGGGAGCGGGCCAGGTCACGCGCGGCAAGGAGCAAGGGCGCAAACACGGACGGGGCACCGAGGCCAGCAGCAGCGGAGGGGGACAGAGCGCGGGCAGCGGACGGCGCGACACAGGGCAGGGAGCCGGGAAGGGGCCGGGGCACGGGAAGGGCGCGCAGGGGCGCGGGCAGGGCACTCAGGTGCATGGAGCGGAGCGAGGGACGGTGGGCGAGCGCGGGCGCAGCCAAGGGCAAGGGCACGGGCACGGGACGGGCACGGGCGCCGGCAGTGCAAGCAAGGGCGTGGGTGACAGGGGGCGGGACCCACGGCACAGGCAGGGGGACAGAGGCGTGGGGGCCGGAAGGGGGCCCAAGGGCAAGGGCAGGGGCGCCACGGGCCCCCAGGGACAGGCAGGACGGGGCATGGGAGCCCGGGGGGGAGGGCGGGTCGAAGGGAGGGGGGCGGGGGGCGGGGCGCCTCCGCAGCCGGACGTGCAGCCGGTGAGGTGCATCCCCCCCGGCATCCAACAGATGCCGGCGAACCACACCAACCAGCACCACCCCCACCACGCCCACCTCTACAACATCGACCCCGACGCCGGAGAACTCATCCCCCCTCAACCCCCACGACCTCAGCACCAGCCAGCCCCCCCCGCGCATAGGGCTGAGCCGGCGCGGATGGCCTCGGCGGGGGGGGGGGGCGGGACGCGGCGCCGGCGCCGCAGGCACAGGGGCCGCAGGGGGAGCCGGCGCGAGGGGCAGGGGGGGCCCGGCCCTGGGAGCGGGACTGGGGCACGGTCCCGGACGTTCTGGGGGATGAGGCCCTCCCCCTGGTGGGGGAGGTGTACGGGTGGTTTAGCTGGGCCAACCAGGGGACCACCAGGGGGATGAGGAACCGGCCTTTCCATGCCGTGCTCCTCCGGAGGGACGGAGGAAACCGGGAGGTACCCCCGGGGGGGTGGGCAGCCCCAGAGGACCACGAGAGGGTCCCCAGGTCAGTGATCCGGGCGGCGTGGCCCCACAGGGGGCCGACGTGGCCGGCCTTCCTGGAAGGGGGGGCGGTGCTCCGCATCACAGATGCGGACGCCAACAACTGGCTCCCCCGGGCCTTGCGCAGCGCCCTCACCCACTGGCGCTACCGCCGGCGCAACCCACCACCGCCACAGCCCCAGCCCCCACACAAGCCGCGGCGCAGGTGACGGCCCAGACGGCGGACGCGAGAGAGTGGGGCTGGTGAAGTCGCCCGTGACCACCGCTGAATTTCTGATTGAGGACCCCTTCTCAGGATTTCCCGGCGAGGACCAGCTCAAAGCTCATCCCAAAAAATTTCCACGATACGGCGTGACGGAGGAGCGCGCGCCACCTCCCACGGGAGGGAGGGCGGAGACAACGAGCGGGGGGGGGAACCTACTGCCCCGCAGCCCGCTAACCGCTGACCGCTAACCCTCACGGCCGCCCCCGGCCGGCCAGCGCCGCGCGGCGATGGCGGGGGGGACAAGGGACCCCAGCGAGGGCCTGCACGAGGGTCCGGCTCTAGGTAGAGGGGGGCGGGGGAAGAGTGCGACCCCCCAGCTGACGGCTGGCCCCCGGGGCCGGGACCGCCAGGCCGCCCCCCCTCGGCCGTCAGGGGGCGGCGCCAGGGGACCAGAGGGCCCCCCCCACTCCCCCCCCCCCTCCCCCTCAGGCCCAAGAGCGGACGGAGGCAGACCGAAGAGACGGCGGCCCCGCACCCCCCCGGAAGAGGCCGCTGCACCCGGGGTGAGGGGGCACCGCGGCCGCGGCAAGCACCCCCGGTGAACCGCCCGCACGCTCCCGCTCTGCCCGCTGCCGACCGACGGCGGACCGGCGGCGCCCAGGACGGCGCAAACGGAGCAGCCCCTTCAGAGGCCGGCCTGGGGAAGGCGGTGGCGCGAGCCAGGGCGGGGGGGTTCCCCCCCACTCCCTCCCCCCCCCGCCGCACTGACCCATTGGCGGCCGACCGGGCCGCGCCCGACGCCCACGGCCGCCCGGCCACCCCCACGGCACGAGTATACCAAGGGAAGGCGCGCCAGAGACAACGGACGGCAGGCCGACGCCCGACGGGGCGGGGGGGCGGGGGGCGGCGGAGCGACCCCCCCGCCCCCCCCCCCCGCTCCCCCCCCCAGCTTGAGGGCCACAGGAGCGACCCTCCGCCCCCCCGGAGCCGAGGGGACGCCCCCCCTCCCCAAGAAAGGACCGCGACGCGGGGGGGGGGGGGGGGGGGTGCGGCTGGACCCGCACACCGCGCGCCCCAGCGCCCCCAACCGCCTGCTCCCGCGGGGGTCGCGGCCGACGGGCAAGCCCACACCAGCGCGCCGGAGCGGCGCGCGGACCAAGCCTGAAGGCGGCACACGGCGGCGCACCAGAACAGTATGGGGGCTGCGCCCCCCATGACCCACCCCATGACCATTGCCCATTCGGGGAGGGTAGAGGGAGGGTTCAGGTCTGAAGGGGCCCCCGGGGGAGCGGTCCACGGGCCGCCCCTGGTCCCCCCCCCCCGGGGGCGGCCCCGCAACCCCGACCGAAAGCGCACGCCGGGGGGGAGTGCGCCCACGACAAGAGGGGGACCAGGGTAGGGAGCCGCGGGCCGCCCCCCAGAGGGGGAGCAGGGAGGCAGCGGCGCGACCCCCCCCCCACCCCCCCCATCCCCCCCACCGGCCCGCAAGCCGCGGGGGCGCCGGCCCCCACCCCCCCAAGGCAGGGGGGATGGTCCCCCCTCTCCTTGCCCGAGAGAGGAGCCGGAGCACGGCCTGCCCCCCCGCCCCAGCCGCCGGCTCCCACAGGAACCGCGGGCACCAAGCGAGCCCACGCCAATGCGCCAGGACGCCGCACAGATCGCGCCCAGAGAAGGCGGGCGAGCACGAACCGGAGCGGTATGGGGGCCAAGCCCCCCATGACCAGAACGACGCCAGTGACACCTGCTGCGTTGCCAGCCCAGGGGAGGCAGAGGGACGGAACGAGGCAGAGCGACCCCCCGCCCTACTGGCTTCCCCGGCCGCACAAACGGGGGGCACGGCGCACGCCCCCCCCCCCCCCTACCCGCCCCCCGGCACACGAACGCCACGGACCCGCCCCACGGGGGGTGCACAGCCCCAAGCCAGGTAGGGGGGAACCGGGACCAGACCGCCCCCCCCAAAGCAGACCAGACAGAGCAAGGGACCGGGGCAGGACACGCGGAGGGGCACGGACCGAGTGGAACGGCCCTACCAGCGCCCAGTGCCGGGACCGCGCGAGGTGCGCACGCGACACCACCCAGGGGAGGGAGGAGCGGACGCCGCGGGAGCGCGAGCGCACACACACGCAAAGGGTACGCGGGGACTACCAGAAGGGCAACCGGACCGAGCTCGCGGAACGCACAGACCGTGTGGAATGGCGTACCAGCGAGCGAGGATAAGGGACACCCCGACGGGACGGCCCGCCACACGCAGCGCGGGACACGCGGGGCGGGAAGGGGGAAACGGGAGAGACACAACACCAGGTACCGGCCCGAGCCCCCGGAGCGGACCGCGAGCGCCGCGCACACACGGACGGGGCACTGCACCTGCCAAGGCAGTAGTGGCGCACTGCGCCACGCCCCAACCCCCAGGCTAGGCAGCCTCTGCGCCAGCCCAAGGGGGTCCCACTGGCGACAAGCCAGTAGCACGGGCCCGGCGGCGCCGGCACCCCGGGCGACCACGCATTAGGGGGGCGACGCGGTGGGTAAGCGCCCGCAGCCACGGCTGCAAATTGATGCACTGACCGGAGGGTGGCGAAACGGGGAAGCCTTCGAGGGACCGGACTCCGAGCCCTGTGAACCCGGTGGACTCCGCGACCAGGCAGGGGGTGCGTCTTGGAGGGCCCCCCACTAGGACCCGGTGGGGAGGATATCACCTGGCCCGACCAGGTGCCCCCTTGGGCCGAAAGGCGTCTAGTACCCGCAAAATCAAACCTCAAACCTCAAACCTCAACAACTCGATCCACTTCTCCTTGTGCAATTGTCAGGTTCCACTTCGCACATGAGAACTTGTGCCAGGTGCTCGTACTCCTGGTAACTGCACGTGGGAGGTTGTTGCTCTTCGGTTAACTTGTGCCAATTTTTCTTCTTCGGTTCAACTCTCTGGTGGATATTCACATCCGCCTCATATCCTGACTCACTGCAAACAGCGTCTTCATCATCACTGTTGCTTCCTGTTTCTGACATACCTTTCTCTTTCTCAGGAGTCACTTTGGAATTGGTGTCTTCTTTCGGTGTCGTTGGGAGCGGTGAAGAGGACAGTCCCATGGTGGTCTTCAGCTCCTCGACAGACCGACCACAGTTCATCTTGATCAACCACTTCACTGTGGGCTCTTGCAGCTCCTCTATGGGTATCTGCATCGCTGCCCCATGAACTAAACTTATCACACTCCCCGACTTTTGAGCAGCAAGTGGTTTGCTCGCCCTATCGGGGACATATAGGGGACAATCGGGTAAAGGCACTCGTTGCACTGTCAGTCGGTCCAGCAGTCTTCTCCATCCGCGGCTCTCACCGACAGGTCCCCAATCTGGAGTAACCAAGACCACTTTCGCGCGATCAAGCACAACTTTCGCCAAACATTTGTAACGCTGTGACCAGGGAGGGTTTGCCCATAGTCTGCCCATCAACCCCCACGAGTAATGGTAGCAACTGTTCTTCATAGTACAATAGAGCCCTTCGACTGCATTCATTGTATTTGTCTACAGGTCGACTTCTGGGTTACATCTGAGCTCCAGCAACACATCTTCTCGTATCTTGGATACCAGTCTGTACGACTCCTTGTTTCCCATGCGGAGCTGGACCTTCGGTGTCTCAGGTAGGCCTTCCACCCGTCTTTCCAGACTCACCCGGCTTATTTCTTCTCCCTTCTTGACCAAGAGCTTCGCTGTTTTGAACAAACAGCCAATAATAACACCTGGGTTCTGTCTCAAAAAATTCATACCAATACACTCGTCGAAGGCCGTCGTGTTCAAGCATACACACGCGTGCGGCAGCTTCAATGTCCCCAAGTCCACTTGAACTGTCGTCTCTCCTTCTGAATACTCATAGTTCCCACTGCCCACCTTGATAGCACAAAAATGTTTGTAATCTTGAGACTTTACCAGACGACTTGCACAGATAGAATCAGTTGCCCCTGTATCAAAAATTCCTTGCGTGGTCAGGCCATCAACTTCCACATCCATTCATAACGTGTGACCCTCTCGGGTCGCTGCTCGAAGCAGTTCAATGATGTTCTCCACTTCCGCGGCCATCACTCTCTTCCTCTTTCGATCGTTTCCTTCCTCTTCAGGCTCTTCCTTCTTCTCTTCTTCTGCTTTGCCTTTTCCTTTGCCTTTCCCTTTTCCTTTCTTCGGTTCATCCTTTCCTGCTCCTTTGTCTCCAAATTTGCCACGCAACTCTTCAAGCACCTTCTCTGGATCTTCAAACCCCTTCTGCTTCAGAAAGTGGATCAGCCTGTCTCGGCGTTGTTGCTTCTGCAGCTTGAAGCAGTGGTCTGAATAGTGGTTGGTCTTGCCACAGTGCTTACACTGTATACGCGCTCCGAACTTGGCAATAGGCTGCTCTGCATCAAGGGTCGTGCGCTTGCCTCGTCCGCCTTTGCCTTTTCCTCTGCCTTTTTGTTTGCGTCTCGTTTCCTCAGGTTTGGCGGCAGTCCTCTCCAAGGGAAAAGCGTTGGTCGACAGCTCCTGCTTCAGTGCTTCTAAGGCTTTGATCATAACCGATTTATCTTTATCCTTCGGCACGCCCTTCTCTGTCTTCTCTTTTTCCATCCTTATCAGTGTAGCAGTTAGCTGGCCTCCCATCTCCCACACACCTGCCGCCTCTGCGGGGAATGCGACACGGTGTCCTCCGCCGCGCCGATGGGCGCCAACAGATGCGCGCGGCGCTCCCAGGTGGCCGCGTACCCGTGGCCCGAACCAACCGCGGGCCCGCGCAGGCGCACGGAAGAGGAGGGTTTGCACCAACGCATCGGGGACGCGCAAACCGCCTCACACGGCCACGCGGGCCCCGCGGGTGCCGCCTTCCTGTGGATCCACGGGCACCCGCGGGACCCCACGTCAGTCGCGCACCTGTCGCACGTGTTCGCGCCCTGACCCCCGCCCGCCGCCGCTCTTCTCGCCGAAGGGAGACGGGCCGGAGCAAGCCAGGGCCCGCCGCCGAGCGCATGAGGTGACCGTCCGGAGCCTGGTGGTGGACGCAGTGACGGAGGCGCACGAGGCGCACGCTGACGCCCAGCACGACCCAGCGGGCAGCGCGAGGACTTTCCTCGGCGAGGCCGCCCTTCCAGCCGTCCGCGCCCTGAATGGAGCGGGGGCCCCTACGCTACTCCCGGCAATGCACCGGATGGTGAACGCCGTCCGGCCGGGGCTCCTAGGCCCTGAGGCGGCCCTCTACGGGCACTGGATGGAGTGGCGCACGTCCAACCGGTCAGGCCGGCCCCTGTCCATGGGGGACACCCTACGGCTGACGGGCGCAGGGTCCGCCACGTCCCTCTACAGCAGCGCCCTGGCCCTGCTGCACGCCCTGAAGACGCGCTGCCCCGGGGACGCGGCCCCGTACCTGAACCAGGCGCGGGCCACGTACCCGGGAGGAGTGTCCGAGCTGGATGCGGCGCTCGACCTTCTACATCCACCGGACGAGGACTTGGAAGTGGGCGAAATCACGGTATTCGTGGAAGGCGCGGACGAGATGCCCACCCGCCCCCGCCCAACCAACCCGGTGTACGACGGCACCAGGCCGACCCCCCCATACGCCGTCGTGTGCGAGGTGTTCCCCAGGGATCCCGCCTGGTGTCCCGCCTTCCCACCGGTGACGCACGCGCCCCGCGTCTGGGCCAGCCCGCACCTGTCCCCCGCCCTCTCCAGGACCAGGGGTGCCCAGAACAGAGGGCAGGTCCTCTGGCAAAAGCGCCCGGGCACCCCCCTGCTCCTCCTCGTCGTCACGACCCGCGGGGACCCGGAGCGGGTCCTGAGGATCACCGCCACCCACCTCTACGGGGCAGCGCACGTGCCCCGCCCCCCCCTCCCGGCGCCCAAGGCGCGGGACGGGCCGCACGCCTTCCTGCAAACACAGGAGGTCACCGCCGTTACGGGGGTCCACCTTGTGCGGCTTCCCCCGGCGTCACCCGAAGACCCCCGGGGGCCCAGGGCCCTGAACCTCGCCCCAGACTGGGAGCTGTGGCGCGACGTGCGGGCCGCGTGGCTCACCAGCCTCCCGCCCGAGTGCCGATGGATGACCACCGGCCCCTGCCCACACGGGACCAACCCGACCGCCAGCCCACCCTACCCTCCCCACCTCCCCTCCGCGCAGCACTACACGGCACTGCCCACGGCGCACCACTGATGCAGTAGGAGGTAGTGGAACGGACACGCCTGCCGCCACGCATGCCTACCAGGATAACAGTGATGTCGGACTCCGATGGCTCCCCCCAGCGGGACAACCGCCACCACCGCCGGTCCCGCTCCTGCTCCCCCGTCTCCCCGGGATGCGCGGGGAAGACCCTCGCGGAGCGCGAGGAGCAGCGGCTGGCTGAAGCCGCAGTGCCGTCGGGCCACCGGTCGGGCAGCCCGGGGCGGCCCTCGTCGACCCCGAGCCGCCGGCCCAGGAGCCCGCGCAGGCCGAGGAGCCCGCCCCGGCCGCTCAGGCCGCGGCCCTTACCGCCCCGCCCCCGGAGGGGGCCCCGGGTACACAGGGAGCTGAGACCGCGGCCCCGACAAGCCGTCACGGCCCCGGCCGACCACGCCGCGGCCCCCCGCACGCCGCCGGCGCAGGGGGCGGGCCCAGCGCGGGCCCCAAGCGCCTCGCCGGGGGCCGCCGCAGCCGCAGCGAAGGGCAGGGAGGGCGCCAAGTACCGGGCCACACCAACCCCAGCCACACCCACACCAGCCCCCCCAAGCCGTACCCGACCAAGGCTGCCTTCCCCGAGGGGAGGCTGCAGCCCGTCCGCCCAGGGCGCCCGGGCGTACGCCGCCGGGCATCACGCTGCCGCAGCTGCGACGGCAGCAGGATGACCGGCGCGTGATCCAGGAGGGGGGGACGGCGCGCAGGCGGGGCAGGGTACCGGCCATGGGAGCGCGGAGCGAGGGTTGAGAGGCGACAGGGGGAGCGCCCTAGGACGAACGCAGGGGACAGGCCAGGGCGCATGCGGCAAGGAGCGAGGGCAAGGGGACGGGCACGGCACCAAGGCCGGCGACAGGGGAGGGGGGCAGGGCACGGGCAGCGGACAACGAGACACGGGACACAGCGCAGGGAAAGGGCAACGGCACGGGAAGGACACGGGCGCGGGCGGCAGCGCCCGAGGACGGGCGCAAAGAGGTGAGCAGGGCCCCAAGGCGGGCGGCGTCAGGGCACCTGGAACGGAGCGGCGTGCGGTCGGCGGACGGGGTAACAGCCAAGGACATGGACAAGGACGCGGGAGGGACACGGGCGTCGGCAGTGCGGGCAAGGACGCGGGTGACAGAGGACGGGACCCGCGGCACGGGCCGGAGGGCAAAGGGGCAGGAATGCGCCCGAGCCAGGGTTTGGGGGCCGGGAGGGGACCCAAGGGCATGAAAGGGGAGGGGCGACGTAGGCCCCCAGGGACAGGCAGGGCGGGGCGCGGGGGCCACGGGGGGCGGGCAGGGCGTAGGGAGAGGGACGGGATGCGGGGCGCCCCCGCAGCCGGACGTCCAGCCGGTGCGGTGCATCCCCCCTGGTATCCAACAAATGCCGGCGCACCACGTCCACCACCACCACCACCACCACGCCCACCCCTACAACATCGACCCGGACGCGGGGGACAACGTCCCCCCCCAACCCCCCCAACCCCCACATCAGCCGGCCCTCACCCGCACGGCGGAGCCCCGCGCCGCCCCGCCCCCGCGGCACCAGAGCCGAGGGCGATGCCGGCGCGGATCACCGCTGCCCCGGCGGCGAGGGGACATGGCGCGGCGCCGGCGCCACAGGCGCAGGGGCCGGAAGCGGAGCCGCCACGGGGGGCAGAGGGGGCCGGGGACTGGGACCGGGACTGGGACCTGATCGTGAACCCCCTGAGGGGCGAGGCCCTCCCCCTGGTGATGGAGGTGTACGGGTGGCTGGGCTTGGCCTCCTCGGGGACCACCAGGGGGATGAGGAACCGGCCCTTCGATGCCGTGCTTCTCCGGAGGGACGGGGGGAACGGCAAGGTGCCCCCGGAGGGACCAGGTGGCCCAGGAGGATCACAAGAGGGTCCTCCGGGCCGTGGTTCGGGCTGGGAGGCCCGACAGGGAGCCGACGTGGCCGGCTTTCCTGACGGGGGGGGCGGCTGCTCCGCGTCACGGACGCGGAGGCCAACAACTGGCTTCCCCGGGCCCTGCGCAACGCCCGCGCCCACTGGTGCTACCGTTGGCGGAACCCGCCGCCGCCGCAGCCTCAGCCCCAAAACAAGCCGCGGCGCAGGTGACGGCCGCGCCCGGCGGCGATGGGCCGGGCGGTGGGAGCAGGGGGGTGGGGAAGGACCAGCGACGCGGGACACCCCCCTGGCAGGTTTGAGGTTTGAGGTTTGATTTTGCGGGTACTAGACGCCTTTCGGCCCCGGGGGGCCACCTGGTCGGGCCAGGTGATATCCTCCCCACCGGGTCCTAGTGGGGGGCCCTCCAAGACACACCTCCTGCCTGGTGGCGGAGTCCCCCGGGTTCACAGGGCTGGGAGCCCCGTCCCTCCCCGGCTTCCCGATTTCGCCACTCCCCGGTCAGTGCACCAATTCGCAGCCGTGGCTGCGGGCGCTTACACACCGCGTTGCCCCCCTTATGCGTGGTCGCCCTGGGTGCCGGCGCTGCCGGGCCCGTGCTACTGGCTTGTCGCCAGCGGGACCCCCTGGGGCTGGCGCGGAGGCTGCCTAGCCTGGGGGCTGGTGCGTGGCCGAGTGCGCCACTACTGCCCTGGCGGGTGAGGTGCCCTGGTTGTGTGTGCGCGGCGCTCGCGGCCGGTCCGGGGGGCTTGGGGCCGGTGTTGGGTGTTGTGTCTTCCCCGTTTTCCCCTTCCCGCCCGGCGTGTCCTGCGCTGTGTGTGGCGGGCGGTCCCGTCGGGGTGTCCCTTATCCTCGCTCGCTGGTACGCCATTCCATGCGGTCTGTGCATTCCGCGGGCTCGGTCCGGTTGCCCTTCTGGTTTTCCCCGCGTGTCCTTTGAGTCTGTGTGCGCTCGCGCTCCCGCGGCGTCCGCGCCTCCCCCCCCCTCCCCGGGTTGGTGTGGCGCGCACACCTCGCGCGGTGCCGGTGCTGGGCGCTGGTAGGGCCTTTCGACTCGGTCCGTGCCCCTCCGCGTGTCCTGCCCCGGTCCCGTGCTCCGTTTAGCTTGCTTGGGGGGGGGGGGGCGGCCCGGTCCCGTTTCCCGCCTCCTGGCTTGGGGCTGCGCGCTCCCCGTGGGGTGGGTGCAGGCATGGGGACCGGTCATCAACCCCACTGCGCGCGCTCTTGCTGGCTTGGCGCGCTGTGGGGGCGGCACGAGGGCGCCCGGGGGGGGCGCCTCTTGCCTGGGCGCGGAGCGTCCGGGGTCGGGCGCTCTCCCAGCCCCAACAACTCGTCCTTTTGGGCGTGTGGCCGGGGCCCACTATCCACTGGCTGTGGGTGTGGGGGGTGCGGGCGTGGGGACCAGTCATTAACCGCACAGCACGCGCTCTTGCGAGCTGGCTTTGCGCGCTGTGGGGGTGGCATGAGGGTGCCTGGGGGGGGCGCCTCTCGCCTGGGTGTGGAGCGTCCGGGGTCGGGCGCGCTCCCACTTCCGACCACTCGTCCTTTCGGGCGTGCGGCAGGGGGCCACTACCCATTGGCTGTGGGTGCGGGGGGTGCGGGCGTGGGGACCCGTCACCAACCCGAAAGCGCGCGCGCTTGCGAGCTGGCTTTGCGCGCTGTGGGGGCGGCATGAGGGCGCCCGGGGGGGGCGCCTCTTGCCTGGGCGCGGGGCGTCCGGGGTCGGGCGCTCTCCCAGCCCCGACCACTCGTCCTTTCGGGCGTGCGGCCGGGGCCCACTACCCACTGGCTGTGGGTGCGGGGAATGCGGGCGTGGGGACCTGTCACCAACCCCACAGCGCGCGCTCTTCCGAGCTGGCTTTGCGCGCTGTGGGGGCGGCATGAGGGCGCCCGGGGGGGCGCCTCTTGCCTGGGTGTGGGGCGCCCGGGGTCGGGCGCTCTCCCACCCCCGACCTCTCGTCCGTTCGCGCGTGTGGCCGGGGCCCTCTACCCACTGGCTGTGGGTGCGGGGGGTGCGGGCGTGGGGACCCGTCACCAACTTCACAGCGCGCGCTCTTACGAGCTGGCTTTGCGCACTGTGGCCGCTCGGGCGTGCGGCCGGGGCCCACTACCCACTGGCTTTTGCTGCGGGGGGTGCGGGCGTGGGGACCCGTCACCAACCCCACAGCGGGCACTCTCTTGGGTGCTTGCTTTGCGGCTGTGGAGGCGGCACGAGGGCGCCTGGGGAGGGCGACTCTTGCCTGGGTGTGGGCCTCGGGGGACGGGCGCTCTCCCAACCCCGACCTCTCGTCCTTTCAGGCGTGCGGCGGAGGCCCGCTTCCCACTGGCCGTGGGTGCGGTGTGCGGGCCTGGGGGCCCGGCTGTCCTTGGCACCGTCTCCTGTGCCGCGGTTCGTTGTGTGTTGTGCGCGCTTCCCGGGTTCGCTGATCCTGGACCCACTGAGGGGCGAGGCCCTCCCCCTGGTGATGGAGGTGTACGGGTGGCTGGGCTTGGCCTCCTCGGGGACCACCAGGGGGATGAGGAACCGGCCCTTCGATGCCGTGCTCCTCCGGAGGGACGGGGGGAACCGCGAGGTGCCCCCGGAGGGACCGGGGGGCCCAAGAGGATCACGAGAGGGTCCTCCGGGCCGTGGTTCGGGCTGGGTGGCCCGACAGGGAGCCGACGTGGCCGGCGTTCCTGGCGGGGGGGGGCGTCGCTCCGCGTCACGGATGCGGAGGCCAAAAACTGGCTCCCCCGGGCCCTGCGCAACGCCCACGCCCACTGGTGCTACCACCGGCAGAACCCGCCGCCGCCGCAGCCTCAGCCCCCAAACGAGCGGCGGCGCAGGTGACGGCCGCGCCCGGCAGCGATGGTCCCGGGCACTGGGTGCAGGGGGGTCGGGAAGGGCCAGCGACGCGGGACACCCCCCTGGCAGGCCCGGGCCCCCCGACGCAGAGCGCCCACCCCTCCCCCCCGCCGTTAGCGCAACGGAGGGACGCGCGCCGCCCCCAGGAGAGAAGAGGGCGGGAGCCGCGAGCGCGCGGACGCGCGCGGCGCGGAGACCGCACTGTTCCGCAGACCGCCAATCATTAACCGCTGACCCAGACGTCCACCCCCAGCACCCGTCGGCCCTTCCGCCCCTCCAACCCCACCGGTACCACGCGGCGAGGCGACAGCAGCGACGGGAGCGGGAGGCCCGAGGGTGAGGGCCCGCTCGACGGCCTAGGGCCCGGAGAGTGGAGGGGAGCAGGAGGGGAGTGCGCCCCCCGTCCCGTCAACGGCTGGCCCCCCGGAGCCGGGGCCACCAGGCCGCCCCCCTGCAGCCAGCGGGGAGCAGCACCAGGGGACCAGAGAAGAACAGTGGGGAGCCCCCCCCCCCTCACCCCCTCACGCCTCCCCCCCCCCCCGACCCATGGACAGCCGGAGGCCGGCCAAGGAGACGGCAGCGCCGCACCCACCCCGCCGGGCCCGGGGGGGGGACCCCCCCCCCCACCCCGCTCGAGAGGGTCGCGACACCCAGAGAGGCGCCACTGCCGCGGTACGCGCTGCCGTAGGCCGTGTGCCTCCAGTCAGCCGCCTGCCCACTCCAGCAGTACCCGCAGCAGGCCGGCAGCCCTGCGCCGGCGCGAAAGGGCACTCCGTGGGCCTCACCAGGACGGCGGCACGCGGACGAGAGCCAGTGCAGTTTGGAGGGCGGGGGAATGACGAAGCGACCCGCCTTGGTGCCCGCCCGGGGAGGGCGGGGAGAGGGACCGCAGCAGAGCGACTTTCCCGCCCCCCGCCCTGCGGGCCCCCCCGGCCGAGCCCCCGAGGAGAGGCGTCGCACCGACCACCCCCCCCCCCGCCAGACTGACCTACCAGCGGCTGGCCAGACCGCGCCCGGCGCCCGAGGCTGCCAAACAGCCCAGGCCAAGCATGCAGCAGGGGGGGATGCGCGGCGCCACGCAGCGTGGCATAACGGGCGTCCAGGGCCGGGGGCCACAGACCACCCCCCCTGACGAGTGTGGCGAGGGACAACGACGCGACCCCTCCCCCCCCCTCTCCCCCCACTCCCCCGCCTACGGCCCACGGCATGCCGGAGACGGGCCAAGGAGGCGCCGGCCCTCTGCCCCCCCGCCAGGCCAGGGGGAAGTCCCCCCTCCCGCCGAGAGGGCCGCGGCGCCTGGGGGAGAAACGCCGCTAAGCCAGTACGCCGTGCGCCCCCACGCCCCGACCCGCCTGCTCCCACAGAGACCGCAACAGGCAGGCGGGCCCGCGCCAGCACACAAGGGCGCCACACAGACCACACCTGGGATCAACACATGAGCACGAATCCCAGCAGTATGGAGGCCACGCCCTCCATGAACTGAGCGACGCCAATAACACCCGCTTTGGTGCCCGCCCAGGGAAGGCAGAGGGACGGACCGAGGTAGAGCGACCCCCCGCCCCCCGGGGCCCCTCGACCACGCCTCCGGGGAGGACGGCACACAGGCCGCCCCCTCCCCCCCCGCCCCTCCCGGTGCCGGAACGCCCCGGACGCGCGACCCCGCCCAAAAGGGGGCACACAACCCCATGCCAGGCAAGGGGGGAACGAGACCGGGCCATCCCCTCCCCCAAGCAAGCCAGACAGCGCACGGGACCGAGGCAGGACACGCGGAGGGGCACGGACCGCGTGGAACAGCCCTTTCGGTGCCCTGCACTAGAATCGCGCGAGGTGCGCGCGCCACACCGACCCGGGGACGGGGGAAGGGCGCAGACGCCGCGAGAGCGCGAGCGCACACACACGCCAAGGACAGGCAAGGAATACCAGAAGGGCAACCGGACCGAGCCCGCGGAACGCACGGGCCGCATGGAATGGCGTACCAGCGTGCGAGGGTACGGGACCCCCGGACGGGACTACGCGCCACACGCAGCGCGGGGAACGCGGGGCGGGAGAGGGGGAACAGAGGAGACACAAAACCCGGCGCCGGCGCCGGCCCCCCAGACCTGCCGCGAGCGCCGCGCACACACGAACAGGGCACTGCACCCGCCAAGGCAGTAGTGGCGCGCCGAGCCACGCACCAGCTCCGCGGCTAGGCAGCCTCCGCGCCAGCCCCAGGGGGTCCCACTGGCGACAAGCCAGTAGCACGGGCCCGGCAGCGCCGGCACCCCAGGCGACCACGCATTAGGGGGGCAACGCGGTGGGCAAGCGCCTGCAGCTACGGTTGGTAAGTGATGCACTGACCGGGGAGTGGCGAGAAGGGGAATCCCGGGAGGGACAGGGCTCCGAGCCCCGTGAACCCGGGGGACTCCGCCACCAGGCAGGAGGTGTGTCATGAAGGGCCCCCCACTAGGTCCCGGCCGGGAGGATATCACCTGGCCCGACCAGGTGGCCCCCCGGGGCCGAAAGGCGTCTAGTACCCGAGACCTCAAACCCCAACCCTCAAACCTGCTTCAGAAAGTCAATCAGCCTCTCTCGGCGTTGTTGCTTCTGCAGCTTGAAGCAATGGTCCGAATAGTGGTTGGTCTTGCCACAGTGCTTACATGTATTGTGCTCGTACTTTGTATTGCCAACTTACTTAGGGTGCACAATAAACCCTTTTTGTCCTTGTCTTGCACTTCATAATCGAATTGTTTTAAATGAATTCCTCCATTCCAATTGATTCCCTTGGCAAGCACAAAGTAGGCAACAGCAAGAAGACGAAGTCGTGAACGAACATTGAGCTGGACCAACTGGCTGGTCCAGTAATACGGGTTCACATGCCTAAATAACAAGTAAATTGATGTAACAATAATTTCTCATTAAAAAGGCAATAAAACCCATATTTCAGCACCTTTCTGAGTAGTCTATCTTATCAGAGGCCTTGTCAACATTACGTAAATTGCTGTCGCCGACAGCAGGCGGCGACAGTCGCGACAAGCCATCTGAAGCTTCGTAATAGCTTCAAAATAGCTTCTAATACGTTAGAACCTTCTAAAATGCTATAAAACATGATTAAATCACATTATAAGCATATGGGATGTGATTATTCATGTATGGCTACTAATGTAACCTAGATCTCTGCTCTCTGTAGTGTACCTAAGAGCAGTAGAGTCTAGCAGCAGGCTATAGGCTTGGAATATAAGCCAAATATGAGCAAATATCCTAGTGTTCTAGGATCTTGAAGCTCTGAGAGGTCTAGTACAGATCCTCCAAAAAGCTTGTTAGAGGCCCCAATGCCGTGACTTATTACACCCCCTTCCTAAGCTTCATGCACATTCGCTAAGAATGTTCATGACAAGCCGATAATCTAACATAAGGAGGGGTATGGGCATAAGGCACGCTCATATTGAATGTTCTGAGTGTCTAATGTAGTGTCTTACTACACCCTTCCTAGAGGTAAAGATGTATTCCCACCTGAGAGGGTAAAGCTCCTAAGTGTTGGGTATGGTAGGGCTCAAAATGAAACATGAGAAACACTAAGCAAAAAGCTAGCATACAAAGTATGGACAATGATAACCTCAATCTTCAGGCAAACAATGAGGGTAAGTGTAATGCACCTGGGTGTAGACGTATAAATTACAATGAGCTATACGGAAAATCAATCACAATTGAGAATGAAATGCAACATGTGGGGTTAAACTGGAAATTCAAGCGCTGCCCAAGCTGTCTATTGACAGGCTTGTCTTCGTCATCCAAAGAGAGGATATACCACCTTACTCAACGGACGCGTTACATGTGGCTACCTAATGCAAGGGATGCATTATGGTACCTATTTGATGCAATGGGTTTCTTGGCCTGCATTACATGGACAGAGAAAGCGGGGCAGCATCGGTAATGACTAACTGCTGATTAGTTTAGCGGGTACAAGGTGTCTCAAAGTGTGTGTGGGGGGTGGCAGTCACAATGAGCAACACAAAACTCATCTGACCCGGATCTGCTCTTTCTTATCCCGGCCATGGGGATTGATCCTTTTGGGGGGTATGGGGATTTATACTAATACTTAAACCAAAAAAACGTTGAAAGATATAGTCCTTCATTACCAACCTTTTACTCATACTATCTGGCTATCTCCAAAACAAAGCTGAAACATCAGAAACCTAACACGCCTAGAAATCATGTACAACAGAATCAATAATCCATCACGGAAAAATGCTCTGGGCCACAGATGCAGAGCATATCACCTTTGATTTTACCGGGCACAAAATGGCCAAAACCCGGATTCTATCCAAATGGTTGACAAAATTGACACATCTTTGTTGTGTATTAAGCTTGTTTTGAAACTTTTGTGGTTTTCGCCTATCATTCATGATAACAGTTGACGCATGGCTCATTTTGAGTGCCAAGATGTCATGCACATCCAATATTTCGGGCAAAACAAAAACTCAATTTGTGTGGAGAAATGAATTACTTACTTGTCCAACACAATACAAAATGGAAACCATTGCAATGTATGTAGACAACATAGATTGACCCTGATCTACACACGATTCACATTGTCCTTGTGCTTTTTGTCTTGCACCATGCAGTTATAATGTGATATGCTCGTCAATACCCCAACTTTTCATAACAAACATTTCACTAAAAAAATCATACAAATGCCCAATCATTTGCTTCACCCAATGTCTAGCAACCGATCACTGCACCTACCAACTGTCGTCAAACTTGTACGCCGCCCTAAACTCTGACCAAAACTGATCTTCTTGCAGTCTCTGCCTCGCATGCGTTTTATTACTTCAAATGTTGCAAAATCAATCCTTGCCAAGCATGCAATGGGTTGTTGCACTTCACAGGGTTGCGTAATCGTAATATGCAAAACGAGTCTCGCACATGCAAAATCGCTCGCTGTATGTCAGCATGGCAACAACAACTAATGGATGCAGGAAATGCCTGTGCTGCCATCAATCCTTGCCAAGCATGCAGTGGGTTGTTGCACTTCAGCGGGTTGCTGATAAATATTAACTGGTGAAGCAACAGAAAAATTGTCATCGCTGTGTGTTGTACCTTCAGCAGATGGTTCAAAAACAGCTGTAATCAATTAACTTACAAATTCAGAAGAGGCCACTGGCTGAACTGTAACTCTGACTACCATCAACGAATCGTAATATGCAAAATGAGTCTTGCAGCTGCAAAGTCGCTGCATTTCAGCAACAGCTAATGGATGGAGGAACACAAAAAAACATGCACCACACACCTCAGTTCTCATTGTCATTTCAAACACCTGCCAACCTTTGTGAAGCCTAGTTCTTTTGAGCATTGTGCGGTGCAAAGGGCCCGTGCCTGCAAGTTTGAGACTATTTGCCAAAGATGAGCTACAAAGCCTGACCGTTGGAATGGGTACTTCTGCACCACAGGAGATCCCTTTTCAGGGAGAGTCAAGGGTTGCAGAACAGGCTTTGCAACAAATCAGGCAAATAGTAAACTCACAGAGCCAAGACCGGGCAAAGAAGGCACAACACAAGCAAGTGCACAGCACGTCAACTGTCAACTGTTCCGAAACCTTTACCAGCAACACAAATCAAGTCCCAGGGACCTCAATTCTCAACAGTTCTCACCAGTTCAACGTTGTGTTTGCAAGCAAAGCAAAACGAAGGCAATTGCACAGCATAAGTCAGAAATGTTGTGTCAAAATTTAGCAGTCAATAGCCGGAAATGTCCGGATCGATCTGCACTACAGCTGAGCAGCACAAAAAAAGCAGAACAACAATATTAAAACGACTTTTGGCAGGCATCTTTAGATTCAACCACACCATTGTAATGTTCTGACACAACCACACTTTTGTTTCAAAGAATCAAATGTATTCAAGCAATGGATTTTGCGAAAATTCATGTTTGAAAGACAAATTTTTGGCACCGCGGCCGTTTCAGATCCGTTGGGCCGTTTCAGATCCAGTGCGGTAGCGTAAATGCGGTTTTGGCCGCAGAATGCCCCACAAAATCATAGGTGTGAACCATGTCCCTCAATAGGACATAGCCAACAGGAATTTAATGAGATCTGAAGCTAGCGGGAATACTGATTTGTGTAGAAATGTCCTCAATGACTTAAATTACCAATGCAAATAATCTGCACAAAGGAGAGAAATGTAGAAGTGTGTTCGTCATGTAAATTCAGAGAAAGAAGATGTATGGGTTGTGGCAAGGTGCTAAAGATGACAAAACCAATGAGTTGTATGTGAATGTAGGGGTTGAGTTCACGGGTAGGGGTGGGTTGGTCCCCTAGGGTTGGTTGGAAACTAAGTAGGTAAGTAATAAGTGAAAAAGTTGCAAGGTCGGATCTTTCATGGAACGCCGTTCAGCTCTAGTGCGAGCCAACGGATATCCTACACGACTGGAGGGTCGCCACTGCCACATACGCGAAATGTATCATTGTCAGGTTGCTTCAGACAACTAGAAGTAGTAAATCTCCGAAAAATGCTATCGTAGTTAATTTGTGTTCTATACCTTAACGGAAGACCAATCACGGCGAGCCCCTTGCCCAGCAGATGGTTGTACAAAGCCGTCCGTGCGGGGGCCTGTCTTCCTACATGAAGAGTGCAATCTGCTCAACTGAATTGCAGGATTCAGGCTATCCTCGTGGAGCTTAACTCCGTCATCTATCTCTACCGCAAGAGAATGGGTCTATCCCACTGCAGGGAAAGTACTTATCTACCCGCGCGAGGGTAGAAGCCCATTACTGTAGGCTTTCGATACCTTTCGATAATCCTTTTCAATGAGCCTACCGTAGTGCACCGCTGGTCTCGGTGGCTACCGGCCTAGGGCTCTTCACTAACACATCGCGGAATGCATTAGCCAAGTCACAGGCTAAGTGACCAAGCTTAAACCTGTTCACTTGTGTTACACAACAAGGATGTGGCGGGATGAGACCAATGCCGGCTCCTGTAAGCGGACACTGACTATCTACACGAATGAATTGACCTAGAAATTGGCTCGTAGACAAACATTTGATGGATGTGGTACTACAGCAATTCCTCAGAGTGTGATATCCAAAGAAATAAATGTAATAATCAAACAACTCATGATACATGTTTGTGTGTGTGTTGTATGTGTAGTGTGATGAGGGAGGGAATATGTGAAAAATCCAAGTACATCTGTCATGCTGATGGTCTGGTCGGGGGGATGGAGAATGTGATACTGTAGACACACTCAATTGAGCACTCTCAACCTGGTAATTGAGGCTGTACCAGGCGATCTAGCGAAAGTTAACGAAGCGGAACGTACCCGTAGTGGTTCGGCAGCAAATTTGAGGATACACTAGCCCTTTAGACCAAATGACCTAGGTCAATGATCGCGAGGGTTGGAACGGAGATTCGTTCCTCACAACTTGCAGTTAATCAACAAAGGTTGAGTGGATACGAATTGATTGTTCGTCGCTGCGATTCAAAACTCGGGGTCTATTGAGCAAAAGGTGCTCATAGAACTACGTAGGGCAGATCAATTACGGACCATATTGCATGTTGAGCGGTATGGGCAAGCCCTTGCAATAAGGAAGTAATACAATAAGTATGAAATGTCAGATTTGCAAACTGAAATGCAATGAATGAGTGACCTTTCTGAACGGGATGAATGAAATGCAATCCGAATGGAGAGTAGAATATGTCACTAGTCAAACGCTTGCCTTGACGGCCATGCAGTGAAGGATGAGATGCATGGTAGAGTGAAATGAGGACAAATCACTTCCTAGTTCAGATGCAATTATGCTCAAATGAAATAGCTTGACAAATTCAGGCTTCCGGAAAGGCTCTCAGCACACGCATGAGTGGCGGACCGTGACCAGAAGTCATGCAGTCTATGCAGAGTCTCGGCAACCCATGAGAGGGCACGGACCGTGCTCAGAACTACATTGAACTATGTCGGGCGGGACGGCAAAGAGATGAGAATCAGTGAAATGGCATTGCATGCTAACATTCCGGCCTGCACCTACAGGAATGGTTACCTCTATTACAGTACCAGCGCCTGTCGGCACTTCTCCTCACCACCCTGCCCTACAGGGGGAGGACCAGAGACATTAAGTTGCACACACAAGCGTTAGCATTAGGGTAATACCACAAAATCAATGCACCTCCTACACTAGCTAGTTAGCTAGCTAGCTAGCTAGAGTAAGCAAGTAAGAGTAAGTAAGTTTTGCAAGGCTTCTTCCGCGACCAGTTACCACCACCAACCTCTCTCATCGGGGGATGGTCACAAGGACCCCGAGAGAGGTCGATGCCAATGATTTGGTCGAGTGCGGTCTTTTAATGTTTCACTTGGGTGCTCCTGCATTGAGTCTTCTTTCCGCCTTCCGCTCACACCCATCAATCGCCTCCCTACTCCCTGGTGGCAACAAGCCCCATGCCTTCTTTGTCCCCATGACAGCGGGCCAGCCGAACTGAGCCACTCAGCCTGGGGAGTCGAAGGGAAAGGCTTAGACGGTGAATGTGGCAGATGCAAACGGTCTGTTAATGGTTGTGGCCAAGTTTGTTTTGTGGCCGAAAAACACAAAAAAATGTTTCACTAATTACTGTGTGTCTAAGTAATTCTGAGGTATCTACCTTTCTACCTAGGCTAAGCCTAGTAAGACTGAATCACAGCTGATGCAAACAATGGCAAACTGCAATATCATACAATGATTCAAGGTTAGAAGACCAAAGATTCGCGATTGTTTTCCGAAAAAATTGACATCAAAAACCTGCTCTTTCTCGAAAATGCCGAACTTTTGCAGCACGTTTCTGTACTATGTTGCTGAGATGTCAGAAAAGAAATATCTACAATGTGTAGGGCATGTCTTCACGTTTCGGAAACATATTTGATGTTGCCCCAGCTCATCATAGGCTCAGTGCAATGGAAGTTGGGGGGAGAGACATGAACATCCCATGCAACACATGCTGAAAAACCATCAAAAAAGCATAAGGAGATCGATCTTTTTCACTGTCATTCCACTTTCAATAAAATCTAATGATTTCATATCTGCAAACTAGACACCATTACCTTTCTACAAACGCTTTGATGACTTTTTAACTCACCACAGGCTCTGAGAAAAGCCTTTTTTCTTGTAGCATCATGAACACAAAATTTGAAAAAATGCTTTCATGCACTAAGTTGACCACCATGGGAAAAATCCATTCTTGAGCACAGAAATTCAAAGTAAACAGTTGTCGTAGACTCCATACTCCAGTGTTCATAAAACACCTTGGTTCGGGTTCAAACTCATCAGGGTCTCAGAGAAATGAATAAACCTCCAAAACCATTTTGCATGATTTTTCACCATGTGGTTTGTGTGGTAACGTGTGCCATTTTTACCCTAGCCATTCTCATTTTTTGAAAACAAAAGCGACTCAGGGTTAGAAAGCACATACTTCAGTGTTGTTTAGAAAAATAATGTCGAACCTCAAACCTTTTTTCTCTGGGAGATATGAGGGAAGCAGAAAAGGCACTTTTGAGGGGGATTTGGGGTGTGGTTCATGGGTGACTTTGTGGGAGATGTGGAAAATAGTAAAAAAATTGATTTCAAAAAGGTGAAGTATGGTAAACAAAGGTACCATTTTATATTTTCGAAAAATGCTTCGTTCAGATTTTCTCAGCGCAGTGGCGCGCAGATATGCGTAACACACCAAATGTCATTTCTGAATGCTTTAGAGGGTTGGGCAAAAAGTGATTCATGGCTCATTTGGACAAAACACAGAAAAAAGCCCTTGGGGAGTTGAAACAAGGTGAAAGGCGCATTTGTAAGCTGACACTCTCTACTTTACAGTAACGCTTTAGTTGACGCGATTTGACGCACTGGCGCGAAGTTATGCGTAAAATGGTGTAGGCCATTTTCCACATTTTTGGCCTTTTGATAGATCCAAGACAGGGAAGAAATCATGAAGAAATCAAAGCTTTTGGGCTCCAAGGAGGGTGCACAGTGACTGGAGTGCGGATTTATAGTCACGGACCGTCGCTTTTGCCCCTTCCCTTGACATAGGGTCAACCAGAGGGACCGTAAGCAAGGAGAAGTAAAGCCTTGAGAAGCAAAACAACAAGCATGCAAAATGTAGCAAACAAAAGCCACACAATCAATGGCTTTAGGCCTCAAAGAGCCTCAACAGAGCCTGCAGAAGCCTTGGCAGCGCTCTTGCATCACGTTGTCGTCGTAGAAGTAGTCATCGTCGTCGCTGAAGCGCTGGGAAGTCGCCTTGTGTTGTAGAAGTTCACCATATATTTGAACCTTCTTGTGAACTTAAAATCCCTCAAAATCTTCACCAAACTCAATGAAATAAACCCACTGGACGCCTTTTCGAACTCTTCTGAAACCTCTGGCGTCGTCGCATTTGCGTAAAGGTCGCTGCACGCTACGCTCTTCCAGTTTTCGAATTAATTTGAAGGTTCTTTGACCATGGTAGGAAGTATACCTTCACAACTTCAACGTTTCTTGAACTTTTTGTCAAATTCAAGCAAGGAACTCACTTTACTTGAACAGCGTACGCTGGCCCAGCTGCTGCTCGTTGTCCTCGTCGTCGTCGACCTGCTGGAAGTCTGAATTACTGGACTGCATTGTGCTTGTACTTAGTATTGCCAACTTACTTAGGGTGCACAATAAACCCTTTTTGTCCTTGTCTTGCACTCCATAATCAAATTGTTTTAAATGAATTCCTCCATTCCATTTGATTCCCTTGGCAAGCACAAAGTAGGCAACAGCAAGAAGACGAAGTCGTGAACGAACATTGAGCTGGACCAACTGGCTGGTCCAGTAATACGGGTTCACATGCCTAAATAACAAGAAAATTGATATAACAATAATTTCTCATTAAAAAGGCAATAAAACCTATATTTTAGTAACCCTCTGAGTAGTCTATCTTATCACAGGCCTTGTCAACATTACGTAAATTGCTGTTGCCGACAGCAGGCGGCAACAGTCGCGACAGGCCATCTGAAGCTTCGTAATAGCTTCAAAATAGCTTCTACTACATTAGAACCTTCTAAAATGCTATAAAACATGATTCAATCACATTATAAGCATATGGGATGTGATTATTCATGTATGGCTACTAATGTATCCTAGCTCTCTGCTCTCTGTAGTGTATCTAAGAGCAGTAGAGTCTAGCAGCAAGCTATAGGCTTGGAGTATAAGCCAAATATGAGCAAATATCCTAGTGTTCTAGGATCTTGAAGCTCTGAGAGGTCTAGTACAGATCCACCAGAAAGCTTGTCAGAGGCCCCAATCCCCTGACGTATTACATTACACTGTATACGCGCTCGGAACTCGGCAATGAGCTGCTCTGCATCATGGGTCTGCGGTTGCCTCGTCCGCCTTTGCCTTTTCCTCTGCCTTTTCCTTTGCGTCTCGTTTCCGCAGGTTTGGCGGCAGTCCTCTCCAAGGGAAAGGCGTTGGTCGACAGCTCCTGCTCCAGTGCTTCCAAGGCTTCGATCATAACCGATTTATCTGTATCCTTTGGCACGCCTTTCTCTGTCTTCTCTTTTTCCATCCTTCTCAGTGTAGCGGTTCTTCCTCCATGACCTCTTGACTTCTGCAAATGTTTCAGGGAAACTGAGAAGGTCGCTCTCTCTCGAAGTAGTATGCTCAGTGTGTCATAGTCGTGCAAGTATGGCGACAGGTTTGGATCTTCTGCCCACTTCATGAATGTCTTGTCATTCACCCTGGAGGCCAGCTCTGATAATTTTTGTTGATCGGATAATGCGTTCGGAGTGAAATTCTCGAATACTTTGTCCAGTTCGTTCAACACGTTCTCGATTTGCGCTGGATTCGGGTCTGCAGGTAAATGTCCTATCTTCGCCAACTCGCCTCTTAGGCTCAAGTCCGTTTCAATCTCTGGGTAGACTCGCTGGAGTCGATCAAAGAAATCTTCCAAGGACTTCGCTTTCTTGAGACAATCAAGTTTGTTGATCCCTTCTATTAGGAGCGCTGCTTTGACTTTGTCCTTGCATTGGTGCTTGCCTGTCAATAGCAAATACCCCGCGAACGTTACTGAGAATCTTTGGACGTCTTTCCCTTCGAAGGCTGGTATCTCCATTTTCATGGAACTTTCGGTCTTGTCTTCATCATCGTCATCTGACCATTCAGTCAAGCCCATGCTCTCATTGCAACTTTCTTTCAGTCGCTAGAAGGCCTTCACGCTTCGTGGTACAAATGGAGATTCTGCCGGAAGTCTTGTGGATCCTGAAGGACCAACCAGACTCAAGGTATTTACCTTCTTCTCCAGATTTTCTATCTTGTCTGTCATCGACTTCAGCATACCTCGTAGCGCTTCGATAAAGTCTCCTTCGCGCGTCTCCGTCTTCGAAAGCTTCTCATCGTGATCCCCCGTTGGTGATGCGGCGTAAGCTGGATATTCGCAAGTCTTTGCAGGTTCTGAGAAGTCAACTCCTTTCTCTTTGCTGGTTCGTTTGACTTTCGGTTTTCCTTTCCCTTTCTCGCCACGCCTCGCTCTGATCGCTTCGTTTTTACTTCAGCACGGCATCGTCGATCGATTTGAGGAAGTCTTCGTACTCTTCCATCTCTGAATGCGTCCACTCGTCCTCTTCTTCGTCTTCAGCGCGATCTTTGAAATCCGAAGCGGGACCCGAAGACGATTCACCCGTCTCGAACGCGTCGTCAAATTTAGGTTCCTCAGGTTTGTCGGGTGTGTGCATTCTTTCTTTGTGAGCTTCTTCGCTCTCCTTGACGCCTTGTTCTTCTTCGACGTCTTTCTCCTTCGTGACGCCTGACTTTTCTTCCTCACTCATGACACCTCCGTCATCGTGTGCATCGTCGCTAACGCGCGACGCGTCTTTCGACCTACTCCTCTTCGTCCCACTGCTCGTTGCATCCATTCGTTGCCGTAATCGCGTGACTTTCTGAGTTGCACGAGTTGATACTGATTTCGCTTTCCTGCAGGTTCCAGGTCTTCGCGAACTGCGTCTGTTACCAATGTTGATTGTTTCCTTTGGGCTGCGCCTCCTGCTCTACTCACCAAAATATGTTTCGGAAATAAATCAAGAACTCGACTTGAAGGTGGTGACAGCGAAGCAACGGATAAGGATGGTGACAACCAGAAGAATGAGCTATAAAAAAATGTGGGACTGCAGTACAACGACAGTGTTGCGTATTGACATTGCATGGCCTTTATCACGTGCTTGCATGCTTCGAAATCACAGAACATAGGGCAGAAAATGGCTTAACTTGAAAACCATGCCAAATGAAAAGATAGTAAAACAGACGATCAAAAATCAGATTCCCCATATCAAAAATGGGTGGAATATCACATGTTATGTCTTGAAAAAATTTTCTGTGCCTCAGCATAAATTGAATTTGTGACTCCAGAACTCAGTAGGAACTGCCTCCACGATGTCAGAACTCAGTAGGAACTGCCATACTCTGGTCTCATGCACTCCACCACCAGAATGACCTAAAATGGGCCCCGACACCAAAATTGAGTATGATACATCAATATATGCAGCATTTTATGGCGGTTTCAAATATGCAAATGGTATTTGATAATTCAGCATTATGTGTGAGAAATCGAGCGTTTACTGATCAGGCTGAGCGCCTTCATGCATAACAATAGAGCATAACCAAAATAGGTGTTCACCATGCCTCCAACCAACTTATCTTCATACCTAGACCAAGTATCATAGCTTCATGCTCAAAGATAATCAAACAAACAAGCTATCTGTCTCATCTTGGGTTAGTGGGGGCTGGCTGACCACTGCCCTCAGCAAAAAATGCCTCAGGGGGTTTCAGCAATAGGACAGGACAAATGATCAGATGATTAGAAACAGATCCCCCAATCAATCAAAAGCATTAAAGCAAAAATGACTTAAATGATGGGCTAGGTACTATTTTCAACATCACAAAGACACTCACCTCGTGCACGTCGCTATTGCAAAACCACAAAACGGTGTCGCTTAGCAAAGACAGTCCCACAACGTCTTTGCCGTATCCTTCCTTCCCGTTTTGTGGGTACAGGTTGGTATGCCTCCTTATTCCACGGCCTGGAGGATAGAATACGATCAGGAGTGATGCCAAATTGATTGATTGCAAGTGACATAACAAATATTGCCATAAATCATATAAAGGCTTGGAAAGCGAGTTAATTAATCGCAAAGGAGAGGTAGATAATTATAACGTCGAAACGTCAAAAATACGGCCATATGATTGTTGGCTGCGTCTGGTGTGATGATTCCACACACAAACCTCATCACACACAGAAAGAGGAATATTTTCAAATCCATCTTTGACGAAATTTTCTAATAAATGGAAACAAGGTAGCATCTTGTACAGCAACCTTGGGAATGGATACAATGTGGCCCCGGTTGGCACGTGCAACTCCACATAATAATGGCACGCATAAAAATGCACACACATGCTCCGAGACCGACCATCGATGTCTTCGATTTCAATGGTAGAGTGGCGACTTCGGACCAGTTCTTTACACACCAGTCTGGCCATCCCGTTTTCAACCATTATTCACCAACCACTTACAATGAATCGAGGACAGGCGTAATTTTGAACACGGCGAAAGCTTCTGATCATGGATCAGTAAATTGGACGTGTACGAATTAACATTTGTGTATGGTTCAGCTTTGAGCGGGGACGACATTTCAATTTCTTATGCTGCGCGAATCATGGCGCTTCGCGACATACAAATCGCGGAACCATGCTGTGGTGTTTTCTGGTTCAACAGACTTTTTTTTTCCTTTTCTAAGCTCGTAAGGGATCATTTCCAAAGTAATACATATCAGCGTAATCAATTTTGTTGCATACACTGGAGAAAGACAACACATGAAATTTCATGACAACCATTCAACTTATAAATGCATTCATCATGGAAGACACCATACATAGACCATAGTTGACTGTCAGTTTTCGGCTTTTTTCTCCGACCACTTCATGGCTCCTGAGGAGCAATGCCAACCTTTGACCCTAGCTCCTGAGGAGCCACGCCCCTAGCTCTTGAGGAGCAATCACCCTGGCTCCTTAGGAGCAAAATGCTCAACGAGACAACCGCTGCCCCCCAGAATCGCCAACCCTAGAGCTGGTACAGGGTCGGTGCTCCTGAGGAGCATTTATCAGGGTCGGTGCTCCTGAGGAGCAGTACCAGGGTCGGTGCTCCTGAGGAGCTGGCTCCTCAGGAGTAGGGTCAGCGATTCTCAGGAGCGGCCATCTCACCACTACCAATTGCGAAAGCTGTTTCCGGCCGCCAGCGCCGAGTCTTTGGCTCCCACTTCGTGTGGTTGTCCCTCACACCCATAGGTATCATCCACGAAAGTTCCAACCAAATCCAAACCAACACGGCGGAGTTCTGATTTTTACGCATTTCGCGCGTGCTGCTGCTTGCTTGCTGCTTGCTGCTTGCTACTTGCCTGTTTGCTGCTGCTGCTAACCCTGGTAGGTGCACCCCAGACACTAAAAAGGGTTATAAAACCAGGACTGGTTCCACCAGCTCGGTGATGCTAGCCGTAGTCGAGACTGAATATTGGGACCAAGCTGGTGGGGCAGGGAACATCAGCTATGAGTGGTGATGGACATAAAGAATGATTGACACATTGATGGCTCTCAACAAAGGGAAATCAGCTAGCAAGTAAACCCCATCACCACGAGGCCCAATCTCAAGGCTTTTTGGACTCCTGAGGGGCCAAAATACCCCAAAATGGGCTCAAAACGGGCTCATGTTACCCGTTTATGCACCCGAAACGGTCTAGGATGAGGTTTGAAAAAATGCGTTTTTCACCCATTTTTGACCCATTTTTGGTCCCAAAACAGCCCATTTTGAAGGCTCTTTGGGATTTTCGGAGGACCAAAATGGGCCACCACAAGCTCAAAACAGTCCAAAAGCACTTGTTTTAGCGTCGCACATGGTGTAGGATCATTTTTTAGAAAAGTCCGTTTTTTGCCCCTACTGGACCCTGTTGACCCATTTGGGCACCCACCTGTTTGGGCTTGAGCTTGTAGCTTGCCGCAGCCCAGTGAGCCTAGGTATTGGGGTCTAGGTGTCCGTTTGAGCAATTCTGAGGCGTGAAGACCACAAAACGTGGGGGGTTACTGGTAGAGTAGGTGCCCTCGGATCCACATTTTGAGCCATGTAGCCAAAGATATGGCCTATTCTTCGTTTGTGGCTGTCGGCATTTGGAACTTCTGGGGCACTTTTTGGACGGTTCCGGGACATATGATGGATTTAGAGGGCTGCAATGAGCTCGTTCACACAGTAAAATCAAGCCGCACGTGGACTGTACCCACCGTTTTCCTTTGTTTGGGTATTTTGAATGTGTTCTAGGGCTTTTTAAGCCCAAAAAAGGCTGTTTTTCGCCCGTAACTTCAGTTTCTGAAACTGAGGTCCTCCACTTGCGACTCCGGTTCCTGGCCGCCACCTTTAGATTTCTTGCCCAACCCCTGTATGATTGTACTTCACACACATAGGTATCATCCACCAAAATTTCATGCAAATCCAAAGCACCGTGACGGAGTTCTGAGATTTACCCATTTCGCATGTGCTGCTCGCTTGCTTCCTTGCTGCTTGCTGCTTGCTTGCTTGCTTGCTGCTAAACTTGGTAGGTCCACCCTAGCCACTTAAAAAGGTTATAAAATAAAGACCGGTTCCACCAGCTCTGTGTCCCTAACCCTAATCAAGACTGAATATTGGGACGGAGCTGGTGGGGGAGGAAGCATCAGCTATGAATGATGAGGGACACGAATGAGTCACACATTGAAGGCCGTTGACAGAGTGGAATCAGCTTGCAAGTGATCCCCTTCACCACTAGGCCCACTTTCAAGGCTTTTTTTGCATCTTTGAGGGGCCAAAATGCCCCCAAAATGCCCCCGAAACGGGCTCAAAATGGGCTCATTTCACCCGTTGGTGCACCCAAAATGGTCTGGGATGAGGTTTGGAAAAATTCGTTTTTGACCCATTTTTGACCCATTTTTGCTCCCAAAACAGCGCATTTTGAAGGCTTTTTAGGATTTTCGGGGGACCAAAAAGGGCCACCACAAGCTCAAAACAGTTTCAAAAACACGTTTTTTAGCGTCGCACATGGTCTAGGATCATATTTAAGAAAGGTAAGTTTTTTGCCCGTATTGCACCTTGTTGGCCCATTTCGGCACCCACCTGTTTGGGCTTTATCTTGTAGCTTGCCGCAGCCTAGAGAAAAGGTTTCTGGTTTGCTCACACTTGTGCTTGTTCCTTGTATTTGTTTTAGAAAAACCTTGCTGATGTCTGCACAAAGGTAAAGTAGAGCAAGTCCAGGCACCGGATCAATCAAATCAGGATAAGTCCTTCCACAATCAAAACATGTGCAACAAAGAGGGGCTGCAGAGGGACAAATGTAGATCTAAATACAAAGCTCCAATGGTTTATAAACAAAAAAGAAGGTTTTGAGTGAAAACTGGCGAGACTCAGGACTCCAAGATTGCACCAAGCACTGCACGTGCACGGGTTTGGATGAAATGGAGTTGGTTACGAATCTGGGGCATAGGAGTTAAGCCAGACACAGGATATGGCTTGGCCAAGTAACTGAATTCAGAATCAGTTAAAACGTAGAACCACAATAAGTGGTAGAATCAATTGAGTATAGGGGTCTTGAGGCGGGGGACCACTAGGCTTAACCTACAAGGCCTTAGGCATGAGGTGCCTACTTTATTTCGGTATAACCTCCATGAAGGAAGATACCTCCGCTCAGTTGAGTGGTAGGGGTGAACTTCATGGGGGGGCTAGGGTTATAACCCTAGTTACCTTGAGAAAGTGTACTTCAAACTTAAAAAGAAACAAAAAAATGATTGAGTTGTTCTCAACATCAACAAAAGGTTTTTAGTGGGGGCGTAGCCTGGATCAATTCCCCCAAGAAAGACATGGCAGTGACGTTTTCTTACTCGAACCTGGAGTACTAGTTGATCAAGCTAGTAGGACCAAGGAAAAAGGCTCACATTTTCCCAAAATCACCTCAGAAAATGCATTGTATACCTCAGCCGCTAACCAGGTCTCTTTTGCCTTTGCTTTACAGGTTGCAGAGGTCAGGGTGATTGGTGCAGCAGCAGTTGCCTTCGGCGACTTTGGATTTTTCCGCCCACGCTAAAAAGGGCGCTGATCACAGAATCAACAAACTGTACCTCAGCCGTGAGTGGCGGGGACAGTCCGACCTGTTCATCATACACACTGTGCACGCAAACAGAGCACTCCTTCCCTCCAAGCCCTGACAGGGAAACGTGTGGTGACGTCCCTGTTAGGCCACAGTCCCTTATTAGCGCTGTGTTCTCTTGTAAATTCACAGGGGAGCCAGTAGGGCTCGTGACTTCTTTGCCATGACCACGCAGTAGCATGTGTAGGGGGTAGGGTCAGCAAGCCTGGTAGGAACTGAGTGCGGTTGTGCTCCCCCTGCCTTCGGAGGCTGGTGCTGGCATTAGTGAGTGTAGTGTAGTGGTGTCTCCTGTCCCGCGTGCTTTTCCTCGTGGGCAGGGGAGTGTGTTAGTTTTTGGCCCTTAGAAAAACGGGCGTTTTGTATGCCCTTAGCACACTTGGGCACCCCTCCCCTCTAGTAGGTAGGGCTTTTGCCGTCTTCCCCAAAGGATAGGCGCCAGCACAACAATTGGGCGCCATAGGAGTGGTAATAGTACCTGATTAGGACCTTCGGTCCGACGTCAGCAAAGCCCAATCTCAGGGAGCCACGCCGGGGAGTGAAGTGAGACACATACAGATATATGTAGCGGACTTAGGGGTATGGTAACCCGGTAAGGAAGGGTACAACCCCATGGGTCAGGACCAGTCAGGGGTCCTAACTGTGGGCACGCTTGTCCCCAAGGAGGGTGGACACACCTTGCTTCACTGCACCTTGCTTGTCATTCCCCCCTAGAGTAGAAAGCCACCGATCTTCGTTGGCTCCCCAAGGTCATTACATCAGGGCAGTTCCCATGCAACACATGCTCAACAAGACACACACCCGCCCGGTGGCTGCAAACCTGATAAGCCGCCATCTGGCTCACGCTGGTAACCATAGGCATGGGGCTGCAGGGCACAGCCAGGGCAGGGGCAGTACTCGGCAAGCAGCGGATGTGTAGGTGTTTGGAGTGCCGAACCCGATTGAGGGTGGGAGTTAGTACATTCACCGTAACTGGAGCTCTACAGGAGTTCTGAACCTGTCCTGGGGCACTTTGGTGTTTGTTTTGGGCAAAACCGATGGCCTTCGGCCAGGGAGTGGTTGTCACGGGGGGGTACCGGTCCTGTCCTGCGATGCAATGCGGGGCAACTGTGACAACTGCTCTCAAACACTCCCACGCAAACCTACCTGCACCAGAGTGCTCACCGCCCCCAGGAGGTTAGAAAACAGTTAATAGATAGGCGCAAGGAGATTAGGTAGGTAGGTAGGTATCTTCGGGACCTCGGGATGCCTCCTTTGACATTGCAGTAAGAAGGTCTTACCAAGGGGACGTCCTGTCCCTCCCACTGCCCTATGTCAGGTGCCTCTTGAGCCGCTCCCGCATGTGCTTGGGAAGGCATTGTGGCGCCCACCCGGTCCATGTGTCCCAGGTGGGAGGGTGTCCCCACATGGGTCCATGGGTAGGGCCACATGCCCCCTCCTTTGGGCGGCAGCTCTGGGGGCTGCCCAGCCGTGTGGAGTGTCTCTCACCACAAGGGGTATTGCTCCCGCTAGTCTACGGTACGACCGCCTCACCCTTGTGACTTGAGTTGCGGGCCCACTCTGCTTGGCAGGCGACCCCCTCCTGGACTGTGTACCGGCTCGCCTGTCGTCGGTTGCTTCCATGGCTCCGGGTGACGTTTGCCATGGTCCCCCATTCAGCCTGGCCGGGCTTGGACCAGTGGCCTTGCAGTACCGCTTCTGCCACTGGCCCGGTGGGTCGGCTGGGTCGCCCCAGTGCGTCCGACCCATGGGGTGTTGGTTCTTTCCTGTCCTTCGGCCGCCGTTCGTGTGTGCAGTTTCCTGGGCCGCTTGGCTCCTGTTCACCGGTGTGCCCGCGCGGTTTGCTGTGTTGCGTCTGCGGTGTCCTGGGCCACTTGGCTCCTGTTCACCGGTGTGCTCGCTCGGTGTGTTATGTTGCGTGTGCGGTGTCCTGGGCCACTTGGCTCCCGTTCACCGTTGCGCCCGCTGGGTGTGTCGTGTTGCGTGTGCGGTGTCCCGGGCCACTTGGCTCCTGTTCACCGTTGCGCCCGCTCGGTGTGTTGCTTTGCGTGTGCGGTGTCCTGGGCCACTTGGCTCCTGTTCACCGGTGTGCCCGCTCGGTGTGTTGTGTTGCGTGTGCGGTGTGCTGGGCCATTTGACTCCTGTTCACCGGTGTGCCCGCGCGGTGTGTTGTGTTGTGTCTGAGGTGTCCTGGGCCACTTGGCTCCTGTTCACCGGTGTGTCCGCTCGGTGTGTTGTGTTGCGTGTGTGGCCTCCTTGGCCCCTTGGCCCGCGCTCACCGGTGTGCCCGCTCGGTGTGTTGTGTTGCGTGTGCGGTGTCCTAGGCCACTTGGCTCCTGTTCACCGGTGCGCTCGCTCGGTGTGGTGCTTTGCGTGCGCGGTGTCCCGGGCCTCTTGGCTCTCGTTCACCGGTGTGCCAGGCTGTGGTGTCTCGTCCCTTTGTTGCCCTCGGTGCACGCGCGTGTGCGGTGTCCTGGCCCTCCTGGCGCCCGTTCACCAGTGTGCGCGCTGTGTGCGGTGCGCGTGTGCCATTGGTGGTTGTGTCCCTCTTCCCCCCCCCCCTAATTTTTGGTTTTTTTTTTGGATCGAAAAAAAAGAAAAACAGGGGCGCGCGTACACTGCAGGCACGAGCACGGGCAGCTGGTGCGGCGGTGCAATAGTGTTGTGTCCTCTGGCGTGTGTCGTCGGTGCTGTGGCGGCGGTCGCGACCCAGGGGTGCGGCGCGCGCGTCCTGATGTACACGGGCATGGGCCAGGGTGGGTTTGGTTAGGTGTCTCTTTGCTTCTGGAGTTGGCTGGTTAGGCGGCTGTGTGGGCTCTGGGTGTGGGCTTTGGTTACGTTGTTCCCTCGGCGGGCCTGGTCAGGAGTCAAGGGTTAGCGGTTTCGGGGTGTGGCTCGGGTTTGATTCTTGTTTGGGTTTTGGCTCCGTTAGGCGGTTGCAACGGTAGCGGGCCTGGTTTGGTGCGTTTGGGCGTAGTGGTACCCGTTGTCGTGTGCGTTGGCGTCCTTCGGCGTCCGGTTCGTTTGGTGACTGATGGGCGGGGCCTGGCGTGGCGCCCCGTGGTGGTGGTTTGCTGAATAGCGGGGTTAGGTGGCGGCGCCGCTGGCCAGGGGGTCAGGCGCGTCGTGTTGTGTGGTGCGCAGGGCTCCTGGGGTGCTGTGGGTGCCGCCAGTGTCGGTGCGCCGACACTTGTCGGGTGGTGAGGGGGTGTGTGTGTGCGGGGTTGGGCTTTGGGTGATGTCGCACAGGCGGACGCCGTCTTGCTGTGTCTCCTGCCGGGTCTCCCGCAGGCCCCTGAGGACATACGGGTGGTCCTGGGGCGCGGGGAGGTTGCGGGGGTGGACTCCCAGGGGATGGAGCGCATCGGCCAGCATGGCTTCCCATGCGGCCTGCGGCATCCACCCCCCCTGCCGGCCGGAGGCGGCAGTTCTCCACCGACCCCTTGCGGGGCCGGTGGACCAGGCCCTCGAGGGAGGGCTCTCCCCGGGCCCACTTTCGCAGCTCCCGGAGCTGCGTGTGGGTCCAGCGCTGCCACCACTGTCCCTGGGCGGGGCCGCGGTCTTGGGCGGAGGAGTGGGCGTTGGTGGGTGTGACGGGGTCGTGGGGACCGGTGGCGGTGGCGGGCCCGGGGGATTCCTCGTAGTCCTGTACTGTGGGGGTGCGCTGGGAGTGGGGGCGCGAGCGGATGTGGACCCGCGGGTGTGCGCGCACGGTCTCCGCCTCGGGGTTGGGCGGGGACTCGCGGCGGCTGCGGTGGCGGGGCATGCGCTGTATGTGGGCTGTCATTGAGGGTTGGTAGGGGGGCGGGGACGCTGCTGGCGGACCCTGGCGTCGTTCTGGCCTGGTCAGGGGCGGTCCATGGGCCTGGGGTGCGGGCTTTGAGAGGTGGCGGGACGAGGTGCGTCGTGCTTCGGCCGCGGCGCGCTCTGCTATGGAGGTGGTGGCGGCGGCGTCAGTGACGGTGGGGGGGCGCCACGCTGGGCGCTGCTGCCTCCGGGCCTGGGACGGCTGGGGCCGAATGTCATAGAGGACGTCCTCGGGGGGTCGGGCTCGCGCTGCCGTCGTGGCGCCGGGTTTGGACTTGGGTTCGGGCTTGGCTGCGGCTTGCGGTCGTGGCGCGCTGACGGGTTTTGGTGGCTGTTTGGCGGCGGTCTTGCGTGTCGGCTGGGTCGCGGCTGTGGGCCTCGTCGGGGCGTGGGCGTTGGCGGCGGCGGGGTTGCTCGCGGTGGGGGCGGGTTTGGGGGCCCGTTTGGGAGGTGTCCCCCGCGGCCTGGGGGGTGGAGTGCTGGATGAGGACGTGGTGGTGGTGGTGGATGAGGTGGTCGTGGTGGTGGAGGTTGTGGAGTCGGAGGCCGAGGAGAGGGCTGTGGGGGACGGCGGAGGGCCCTGGGCTTCGGGGGCGGGCGTAGGATGCTGGGTCCTGCAAGTAGCGAGAACGAGGGTGCGGGTTCGGGCACCGGGCGTGTGCGCGTGTTTTCCCTGGTGACCCGTGCGTGCTGGTGCTTGTGTGGCGGCGTTGTCTCGGCTGCGCGGGCACGTGGGCTACCCGGGGGGTGGCCATATCTGCTCCAGGACGTGCGGGTGTGTTTGCTGGAGGTAGTCGAGGGTGCGGAAGAAGCATCGCTGGATGCCGGGCATGTCCTCCTCTGTGAGGTGGGGGTAGTTTTGGGTGGGGGTGTCTGGGCCCGGCCACAGCAGCGCCATGAGGCGGGCTGCCACCATGTATGGGCAGAGCTGTAGGGTGGTGGGGCGTGGGGGGGTGGGTCCCCTTCGGTTTGGGGGGGCTTCCCTCTGCTGGGGGCACAGCGTGACCACCCACACCCACCGGTCCGTGGGGATCCTCCAGGTCCGTTGGGTCCACTTGGCGAGGCAATGTATCGCCCTACCAAGGCCCTGGCTGCCGCTGCGGATGGAGAGCAGCGTGTCCAGGGATTTGCGTTCCCACGTGCCCCAGATGTGGGGGTCGTCCGGGTCGTCCCCCCTGGCGTACGTGTCGAGGCCTGGGTTGTGTGGGGGGGGGGGCGTAGTCGGCGGGGAGGAGGGAGTCGGTGCCGTGCACGACCCAGTGGTCAGTTGGTGCGTGGTAGTGGCTGGTGGAGAGGGTGTAGTGCAGATTGTACATGAGAGTCATGTACGTGGAGGGGGTTGGCTGCCGGTCGTCGGGGGTGGGGATGTCCCGGGACGTGGTGCCGGAAGTTGCTCAGGGAGGCCATCCGGGCTACCCATGTTTCCCGCTCTCACTCTTTGGTGTTCTCGGGGGTGGCGCTGGGTGGGGGGTGGGCCATGTTGGGCTCGCGGTAGCGGATGCGGCCCTGGGTGCTGTCCCGCTCCGGCACGGGGTGTCCGACTAGGTGTCGCCCCCAGTCGATGGGGGGCAACCAGATCCGGCTCCCCGTGGGGGGCGGGCTCTTGCCGTCTGGGGTGGCGCGTGGGGGGCGGTCGTGTCGGGCGACGTGGAGGAAGGCGTCGAGGAGGAAGTCTCGGACACCTTCCCCCAGGGTCGCCGCCTGGACCAGGGTGGTCGCCCGGATGCGCTGGGTGGTGCCGGAGGTGCGGAGTCCTGATCCCTGAGTCCCCGGAGGTGCTGCCGTACCGGTGCCGGGTTGTGTAGGGCGTAGGGTTCGGCCGATGTGGCGGCTGGTGGTGCGGGGTGTGATGTGGGGCCTGGTGTGGGTTGGGGGGGGGTGGTCGTCGTTGTCGCGTGTGGGGTCCGGTGATGGGGTCTCTTGTGGCGGTCGCGGGAGGGGGGATTCACGGTGGCGTGTGTCGGCAGGGGCATCGACGTCAATTGGCCGGTGCTGGCTGCCGCCTGTTGCGTCCGTGGCCTGGTCTCGGGGGGGGGGGGGGGGCGTGGGGGGGTGGGGTGGGGGTGGCACTGTTGGTGGTGGGGGGGGCGGGGATGGGTTTTGTGCCGGCTGGGGTCTGGGCGTCCCTGTGGGTCGTGTGGGTGTTGCGTGTGTGCGCCGTGCGGTCCTTGCGGTTCTTGACTGGTTGTGGTGCCAGGGTGTGGGTGGGAGGTGGCCGCATGGGCGTCCTGGTGGGGCTCTGGTCCGTATGTAATGGGTGGCTGCTGGTGGATGGTGCTCGCTGGTATGGGGTGTTGGTGGGGGGGCTGCTGGTGGTGGTGGGGCGCTCCTACTAGGCCCTGGTGTTGCTGGTGTGCGTGCGCGGCTCCCCGCGGGTCCATGGGGGTGTACCGTGGCTCGTGTGTCGTGGGCCCGTGTAGTGGGGGCGGCGGGTGGTGCTTGACCGCGTGGTGGTGGTGTTGAGGGTGTGCTGGTTGTGTGTGGTACCCCGGCGTTGGTGGGTGTGGTGGTAGGGGCTGGTGGTGGTGGAATACGTGATGGTGTGGTGTGGTGATGTGTGCCATGTGGGGTGGGTGGTTCGTGGGGCCTGGTTGTGCCGGGGCGTGGTGGGGATGTAGCTCGTGGGGGTCGCTGTAGCATGGGGGCATTAGGGGGTAGGGGTTGGGAGGGACGGGGGCGTGGTGGTGGTGTTGGTGGTGCCATGTCCCCTGGCTCTGCGCGTATGGTGGTCCTGGCATGGTGTGGACGTGTGCGGGCGGTGGTGGCTGACTGGGCTGCAGGGTTTGGGTGCTGCGGTACGGTGGTGGTGGTCGGCGCTGGCGGGGGCGGTGCTGTTAGTGTGCCCCGGGGCTCTGGGCGTGCGCTGGTGTGGTGTGGCTGGACCGGGGCCCTGGTCGGGGCGTCGCGCCCTGCTGGCAGGCGCGCTTGCGGACCCCCTGACGTGTCTTGGTCTTCTTGGCCTGGTGGGTGTCGGGGGCGGGTGAACTCCCCTGTCCCCGTGGGGGCGACGGGGAGCGGGCGTGCCAGCTGTGTGCCTCTCGGAGGCTCGTCTCGAGGCCTCTGACGTAGGTGCGCTGGTCCGTGAGGCCCATCCGTGTGGCGGTGGCCTCGTCGGGGGCGGCCAGGTGGGCGTCCCGAAAGGTTGCCCAGCCCTCCGGAGGCTTCAGTTGTGCGGGGTGGGGGTGGTGTGCCGGGTAGAGGAGTGCGCTGAGTGGGTAAGGTGTTCCTTTCAGTCGGCCGAGGGCGGTGTTGAACCGGCGGCAAGTGATTCGGAGGTAGGCTGCTATCTCCTCTGGTGCCGTGTCCGCCCACGCTTCTGGCGTCAGGGCTGCTGCTTGAGGGGCCGAGAGTTGTGGGTCTGGGAGGTTTAGGTCACTGTGGTGGAGGTATAGGGCGAGGAGGATGTGGCGGGCCGCCACGTTCAAGCCGCCTCCGCTGTGGCGTAAGGGTGGGCTGTGGGGGGGCAGGGGTGTGCTGCCCGTGGCCACGGCTATGGTCCGTGCGTGGTCCGCCGCGTCCGCCACGTAGTACCCTCCCAGGTGGTCCCGGAGGGTGTCGGTGAGTGGCCCGAAGAAGCTGGGGTGGCTGGCGGGGGGGGGTGCGGCTGGGGCCGCGGGCCGCTCGCGGTGGTGGGGGTTGAGGTCCCCGCAGTGGGGGCAGTGGGTGAGGCGGTGCGCGGCTCCCAGGCAGACCCAGTGGTCTGGGTTGCAGGGCAGGGCCGTCTGTGTTAGCCGCTGGCGTACGCAGAGGGGACATGCGGTGGCTGGCGGTTGGTGGTACCTGTGGACGGATGGTGGCGTGGGGGGATGAGGGCTGGTGGCGTGCGCATGCTGGTGGGCGTGTGTGCGATGCCTGTGGTGCTCGGTGGATGGTGTGTAGGCGTGGTGGTGGTTCCGTGTTGGTTAGTTCACGGGGTACGTTCTCATGGTTGGTAGAACAGGAGTTTGAGGAGCTGGGCTTGGTCTGTTTGGGGCAGGGTTGCTGCATGCTGCAGGTATTTGTGGGTGCGGTATGTGAGCTGCTCCGCTGTCCTGGCAACGGCCGTCCGCTGCATGTGCGCCGCCGTGGCCTTGGGGTCCTCCGCGTGGGTGCGTAGCAAGGTGTAGACGGCAGTGGGGACGAGTCCCCTGCAGACCGCCTCGAGTACCTCTGTCTGCTTGAGGACGGTGGTGAGTTGCTGGGTCGCCGGGGACTGCGTCAGCCATCCGGCGTGCTGTGAGATTGTGTGGGTTGGTTTCCAGTCTGTGAGGGTGTTCAGTCCTCTGTACAGGGGGCAGACTTTGAAGTGGTCCCAGGTTTCTTCTTCCGCGTGGCCACAGATGCATTTGGTGTATCCTGCGGGGACGTGGATCGAGCGGCGCGCATACCATCGGTGGTATCGGGTGAGGAGGGGAAGCTGTTCGAGGGCGAGTTGGAGTCGGGGTTTTTGTAGGTGTGCTGGGAGGCTATCCGGGCGCAGGGCGGAGTAGTAGAGGGGGGTGTGGACGGAGTCTTCGAGGCGTCGGAGGAGTTCGGTGTTCGCTGGGTTGCCCAGTGTGGTGGCCAGTTGCTGGATGGGTGTGGGGTATGAAAGTGCTGCCCTGGGTCGTTGATGGTGCCGGAGGGCTCGGGGCCGGCAAGACCAGTGGGGCAGGCACGCGAGGAGTCTCCCTGGACGTTGTTATTGGGGGTAGAACCGGATACTCGAACACCAACGGAGGCGAGAGCAGCGACAACAGAAGCAAGGTCCATGCTGATTGTTATCCGGCAGAAAATCCCAGTCTATGAAGAAAATTGATGCGGATTATTCTAAATACATCTGAGTGTCCAAAACTGTCTGAAAAGATTTAAATAATCCAATTATGTAAAAATGTTTGGCCGATCTGGCCCGCGAGCGCGCGTCAGCGGCAAATGGCAATTCCAGCTAAAATAGCGGAACGCGGCGGATTTACGGGGAATGGACGGCGGAATCAAATCCGGCATATCAGAAATATATAGGAAATATCCTGAGACTGAGCTGCGAGGCGGCGATTCCGCCGAAGCAAAGAAAATGACCAAAATGTAGCCAATCTGGGCAGAATGTCTGAAAGTCTGAGCAGATGGGGCTAGCCGGACTTACACTCCCCCTCCAAAAACACACTGGGGTGTGTCGCTACGTCAACGAAGAACGTAGTGCGGGTAAGTCCCAGAAAAAAAAATAGAAATGTAGCCTCGATGGGGCGAAATCTGCTTGATCTGACCTGATTTGGGCTGAATAGGCACTGAATCAGGATGGATGAACCTGAAATGAGACAGAATGAGAAGTGACGAACAGTCCTCCGTGCAGTAAAACATTAGGTTAAGGGCTAAAAAGCATGTAAACATATCGAGAATCGATACCAAACCATGCATCGGTTGAGAATGAGGTAGATTATTGGTGGATTGAGTGGGGGGATCAAGAAATGGAGTGACATCTCAGCGCTCTGGCACAGTTTCGCTGTCGCGGGCACGCTACGGTGTCCTCGCCGAGCTCTACATCGTGTTATTCCCGCTTTTCTCGTTCTGAAAAGTGCAGCATGTGCTTCAGATTCGGCGCATCTGGCGGATGATCACAAGATTCAGCAAAAATGAGAATGAATTTGGGCAGAGATGAAGGAGATGCAGCAGTCACAGAGAGGGAAAACAAATACAAATGTAGTCTGCAACTCCTAAGTGAACCACCTAAGGTCGAGATGTTCTTCTGTTCACTTAGATCTAAACAGATCTTCAAGGAATGAGAGGAGATGACAAGGAAATCAATCTAAATTGTCCTAAAATCAGCAAATTCATGAGATGGAGGTGAAATGAAGCGGAATGTCTACAACTGAAACTACTAACACTTTCGTTTAGACTAAAGTTAATATATATTGTCGTTTATTCAGCTCAATTGTGCTTTCCGGCACGTTGGTTCGCGAGCATTCAACAGATTCCATGAAAATCTGGATCATGTGATGATGCATCATGATGGGACATGCTGGCCCTGGATCCTTGGCATGTAACGCGCCGAAGGTTCGCTGAAGGCGCTTTACTGACAGTATATAACTGAGAGACACCGTATTTACAGTGGCAACGGTGTCAATCGACTTGGACAAGGCCCATCTTTCGATTGAGTCCCACAAGACACTTGGATTCACCATTTTCGATAGTTCCAGGTCGGATTGAGCTCACATTGGCGTGTGCCAAAAATACAACGAAGCTTACGGACTTCAGAGGTTGCTGTTAGAAGTCCCTAGAGCTCCTATCTGAAGATTGTCTGAACAATTGACGTCTGGGTTTCGTACAACAGTGGCAGAATGATGGACAAACCTGAGAAATTCAAGGCAAATTTGAGGATCCTGGATCTGAATCTGGACTTTGGCGTCAGCATCACGGCAAATGAAGGTAAGATCTGTGTTCCTGGCGTCGCATCTGGTGCAGCCAGTACTACAGGGGGTGCCTGTAGGGGTGAATGTCGCTGGCCAGCGTTTTGATTATGTACATTTGCTTCCATCTGCACGAGTAGCCAAATTCCAAAGAGGCACAGACCAACAGAGACAAGATTACCCCGAATCTGCCTGAATTAAGCCTGAGTTTGGTTTTTTCTGAACACGGCAGCACACTCCGTGGCTTTCGGTTTTCGACTTTCGATACGCTACCGAACGGAGACCAAAGAAAAATTGATTGATTGACGTCAAATTATCAAACATTCGCAGTTCTCCACATCATGACATAAAAAGAAAGAATGAACGAACGATTGAGCAGAATGTGGTGGGATGGCTTCCTCAATTCGGCCAAGCACGAATACATGTGACCACCAACCTGTCTGGTCGGGCCCTGGTACGGCTTGGGCGCTGCAAATCAGCGGCCGAACTTGAAGGTTGGTCCTCATTTGGCTCCTGGGCTGGTCTGACCGCAGGAGGGGGGATCGACGGATCAGCCCTGGAATGTGGCTGCTGAGGGCCGTAAAAGGCTGGATCTCGATTCACCACAGGTCGTTTTCCGTCGCTCTCCACTTGTCTGTCTGGTTTCGACAGACAGTCTGTCAGGAGTACTCCAATTTCGGGGTGCTTCTTCAGGAAGTCGATGAACCCCTTGGTGTATCCATGGACAAAAGATTGGGCTGGTTCCCAGTTGTTGTGACTGGAATCAAAGCCCCTCCACTCACACAGAAATTCCCATTCGCCCTTGGCGTCACGTCTTGCTTCAACAATCCTGTTGAGTTCGTACTTTCCCCCTTCGATGACCCGATCAGACAAGTGTTTCGCAGTCCAAAAAAGGGGTTTAACCCGATCCTTGGGGGAGGGGATCTCTCTCTTGAGGCGATCGCCCGAAACGTCAATTTCCCTGCTGACATCCACACGAATCCTCCACCTGTTCTCACCAAGACGCGCTGTAACAGCGAATGGCCCCTCCCACAAGGGAAGAAGCTTGTCATCTCCGTCCAGGGTGGTTTCGGATTTTCGAAGCCAAACTCGATCATCGACTTCAAAATTGTGGGGGTTTTTTCGGCCTTGATTTTGGACCCAAAGCCAGTCAGCTTGATGCTTCTCGATTAATTTCGACACAGTTTTATCTGCTCGTTGGACTTCGTCCAAAAACAGCGAAGCATCTTTACAGGGGCGAGGATTATTCAACGGCATGTTCCACCAACACTTCTTTCGTCCAAAGACAATTTCATTTGGAGAAAGGCCATGATACAAAGGCGTGTTGTGGTAACGGCGAAGCAATGCGAAGAGAACTTCCATCCAATGGAAATCCTTTTCACTCGCGAGCTCCTTACGAAGCATATTAATAATTGAGCGGCCGGCTCTTTCGCCAGGCAGCGCTCGATGCGAGTGGATTTCACATCGCAGGTGGTGGATTCCAAGGCGAGCACATAATTCTCTCCACCATTCGGAGGTGTACTCTTTGCCTGAATCCGTCACCACCTCGGATGGGACGTCCCAAGCTCCCATCCAGGTCTGGTCGCACCATGTGGCGGCAGCCTTGCCAGTCATCGACTCAATGTTGCAAGGCAACACTTGAATGTAGCCGGAATGACGGCACTGAATGAGGAGCACACCATTGACTTTTTTATTAGTCCAATGGCACTCTTCGTCATCGAGTTCACCGAGATAGAAGAAATCACTGGTGACTCTGTTAAAGAGGCGCTCCGGAATAGGATGAGGCCTCAGATGGCCGTGCTTCTTCGCGCTGGGGGGCGTCGAGACAGCACATTGGGCACATCTGGCGGCTACTTTCATGCAGTGAGTATATAGCCGTGAGCCAAACAACCTATGTTTAATCATCGACCACAGTCGACGGCCATGTGCGTGGGGGGACTCCCATTTATGCCACCAGTTTAACACTCGGGGGGCCAGGGCGTCTGGTACGCACAATTTACCCTCCATCCACAGCTTCCCCCCATCCAACGAGTACTCAGCAAAAATCCCATCCTTGTGAGCATCTTTGGATTGGAGATTTCCAAAGACCTCTTTAAACATGGGATCCTGCAGATAATCGGACGTCCAGTCACGGATGATCAGGGAATCTTTAGGCAGGGGTGGAGTTTTGGCCGGATCTCGACGCTTAATGCCCTGGATCAACCGAAATCGACTTACTCGTCGGGTATAGTCAAACCGTTTCACACTCCCTGAGGAGGGATCGGTGACCTTTTCCACAACTTTCAGTGTTTTGGTGCAGATCTCATGAGCATGCGCTGGATCTGTGATGGCCGTGATGTCGTGACACGGTAATGCGTGTTGTTTAACAGCGCATTGCATGCATGCACGTTGAATGAGCTTTTTTTCTTCCTGATCCCATTCGATGATTACATGGCAGTCCTGCTCCGTACCATGGATGTTGGTACTTTGCAGCCCCTCTGAAGCGGGGTAAGCCCATCGGCTCAGAGCATCCGCTACCGTGTTATGTTTTCCAGGCAAATACGACACATGGAGGTCAAACAGACTGAGAAATCCGTGCCATCTGGCCCGTCGACCAGCTGGGCTCGCGACAGTATCAATGTGTTCGGTGGCCCAATACTCCAGAGATCGATGATCCGTCAGGACCTCGACTCGATTGGTGCCAACCCACGATTGGTACTTTTTTAGAGCGCAAATTATGGCATACGTTTCTTGCTCACGTGGCGACCATTGCATTTGGCGTGGGGCTAGCTTCCGAGACCAAAATGCAAGAGGGTAATGATCGCCGGTGGCTTCATCAACCTGTTCAAGGACAGCTCCGATCGCGTACCTAGAAGTGTCGGTTCTAATGTAGAAGGGTCGGTCAAATTGGGGCACATGCAACGTGGCGACTTCGCAGAGGGCCGCCTCCAAGTGATGGAAGGCCTCCTCGCACTCGTCAGTCCACTTGACACGAACCTTTGAACCTGCCTTGCCTGCATCTCTCCCTACCTTCAATAATTCAGTGAGGGGGGCAGCAAATTTGGCATAATTCGGCACAAAAGTGTGGTAAAAATTGCAACAACCCAGGAATCCTCTCAACTCGGTGATCGTCTCAGGGCGCTTCCACTTCTGAATAGCGACGAGCTTCCCTGGACTGGGTCGTCGGGTACCATTCTCAAGGAGAGAACCACAAAATTCGACTGATTTTAAAAATAATTTTCCCTTCTTTGGCCCACAAATCAGCTGATTGGCATCAAGAATGTCCAAAACTTGGTTCAGCTGCTTTTCATGTAGGGCCACCAGCTCGGCTTCGGTCAGTCCCTCCCCTTCCGTCGCGATGATTATGTCATCTATGTACACGCTCACGAAGGCACGAAGCTCAGGATGAGCTGAAAAAAGCACATCCTCCATCATTCTTTGAAAAAACGAAGGGGCGTTCTTCAGGCCCATGGGCATGACCGTCCATTGGACTGGGCCACATGGCGTGCACATACAGGTGAGGGGTCGGCTGTCCTTCCTCAACGGCATTTGGTGAAAGCCGTGACGGAGATCCAGCACAGAAAACAAACGACCTCTCGCCCTCTTGGCGATTTCCTCCTCAATGAGGGGAAGGGGGTGCGAATCCGCCTTGGTTTCGGTGTTGAGATTGCGAAAATCAACAACCATTCGCCAACCATCAATGGTGTTCTGGTCTGCAGGCGGTGGCTTCGGGACTGTGAAGGGTGCACAGCACCATTCGCTGGTCATACAACCCTCAAGCCAACCAAATTCCCTGAGATTTCTCTCGATGATTTTTCTGAGGATCTCATGCTTATGTCCATGGTTCTCATAAGGGCGCTGTTTCTTCGCCTTGTAACCTTCACGAAGCTCGATGAAGGCTTCACCGAACTGCCCACGGACAGGGGGGTCTTTGATCAACTTCCCTGAAAGGGTTGTGTCCTTCCGTTCCTCAAAAATCTTTTCTCTTGACTTGGAACACAATTCAGTGTCCACCTGATCGCCAGGAATTACTGTCGAAAAAACTTTGGCGACTTCTTCGGCTTTGGCAGGAAGAATCTTCTTACGGATGTCCCTAAACAGGTCCGTATCAACTGCCTCTTGAAGATAGGTGGGTCGTGTGTCGAAATCCCAGAGATTCTCCTCGTGATCCAGCTCCTCGAAAGGATCCATGAAAGCTTCCACAGGGGGTTTTTCATAAAAAACTCTGAATTTGCGGCGCGATTTAAGATTTTTCTTCGCCCGTGCACTGAAGATTCTTTTCGATGTCGATCGTATTGGGGAAGAGGGAGACGAGGCGGATCCATTGGACGTTGGATCACCTTGGGTATCTGACGGACAAAAATCAGAAAAAATAGATTCATCATCAGTACCACGCTCAACCTCAGATTCAGACCCAACACAAGAATCAGTACCAGAATCAGCAGAATTAGAGTCAGAAAGCTTTCCATCCACCAGGAATGCAAGCGAACTCCAGGACCGCTGTGGCAGGGGACCTGTGTCGTCCCTGGCATACAGCTTAATCTTCCTGGGAAGTTCGATGTAATCTACACAAATGTCTTGTAATTCCTGAAACCAAGGCTTGTCGTCCCACAAGGGCACAACTAAAATTGCCTGGGTTTTATCTTGCTTGATTTTGTGGATGACCTGCTGGATTAAGTGAAACGGAGGATTAATCCACAACTTCTTGTCCCATTTATGGGTCCAAGCGTCGCTAAAGTGCTTGTCAAAGCGCTTGTTCTTACGGTTAGCAAAGGCATCATACTGTGGCCAAAAGGAATGGTGTTCATGAAAATATTCACAAAGTGCATCGCGCCATTTGTCGACAACTCTGTAGGATGAAGAGTGCCAGCGCGAAGGGCGTCGTGGCTGGGAGTCCCTACGAAGACATTCTAACTCTTGGGAGTAATCGGCACTCCCATTCACCTCTGCAATGGTGACATCTTCACCAAATTTGGGTGTCACCTTTTGCTTCAAAAATTCTTCTGCACTCTTAAACCCTGCGTGCAAAAAACGAAATTCAGGACGCTCCAAGGGACCTGACTCCAGCAAAAAACAAGGACGATGACCTACGGGCGCTACCCTGTTCTTGCGAAGCCAAGGATGGCCCAAATAAAGGTCATACTTTATGTCGGCACGATAGAAGTGGTCATCCTTAAGGACAACTTCTTCCACATTTTGCTCTTCCCAAAGGTCTTGAGCGACCAAATGAGTTGATATATAACAACCGCGTTGCCCACCTGCGAGAGAATGTCCAGAAACTCCCTCGAGGGTAACAGGATGAGGCGATTCAAACACGCAGTCGTCGGGTAAGAAAGAATGGGATTGGAGATTTACCTCTGATCCATTGTCACACAAACAAGTGGCGAGGTGGAAATTTCACTTGCAATCAGAGACCCACAGCTTTGTGACAAACTGACGGGCCCTGTGCTTGGACTGTACACCAACCTCGTCCACTACAACAGAAGGATCCGCTGCCGGATCCAGGGGAGAGGAGACAAGCGACCCTACATTAAGTAATGGTCGATCAGGAATCTGGGGATCATGCCTGAAATCGCCTGGGGAGGGGCGATTTTCGTGGCTCCCCTAGGCGTTCTGACCTCCAGTGGCTGCGTTAACATTGTGAACACAGCCTGATTCGTCGATCCACTCATCTTGGAACGGATCATCCGCTGGATTCAGGGCATTTTCGACATAATCTCGATCCGCATCGGACACCTGATCTGCACCTGAGACCTGATCCACACGATGGTTGCCCTTTCCACGTCCACGGCCACGGCCGCCGGATGATGGACCACCACCGTCGCCACGCCCTCTGCCCTTACCAGAGAAAGGGGTTCCTGAAGGATTTCCCTTACCTTTACCCTGTGATCCTGGAGCATTTCCTTTGTTTGTACCGGATTGAGGGGTTTGGCCTGGATTTCGATTTCCGCCTCCGGCGTTGCCATTGGGACTTGTCTGACCGTTTGGCTGCCCACCGGAGCCTGATGGAGTCCGATTTCCTTTGCCTTGGGACCCGCCAGGGCCTCCAGTATTTTTGTTTCCACCGGAGGGGGTCGGATTACCCTTTCCCCCCTTTCCACCATGCACCTGTCTGTCATTCCTGTCTGAATTCTGAGGATTACTGATATTTTCACCAATCACCTTGTGATCGTAAGGAGACCATCGGTGATTACCAGTAGAATGCGACTTAGCTCGGTTCGTAGAACCTAAAAGAAGGCAGATGCTACAATGATCCTGAACATTCCGGGTGTCATTCACCTTTTTGTTGCCCTTTTGGGCCCCATTTTGGGTGTTTTGCTAGGTATTCTTGTTTCCCCCAAGACCCTCATGGAAATTTTGATTGGCGGCGTCAGCGAGCCGCTCAACCTCTTCCCACAGTTCTTGCGGGGTGAACGAAAACACCCATTTCCTGGCCTTCAGGCGATGGCCGTGGAAACTTACTCCCTTGTTGAGGACTTGGACAAACAAGTCCCGATCCTCGTGTTCATTAAATTTGATTTTCCACGTGTTTTCAGTGAATTTCACCTTGGAAAACGACGTGGGGGAGCACTTTTGAAGTGCCTCCCTGACCGTAAACCTGTTGGCCGAGGCATCAAAGCCTTCGACCTCTGCCCACCAGGTCTTGACCTTTTCTTCGGACTGTTTATTCCGAAGGGTGGCGGCAGTCTCGGAGGGGATCTTGTCAAAAATCAAATTTTTCAGCTCGACACTGGAAAATTTTTCGCCTGAATGTTCAGATTCTTCCACTAGATTCCAGAAGCGCTGTCTCTTGTCTTGCACTTCGTGCAAGATTAATCGAGAGAATGAACGAAAATTCTTCAACATCTGGTGGTAATGATCCTCTGGCAGCCGGGATCCACGTACCTCCAACTGTTCCCACACCTCATCAAAGGTAAGGGGGGAACTTGAATCTTCACGATCACTCCAGGTTCTGAGCCAAGTGTTGGCCGGCGCTCCCTCAAGGCAGTCCAAGAGGGCCATCAGGAACTGATCATCTTGGAGTTTTTGGGTCTTAACCCACAGTTTAAATTCCCGTTGGAACTGAGGCCAACGTCTGGGGTTCCCATTATACTTCGGTTGCTTGGCAACCTGACGAAGTCGCAATGAAGTAGGATTTAGAAGTGAATCCAGCCCAACACCGGCCGTAATGGCAGACACCTTGGCGGCATCATTAGCCACACCAGCTCCGGCGAGGGTCTGGGCGAGCAACATCTGGGCTAATGCATTGGAATCAGCAGCAGGAAGGGCAGTACGGGAGGCAGTTCGCTTGGCATTCTGAGCCTCAGTCCTAGCCTTCGCCGACCTACTCTGAGATCGAGAGATTGTAACCCTTTCCTTTAGCTTAGTCCTGCTGATCCTTGCGTCGGTGGTCTTAGAGTCCACCGAAGGATCAATTGAAAAAATTTCTGTCGCCTCCTCCGACGGTTCTGTTGTTTGTTCCACCGATGATGCGCCCTCAGACCTCATGTGTGTCTTGAAAAGGTCTTTAATTCCCAGCGTTTGAATGATGAGTTGCATTTGATCTTTGAGCAATTGGAGCTCAGAGTCTCGCTGGAATCTGCAAGAGCAGTCGGCAGGACAGTACATACCGTGTCCTGAAGGGCCTGAGCAGGCCGTCGGACCGCTAATCTCAGTGGTTCACAGCCAGGAGTCCACTTGGGGAGCTCCTTCAGCCCTAATTTCCAGGCTTGCCTGCCTGGCTGCCTCTAAAATTCCTTCCTCAACCGCGGCGGCTAGATCATCGCGGATGGAAACAGAGGGATGAGGGGCGGAGGGTCCGGCAACAGGTGCCTTGGTCTTCTCCTTCGGAAAAGGGCTTGCCTCCCAGATCTGCAAAAAAATGGCAAAAGAGTCATCTTCTTGAGAACGCCACCACATCCTGGTATTAATTTCTTCTTGAAGGAGGAAAAAATATTCGAATAAAAAATCAGAGGCGATTCTTTCTTGTCCTATCAGCTTAGACGTGGCTAATAGACAAAGGGCCTCTAGCGCCTCAAGGTTACGGGTCACTTCTGAAGACAAATGGTTGTCCCATTGTGCCCAATTGGCTGGTCGATTATAGGTAGGTACCTCACCTGGACCACCCATCTCAATGTCGCCAATGTCGGCGTCGATGGTCTCAAAATGTGGACATTGGTAAGGAGTATTATTACCTGCCAGGTCCGTAAGCTCCACCGGAGCGTTGCCATCGGCGTAGGCTGGGAGATTCCAGCTGCTTGATGGCCAATTTCGACTGGGATCTTGATGGTAATCTGGGCCTCCACAGCTGCTGATTTGTGCCCTTCTCGGGCAATTTGGGCTTGCGCAAGGCATTCCTCTCAAGGCCTCGTTCGCACAGCACCACGGCAGCGTAATTGTTACGTCTCCAAGAGCGGCGGGGTCTACGGGGCCGTACTGGGGAGCTAGCTGTGGTTGGGACACCAAAGGAACAACATTCAGGTAGCCTCTGCTACCATGAAAGTGCTGCCCTGGGTCGTTGATGGTGCCGGAGGGCTCGGGGCCGGCAAGACCAGTGGGGCAGGCACGCGAGGAGTCTCCCTGGACGTTGTTATTGGGGGTAGAACCGGATACTCGAACACCAACGGAGGCGAGAGCAGCGACAACAGAAGCAAGGTCCATGCTGATTGTTATCCGGCAGAAAATCCCAGTCTATGAAGAAAATTGATGCGGATTATTCTAAATACATCTGAGTGTCCAAAACTGTCTGAAAAGATTTAAATAATCCAATTATGTAAAAATGTTTGGCCGATCTGGCCCGCGAGCGCGCGTCAGCGGCAAATGGCAATTCCAGCTAAAATAGCGGAACGCGGCGGATTTACGGGGAATGGACCGCGGAATCAAATCCGGCATATCAGAAATATATAGGAAATATCCTGAGACTGAGCTGCGAGGCGGCGATTCCGCCGAAGCAAAGAAAATGACCAAAATGTAGCCAATCTGGGCAGAATGTCTGAAAATCTGAGCAGATGGGGCTAGCTGCACTTACAGGGTAGTGGTACTGCTTGTCTCGATCTGTGTACGGCGTGTCATCGGGCATCCATTGGGGGGGCTGTGTGGCCGGGGGTATCAGGGGCAGGTGCTGCAGGTGGCTGTTGTGTGGGGTGTCCAGTCGCACGTGTTCGAGCCCTGGGGTGTGGCTGGTGTTCTGGTGTTTGGCCTGCGTATCTGCGCGTCAATTGCCGTATGCGTAGCGCTGTGACTCCTGTTTGACGATGTGTAGGGCGTCCTGGGGGTGCATGCCCCTGAAGGCCATCCATAGTCCCAACGCTTGTGTGGTGAGGCCGGACTCGAGTGCCTTGTGGAGGGGCAGGTCCGCAAGGTACCTGGTGAGGTGGATGTCGACCTTGGCGTCCACGACTGCCCAGATGTTGCGGGGCCGGATCGTACTGGGTGGCGGTGTGGCGGTGACGGCGTCTGCCATGGTGCGGAGTTCGATGTAGGAGGACGCCCCAAAGATGGTGGCCCCGGTGTGGTGTTCCACGTGGAGGCCGTCCGCGTGCCGGGTGATGCGCACGGCGGCGCAACCGACCGTGGGGGTGCTTTGCTGGGTGCCGGATGCGTCAGTGAAGTAGATGATGTCGGTGTCGCTGCGTATGGGTAGGCGGGCAATTGCTGTGGGGTGATAGACGTAGATGGGGTTCCCTTGGGCGGTTCTGGCGGTGATTTGCGTGGGTTGTAGTAGCGGCGCTGCATAGACGCCTATCCCCTGGGTGATGATGGCCTGGGCTCGTGGGGTGAGGCGGAGGAGGCCCCTGTCTGGGCGCCCCTGGGTGATATACGCGCACATCAGGTGGAAGAGGTATTTCGTATTGGGGTGGAACTTCTGGCACGTGATGGTCTGTCGCTGCTCCTTGTCGTCTCTGTCGCCGCGGAGGGTGGGGCATTTGTGCTGTAGGGGGCGCATGGGTGCCTCCTGACGTCCTGCGCGGTGTGGGTTGCAGCGGTCGTACTCTATGGCCACGCAGCGAGCACGAGACCCCCAACGACGGCGGCACGACGCAGGAGGAGCCCACCCCGTCAGCCAAAGGTTGGACACCACCCACCATCCTGCTACTAGCACCAAACGGCCACACACATGCTACCCGCACTGTCCAGCGACACCATGCCCCCTGGTGCATCCCCGAACACAATGCACCCGAGACCGATGTACCACCAGTCAGACACAGTGACCAGGGCATACCACGCACGTGCTGGCACTGCGGCCCGGCAGCCCTCAACACTCCGTGGCCCCTGCTACACCTCATCTCCACCAACTACCACACCCCCCCCGCCGCCGCCACCGCCGACCAGCAGGCATGGCTCTCCCCCTGGTTTCACACGGTACCCCCAGACCACCCGGCGCACGTAGCCTGGACCAGAACACCCAAGGCGACATGGACGTTGACCAACGAGCGGGCAGACCCGGACAGGGGTGCTGGCGCTGGAAGGCTTTGTACGCCGTGTCGATGTCCTTGGGCCCCGGCATGTCGCGCCCTGCCTTCGTGCTGTGCTGGCCATTGTGGGTCGGAAAGGAACGGGGCGTGGTGGGCGTCGCACTGGGCCATCATCCTCATCTGTGTTGGGGTGATATACACTATGGTGACGGTGGCCCCCACGAGGCGCAGGGTGTCCACCTCGCCTGCCGGGTGTCGGTGGATGTCGGTGTGCGTAGCCACGAGTGGCCCCTGTTGATCGCAGTGGTGGTTGGTCAAGATGGCGTGGGTTTGGTGCGGTAGGAGGAGTTGTAGCTGGGCCCAGATGCCAGTGCCCACGGGGGTGGAGACGCCGTGTTGCGCCAGTATCCACCAGGGGCAGGTGTTGCGGGCCATTTGCGCTTCTTTTATGCGTATGGCCGCCGCCTCGCGAACTTCAGGTTGGTGGTTGTGTGTCGACCTGTGTAGGAGGTGCGCTGCGTGCTTGGCATAGGCCATGTCGACCAGGGCGCCTGTATTGTCTCCGTAGTAGCGCCAGTGGGCCATCATGGCCTCCTTGGGGAAAGACGTGGGCCAGCCTCCGTGTTGTGCCCATGCCTTCGTCACTTGCTGTCGAGCGTGTCGTAGGGCGTCTTGGGGGCGCGGGAGGTGCAGAGCTTGGTACCCGATGGCCGCGTTGAGCACCGCTTCCATGAAGTACGCCAGGCCCTGCGTAGACAGGAGGTCCCCCCTGGCAATTTGGGGTAGCCGGGCGAGGCGCTCTTCCAGCTTGCTTGGGAGTGTGATGCCGTGGTGCCGCGTGGCCTGTGTGACTCCCAGGTGGACTGTGGTGTCTTCCAGGTGTAGGGGTTCGCCTTTCCGGATGTTGGGGGTGGGGGTTCTGGCGTCGCCCAGCCCGACCGATTTGCGGGGGTGCACTAGGAGCTGGTGGGCGTCCAGGTAGGTTGTGGTGAGTTGGAGAATGGCGGACGCTTGCTCGGTGGTCGTTGGTAGCCCTGCGTTCTCACGGTCGCGGTGGCGGGTGGCCGTAGTTAGGAGGTTGTCGTCCGCGAAGTTGATGAGGGGGGACCGTAGCGGGTATGGGGCGTACCCCGGGTATACCCGTGCTAGCTCGACTGCCAGTGGTAGGGTGACGAGGAGGTAGAGGAAGGGGCCTTCGGCGCCTCCCTGGGAGACCCTGCTGTCTTTGCCGGTCCAGGGGGTGAGGCCTGCGGCTGTGATGACGGCGTAGAATCGGGTCTGGATGTACCCGGTCATGAAAGATAGAAATGGGAGGCCCATGGCATCCCATACCTCCGTGAGGAGCCGGTGTGGGGCGTGGGGGAACGCGCCTTGGACATCGAGGGGGGCGATAATCATCTCCTTTATATATAGGGGTTCATGTCCAGTGCGGTGTCCTAGAGGAAGATGGCCTCGTGGGGGGACCTGCCGGCCATGGCTCCCCACATGCTGGCGGGCACGTGGGCGAAAACGGCCGGCGCGATGCGGCCTAGGATGAGTGTCCAGACCAGCTTGACCTCGTAGGTGGCGCAGACTATGGGCTGCCAGTTCCCTGGCTGCGCCCGGTCCCCCTTTTTGTAGAGGGGGCCGACCAGGTTGGCCCATTCAGGGGGGATGGGCGTGGCGCCCGTGACGATGTCCCACAGGCGGGCTGCCAGGCGGCGTTTGACGGGCAGGGTGAGGCGTTGGTACGCTTCGGCCGGCAAACCTTCGACGCCTAGCACGACCCCCTTCTTCAGGCGGTCTAGGGCGCGTTGCAGTTCTGAGATGCTGAAGGGGTCGTGTTCGATGGCGCGCCGCTGTTCCCGGTTGAAGACCCTGGGCACATGCTCGCGGATGGTGTTTCTGGTGTGGGGGTCGAGCTCGGGGAGCGCGTCTCCGTGTTGTGCCTGGAAGCTGCCCAAGAGTGCCTGGAGGACGGCGTCGGGGTCATTGGTGAGGCCTCCCTCGGGGGTGCGCACCGCGTGGATGGTACGGCGCCCCGTGTCCTCCAGGATGCGGCTGACGTACCGCAGGGACTTGTACGGCGGGTCGTTTCTGCCGTATCTTTCGCGTTCCTGGGCTGCGGCCGCTATGCGGTGGGCGTGCCATTCCTGGAGTTGGTGGCGGCGGGTGGTGAGGAGCGCACGGAGGTGGGCGTCCCAGTCTCGTGCCTCTGGTGTGCTGGGGCGTAGCAGGGTGGCGAGTTCCTCTTTCGTGGTCCAGATGTCATGGACGAGTTGTTGGAGGGTGAGGTCTGGTGGTGCTCCCGCGTGGCTGGTGTCACGCTCCATGCCGCATGCTTGTGCCGCCCGGCGCATGGCGGTGGTGAGTGTCGGTGCATCTGGGCGGCGCAGGATGGCGTGTAGTGACGCGTTCCCGTGGGGGGCCTGGCCACGGGACGCTGCGGTGACACGCACAGGCAAGCAGGCAGGCAAAGCACTGCGCTCACAGGGGCATCATTACGCTCGTGTCATGAGACAAAGCGTTTCAGGATCCTTGCCACTCTGAAACAAGGGAACAAAAGTATGTACAACAACACATCAGGATATGTACACATGGGGTTCAGACTGGACTGGGGTAAGGGCATCACAGGACAAGAGACACTCAGTCCCAACTCATATCCCAATCCCAGGTCCGACCCTCTCAGTGGCTGATGGGGGCGGGGGCTCAAACACAACCCATGCCCTGCTCAGTCGGGACCCTGAAACCCTGCCAATAGGGGGGGTGTCCCGCCCAGCCACAAACGAGTTCCTGGGGACCAAGGTGCACCAAGGCCAACTGACAATAGCTCCCCAAGGTCCCAACTCCCTTCTGAGCCAGAGAAATGGCCCCGCCATTATCCCCTAGGAGTTGGTAGCTGAAAATGGGCTGTTTCAGCCCAAACTGACATTAGCTCAAAAATCTCCAAACTTGACCCCTCATCCGGACCCGCCAGAGGTAGGGACGAGGCAACTGACCCTATGCCCTTTGAGTACGAACTCCCTGAAGCCCTCACCCAACCTGGTTCCCTCTGAGGTCCCGGCATCATGGCACCACGGGTTCGTCGAGTGGGGTCATGATGCCAAAATCACCAAAATTGGCATCGATCGCATGCGTGGCTCGCCCGGCCAGGGCAAGGCCAAGGGCACACAGGATAGGAGGCAGGACCTAGGACCTCTATCTGAGTGCACAACTTGAAATTGGGTCCGGGCTCCCCATTGGCAAAGAGATGTGGGGCCGCCAATTGACCACACGGGGGGGTGAAATTGGGGTCCCAAAAGGGGGTCATTTTGGCTGCTCGAAATGAGCCAAAATTCGGGGGTGCTCCCAATAGTATATCTCCACCCCGGCTTGGAGATCGGATCCGCCATTCCATAAGCAATCCACCGAGAGTCAAACAGAGACTCCCTTGCCCTTGCGGCCCAAAGATCTCCATGCCACTGGGCGTGGTGACAATCCCAATTGGGTCCACAAATGCCAAAATGGCAAAATCGTCCACACTCACTTTGGGCTAGCACCTTGACGAAGGTTGCTCCGCCTCGCCCACGTGGTGTGCGAGCCATGGGGACCAATGTCCATATCACCCATGTCATATATGGTCCATTGGTCCATGCGTCCGGCGTGCACGAGGGGGCTGAACATGGTGCACGGCGGGCGGAAAATGTGGAAAATTGCTCAAAATGGCCGAAAATGCGCACACTCATGGTTGGGGCAAATGAGGCACATGCCCAACTTGGACTGGAGTGTGCCATAGGATTGGTATCAAGTCATATGCGTCCAACATATCTTTTGGGCGTCGCCCAACCCCTCCGTTTTTTGGAATGGCAGGGTCGCCAAGTGAGCCCATGATTTGGGATAGTCCCAAATTGCCAACATGGCGGCCACGGTATGCCAAGCCCAAGAGGTCTTATTCGCCGGGTCCAAGATATGATGGGCACGAAAGTATGTACCCCCAGAACATACTTGGGTCATGATGTCAATTGAGCGCAACATTGAGATACACGGTCGCCACTTGACATCATGACGGGCCAAAAACAGCAAAATTGGCGAAAAGACACGCAAAAGTGCCTTCAAAAGTGCACAAATATATTATAATATCTTCGGCTTGGATTGAGTAATCGACCAATCCTTCCAATCACAATGACCCGACACCAATGACCTTCGATTCCACATATGTGCTCCACTTAGGGCGCTTTGGAAGGTCGCGTGCGCTGCCTCCCAAGTGGGCACACGGAAATATGGAATATTGCAAAAAACACACCTTGCTCGCAACGCATCGCTTCGAGAGCGCTCCACAAGCGTCCCTTTACGAAGGTTAGGCTTGCGAGTGTTGGTTGGGAGTACAATGAAGGGCCTCGTGCGATATGGGGTCCATTGGTGGGTTAGTCTTGGAATGGTGCACCCGCCAAATGGGCAGGCGATATGACACCAAATATGGCATACACCCCTACCCACGCCTTCTACACCCAACCTAGTGGCCTAGAATCAAAGTATGCCTATATTCTAATGTAACGTTGGTCCCTTAACACGCATGCAAGTGCTTTGTTCGGAAATCGACCTCCTTTCGGAAAGCCGAATTTTAGCATGCACGCAAAATATATTGCCAATATATATATGGAGATCATATATGCACTATCCGGGGAAGACAAGTGATATGCCCCGGATGTAGAGGCAAGCAAAGAGGGAGAAAACGCCGACTCAACATACTTCTACACGTACTTGGACGCCAAGTACGTGAAAAAGCGCACTTCTTGGAGAACACTCAAAATAAATAACCCTTTGGGTCTATGGAATTGGGATCCCTTGGCCTCGTCCTATGACTATGGGGGGCAAAACCTCATACACAGTGCCTATGAGGCAAGTTAGTTCGTCCTTGGGCGCTTGAACGCTCGTAACCCTTGTTATTCCACTTGGGGGTTCAAAGCGCCTTCGGCTGCCCAGATTTTCTGGGGAAAATCTGGGACGCGATCCGTTATATCAAGGAAAAAATTGCGGATCACTCGAAGACTGTTTCAGTCTTAACTTCAAGAAAGATTGTTCTACAGAATTATCTAATGCAGTCCACGCAACAGGCGACGACAGGCGGCGCGACTGCGGCAATTTCACGACAATTGAAAATCGCGGTAGAAATCGGGTATTCTACCGATTTCTAACCGCAAATCGACCAAGACAATAAAATTATGGTAATTCCACATCGACTTAATGGTTAGAAATCGGATTCCAGATTTCGCGGCTTAGAGAACAGGGATATCCCGCTGACAGCCGGTGTCAACGGCTTCCGCACGGGTGTGACGGCTCACAGGCCTCCGGGCCATGGGCCATAGGTTCTGGGTACCGCTTCACCCCCCTCCTTAGAGCAAACCCTCGGGGGGGCTCGATAACACCCAAGCATGGCCGCGGGTACCCAGGACCATCCCCTGAAGAGGGGGGGTGTCACATCCTCACTTCAGGCTGATTCGCAGGTTAGGCTGCCCCAATGTAGCTGTTAGTAACTGCTAGTATAGTATCAAGTATCAAGTCCCGGGTCCTGGCGGCGATTGTTCGGCATCCAAAGGACCCGTTAACCCATACCAGGCGCACCTGGTGCTGGCTGCGACGGTCACCACCACAGTGGCAGTGGCATACACGGCCAACATAGGCGTCACACGACGACCGAGGTGGTCCCACAGGTCGAAAGCGATCACAAAGATCCATCAGGCTACCCCAGGCTTCCCAAGGCCGCAGGCTGGGGGAGAGTCCCCACGGGTCCTTCCGGCCTTGGGCGCACCATGTCCATATCCACGACGCGAGTTCAGAGTGGTACAGCCGAACGAGCTCCTCCTTAAAGGATCGGGCATCAAGGCCGTCTTTTCCCTTGCCCCATTACCACGAGGGCCATGCATGGGGGAGTCCCCATGCAGTATGGGCGGAGGCGTCGACTCCTCAAACCACCAGTTTCCCAGGCAGACTGACCGAGGTCAGGACACCGGAGGCCGCCACCCGACTGCAAGTGCGTCTGCGAGTCGGTAGGCTCACACTGGGACTGACAGTGGCAGACCGCTGGGAGTGTAGTCAGGCAACTGGGCTTCCCGCCTGGCGCCATCGGGATCTCAGCACATCACAGCCACCAGGGCACACGGTATCACGGGCACTCAAACAGAAGAATCTGTACTTAGGTACTGGTCCAGGCTGGACCTTATGTAAGAGCATGTACACGGCGACTCAGGGCGTCTTCGTATTCCGATTCGTGTTCCTCCGCAGGAAAAACAGTCAACCGCGGTGATGGACTGACAACACTTAACATGCAGATGCACATATCCTGGGGGGGCAGAAAGATAAGCAATAAGCGGGGTAATAGGCGTGTAAACACACTCTGGACAGAGCGCCAAACCACGCCCCGGTTAGGATAAGGCATATGCAGGAGGGTGGACAGGAAAACGCCTGAGTTCAGGCCATATATAGTCTACAGACACACGTAGATGAAAGTGCTGCCCTGGGTCGTTGATGGTGCCGGAGGGCTCGGGGCTGGCAAGACCAGTGGGGCAGGCACGCGAGGAGTCTCCCTGGACGTTGTTATTGGGGGTAGAACCGGATACTCGAACACCAACGGAGGCGAGAGCAGCGACAACAGAAGCAAGGTCCATGCTGATTGTTATCCGGCAGAAAATCCCAGTCTATGAAGAAAATTGAGGCGGATTATTCTAAATACATCTGAGTGTCCAAAACTGTCTGAAAAGATTTAAATAATCCAATTATGTAAAAATGTTTGGCCGATCTGGCCCGCGAGCGCGCGTCAGCGGCAAATGGCGATTCCAGCTAAAATAGCGGAACGCGGCGGATTTACGGGAAATGGACCGCGGAATCAAATCCGGCATATCAGAAATATATAGGAAATATCCTGAGACTGAGCTGCGAGGCGGCGATTCCGCCGAAGCAGAGAAAATGACCAAAATGTAGCCAATCTGGGCAGAATGTCTGAAAATCTGAGCAGATGGGGCTAGCCGCACTTACACTCCCCCTCCAAAAACACACTGGGGTGTGTCGCTACGTCAACGAAGAACGTAGTGCGGGTAAGTCCCAGAAAAAAATAGAAATGTAGCCTCGATGGGGCGAAATCTGCTTGATCTGACCTGATTTGGGCTGAATTGGCACTGAATCAGGATGGATGAACCTGAAATGAAACAGAATGAGGAGTGACGAACAGTCCTCCGTGCAGTAAAACATTAGGTCAAGGGCTAAAAAGCATGTAAACGTATCGAGGATCGATACCAAACCATGCATTGGTTGAGAATGAGGTAGATTTTTGGTGGATTGAGTGGGGGAATCAAGAAATGGAGTGACATCTCAGCGCTCTGGCACAGTTTCGCTGTCGCGGGCACGCTACGGTGTCCTCGCCGAACTCTACATCGTGTTAATCCCGCTTTTCTCGTTCTGAAAAGTGCAGCATGTGCTTCAGATTAGACGCATCAGGTGGATGATCACAAGATTCAGCAAAATTGAGAATGAATTTGGGCAGAGATGAAGGAGATTAAACAAGCACAGAGTGGGAAAACAAATACAAATGAAGTCTACAGACCCTAAGTGCACCAATGAAGGTAGAGATGCTTTTCTGTGCACTTAGATCTAAACAGATCTTCGAGGCATCAGAGAAGATGACAAGGAAATCAAGTTGGCTAGGTTGAATTTAGGTTGATTTCCTAAGATGGAGGTGAATGAAGCAGAATGTCTGGAACTGAAACTACTAACACCTTCGTTTAGACTAAAGTTAATATATATTGTCGATTATCCAGCTCAATTGTGCTTTCCGGCACGTTGGTTCGCGAGCATCCAACAGATTCCGTGAAAATCTGGATCATGTGATGATGCATCATGATGCGACATGCTGGCCCTGGATCCTTGGCATGTAACGCACCGAAGGTTCGCTGCAGGCGCTTTACTGACAGTATATGACTGAGAGACACCGAGTAGTCCTTTATTTACAGTGGCGGCGGTGTCAATCGACTTGGACAAGGCCAATCTTTCGAATGAGTCCCACAAGACACTTGGATTCACCGTTTTCGACAGTTTCAGGTCGGATTGAGCTCACATTGGCGTGTGCCAAAAATACAACGAAGCTTACGGACTTCGGAGGTTGCTTTTAGAAGTCCCTAGAGCTCCTATCTGAAGGTTGTCTGAACAATTGACGTCTGGGTTTCGTACAACAGTGGCAGAATGATGGACAAACCTGAGGAATTCAAGGTAAATTTGAGGATCCTGGATCTGAATCTGGACTTTGGCGTCAGCATCACGGCAAATGAAGGTAAGATCTGAGTTCCTGGCGTCGCATCTGGTGCAGCCAGTACTACAGGGGGTGCCTGTAGGGGTGAATGTCGCTGGCCAGCGTTTTGATTATGTACATTTGCTTCCATCTGCACGAGTAGCCAAATTCCAAAGATGCACAGACCAACAGAGACAAGATTACCCCGAATCTGCCTGAATTAAGCCTGAGTTTGGTTTTTTCTGAACACGGCAGCACACTCCGTGGCTTTCGGCTTTCGACTTTCGATACGCTACCGAACGGAGACCAAAGAAAAATGATTGATTGACGTCAAATTATCAAACATTCGCAGTTCTCCACATCATGACATAAACAGAAAGAATGAACAGTGGATTGAGCAGAATGTGGTGGGATGGCTTCCTCAATTCGGCCAAGCACGAATACATGTGACCACCAACCTGTCTGGCCTGGCCCTCGTACGGCTTGGGCGCTGCAAATCAGCGGCCGAACTCGAAGCTTGGTCCTCATTTGGCTCCTGGGCTGGCCTGACCGCAGGAGGGGGGATCGACGGATCAGCCCTGGAATGTGGCTGCTGAGGGCCGTAAAAGGCTGGATCTCGATTCACCACAGGTCGTTTTCCGTCGCTCTCCACTTGTCTGTCTGGTTTCGACAGACAGTCTGTCAGGAGTACGCCAATTTCGGGGTGCTTCTTCAGGAAGTCGATGAACCCCTTGGTGTATCCATGGACAAAAGATTGGGCTGGTTCCCAGTTGTTGTGACTGGAATCAAAGCCCCTCCACTCACACAGAAATTCCCATTCGCCCTTGGCGTCACGTCTTGCTTCAACAATCCTCTTGAGTTCGTACTTCCCCCCTTCAATGACCCGATCAGACAAATGTTTCGCAGTCCAAAAAAGGGGTTTAACTCGATCCTTGGGGGAGGGGATCTCTCTCTTGAGGCGATCGCCCGAAACGTCAATTTCCCTGCTGACATCCACACGAATCCTCCACCTGTTCTCACCAAGACGCGCTGTAACAGCGAATGGCCCCTCCCACAAGGGAAGAAGCTTGTCATCTCCGTCCAGGGTGGTTTCGGATTTTCGAAGCCAAACTCGATCATCGACTTCAAAATTATGGGGGTTTTTTCGGCCTTGATTCTGGACCCAAAGCCAGTCAGCTTGATGCTTCTCGATTAATTTCGACACAGATTTATCTGCTCGTTGGACTTCGTCCAAAAACAGCGAAGCATCTTTACAGGGGCGAGGATTATTCAACGGCATGTTCCACCAACACTTCTTTCGTCCAAAGACAATTTCATTTGGAGAAAGGCCATGATACAAAGGCGTGTTGTGGTAACGGCGAAGCAATGCGAAGAGAACTTCCATCCAATGGAAATCCTTTTCACTCGCGAGCTCCTTACGAAGCATATTTATAATTGAGCGGCCGGCTCTTTCGCCAGGCAGCGCTCGATGCGAGTGGATTTCACATCGGAGGTGGTGGATTCCAAGGCGAGCACATAATTCTCTCCACCATTCGGAGGTGTACTCTTTGCCTGAATCCGTCACCACCTCGGATGGGACGTCCCAACCTCCCATCCAGGTCTGCGCGCATCATTTGGCGGCAGCCTTGCCAGTCATCGACTCAATGTTGCAAGGCAACACTTGAATGTAGCCGGAATGACGGCACTGAATAAGGAGCACACCATTGACCTTTTTATTGGTCCAATGGCACTCTTCGTCATCGAGTTCACCGAGATAGAAAAAATCACTGGTGACTCTGTTAAAGAGGCGCTCCGGAATAGAATGAGGCCTCAGATGGCCGTGCTTCTTCGCGCTGGGGGGCGTCGAGACAGCACATTGGGCACATCCGGCGGCTACTTTCATGCAGTGAGTATATAGCCGTGAGCCAAACAACCTATGTTTAATCATCGACCACAGTCGACGGCCATGTGCGTGGGGGGACTCCCATTTGTGCCACCAGTTTAACACTCGGGGGGCTAGGGCGTCTGGCACACACAATTTACCCTCCATCCACAGCTTCCCCCCATCCAACGAGTACTCAGAAAAAATCCCATCCCTGTGAGCATCTTTGGATTTGAGATTTCCAAAGACCTCTTTAAACATGGGATCCTGCAGATAATCGGACGTCCAGTCACGGATGATCAGGGAATCTTTAGGCAGGGGTGGAGCTTTGGCCGGATCTCGACGCTTAATGCCCTGGATCAACCGAAATCGACTTACTCGTCGGGTATAGTCAAACCGTTTCACACTCCCTGAGGAGGGATCGGTGACCTTTTCCACAACTTTCAGTGTTTTGGTGCAGATCTCATGAGCATGCGCCGGATCTGAGATGGCCGTGATGTCATGGCACGGTAATGCGTGCTGTTTAACAGCGCATTGCATGCATGCACGTCGAATGAGCTTTTTTTCTTCCTGATCCCATTCGATGATGACATGGCGGTCCTGCTCCGTACCATGGATGTTGGTACTTTGCAGCCCCTCTGAGGCGGGGTAAGCCCATCGGCTCAGAGCATCCGCTACCGTGTTATGTTTTCCAGGCAAATACGACACATGGAGGTCAAACAGAGAGAGAAATTCGTGCCATCTGGCCCGTCGACCAGCTGGGCTCGCGACAGTATCAATGTGTTCGGTGGCCCAATACTCCAGAGATCGATGATCCGTCAGGACCTCGACTCGATTGGTGCCAACCCACGATTGGTACTTTTTTAGAGCGCAAATTATGGCATACGTTTCTTGCTCACGTGGCGACCATTGCATTTGGCGTGGGGCTAGCTTCCGAGACCAAAATGCAAGAGGGTAATGATCACCGGTGGCTTCATCAACCTGTTCAAGGACAGCTCCTATCGCGTACCTAGATGCGTCGGTTCTAATGTAGAAGGGTCGGTCAAATTGGGGCACATGCAACGTGGCGACTTCGCAGAGGGCCGCCTTCAAGTGATGGAAGGCCTCCTCGCACTCGTCAGTCCACTTGACACGAACCTTTGAACCTGCCTTGCCCGCATCTCTCCCTACCTTCAATAATTCAGTGAGGGGGGCAACAAATTTGGCATAATTCGGCACAAAAGTGTGGTAAAAATTGCAACAACCCAGGAATCCTCTCAACTCCGTGATCGTCTCAGGGCGCTTCCACTTCTGAATAGCGACGAGCTTCCCTGGACTGGGTCGTCGGGTGCCATTCTCTAGGAGAGAACCACAAAATTCGACTGATTTTAAAAATAAATTTCCCTTCTTTGGCCCACAAATCAGCTGATTGGCGTCAAGAATGTCCAAAACTTGGTTCAGCTGCTTCTCATGTAGGGCCACCAGCTCGGCTTCGGTCAGTCCCTCCCCCTCCGTCGCGATGATTATGTCATCTATGTACACACTCACGAAGGCACGAAGCTCAGGATGGGCCGTAAAAAGCACATCCTCCATCATTCTTTGAAAAAATGAGGGGGCGTTCTTCAGGCCCATGGGCATGACGGTCCACTGGACTGGGCCACATGGCGTGCACATACAGGTGAGAGGTCGGCTGTCCTTCCTCAACGGCATTTGGTGAAAGCCGTGACGGAGATCCAGCACAGAAAACAAACGACCTCTTGCCCTCTTGGCGATTTCCTCCTCAATGAGGGGCAGGGGGTGTGAATCCGCCTTGGTTTCGGCGTTGAGATTGCGAAAATCAACAACCATCCGCCAACCATCAATAGTGTTCTGGTCTGCAGGCGGCGGCTTTGGGACTGTGAAGGGTGCACAGCACCATTCGCTGGTCATACAACCCTCAAGCCAACCAAATTCCCTGAGATTTCTCTCGATGATTTTTCTGAGTATCTCATGTTTGTGTCCATGATTTTCATAAGGGCGCTGTTTTTTTGCCTTGTACCCTTCACGAAGCTCGATGAAGGCTTCACCGCACTGTCCACGGACAGGGGGGTCTTTGATCAACTTCCCTGAAAGGGTTGTGTCCTTCCGTTCCTCAAAAATCTTTTCTCTTGACTTGGAACACAATTCAGTGTCCACCTGATCGCCAGGAATTACTGTCGAAAAAACTTTGGCGACTTCTTCGGCCTTGGCAGGAAGAATCTTCTTACGGATGTCCCTAAACAGGTCCGTATCAACTGCCTCTTGAAGATAGGTGGGTCGTGTGTCGAAATCCCAGGGATTCTCTTCGTGATCCAGCTCCTCGAAAGGATCCATGAAAGCTTCCACAGGGGGTTTTTCATAAAAAACTCTGAATTTGCGGCGCAATTTGGAATTTTTCTTCGCCCGTGCACTGAAGATTCTTTTTGCTGTCGATCGTATTGGGGAAGAGGGAGACGAGGCGGATCCATTGGACGTTGGATCACCTTGGGTATCTGACGGACAAAAATCAGAAAAAAAAGATTCATCATCAGTACCACGCTCAACCTCAGATTCAGACCCAACACAAGAATCAGTACCAGAATCAGCAGAATTAGAGTCAGAAAGCTTTCCATCCACCAGGAATGCAAGCGAACTCCAGGACCGCTGTGGCAGGGGACCTGTGTCGTCCCTGGCATACAGCTTAATCTTCCTGGGAAGTTCGATGTAATCTACACAAATGTCTTGTAATTCCTGAAACCAAGGCTTGTCGTCCCACAAGGGCACAACTAAAATTGCCTGGGTTTTATCTTGCTTGATTTTGTGGATGACCTGCTGGATTAAGTGAAACGGAGGATTAATCCACAACTTCTTGTCCCATTTATGGGTCCAAGCGTCGCTAAAGTGCTTGTCAAAGCGCTTGTTCTTACGGTTAGCAAAAGCATCATACTGTGGCCAAAAGGAATGGTGTTCATGAAAATATTCACAAATTGCATCGCGCCATTTGTCGACAACTCTGTAGGATGAAGAGTGCCAGCGCGAAGGACGTCGTGGCTGGGAGTCCCTACGAAGACATTCTAACTCTTGGGAGTAATCGGCACTCCCATTCACCTCTGCAATGGGGACATCTTCACCAAATTTTGGTGTAACCTTTTGCTTCAAAAATTCTTCTGCACTTTTAAACCCTGCGTGCAAAAAACGAAATTCAGGACGCTCCAAGGGACCTGACTCCAGCAAAAAACAACGAGCGCTACGGGCGCTACCCTGTTCTTGCGGAGCCAAGGATGGCCCAAATAAAGGTCATACTTTATGTCGGCACGATAGAAGTAGTCATCCTTAAGGACAACTTCCTCCACATTACCTTCTCCCCAAAGGTCTTGAGCGACCAAATGAGTCGATATATAACAACCGCGTTGCCCACCTGCGAGAGAATGTCCAGAAACTCCCTCGGAGGTAACAGGATGAGGCGATTCAAACACGCAGTCGTCGGGTAAGAAAGAATTGGATTGGAGATTTACCTCTGATCCATTGTCACACAAACAAGTGGCGAGGTGGAAATTTCCCTTGCAATCAGAGACCCACAGCTTTGTGACAAACTGACGGGCCCTGTGCTTGGACTGTACACCAACCTCGTCCACTACAACAGAAGGATCCGCTGCCGGATCCAGGGGAGAGGAGACAAGCGACCCTACATCAAGTAATGGTCGATCAGGAATCTGGGGATCATGCCTGAAATCGCCTGGGGAGGGGCGATTTTCGTGGCTCCCCTAGGCGTTCTGACCTCCAGTGGCTGCGTTAACATTGTGAACACAGCCTGATTCGTCGATCCACTCATCTTGGAACGGATCATCTGCTGGATTCAGGGCATTTTCGACATAATCTCGATCCGCATCGGACACCTGATCTGCACCTGACACCTGATCCACACGATGGTTGCCCTTTCCACGTCCACGGCCACGGCCGCCGGATGATGGACCACCACCGTCGCCACGCCCTCTGCCCTTACCAGAGAAAGGGGTTCCTGAAGGATTTCCCTTACCTTTACCCTGTGATCCTGGAGCATTTCCTTTGTTTGTACCGGATTGAGGGGTTTGGCCTGGATTTCGATTTCCGCCTCCGGCGTTGCCATTGGGACTTGTCTGGCCGTTTGGCTGCCCACCGGAGCCGGATGGCGTCCGATTTCCTTTGCCTTGGGACCCGCCAGGGCCTCCAGTATTTTTGTTTCCACCGGAGGGGGTCGGATTACCTTTTCCCCCCTTTCCACCATGCACCTGTCTGTCATTCCTGTCTGAATTCTGCGAATTACTGACATTTTCACCAATCACCTTGTGATCGTAAGCAGACCATCGGTGATTACCAGTAGAATGCGTCTTAGCTCGGTTCGTAGAACCTAGAAGAAGGCAGATGCTACCATGATCCTGAACATTCCGGGTGTCATTCACCTTTTTGTTGCCCTTTTGGGCCCCATTTTGGGTGTTTTGCTGGGTATTCTTGTTTCCCCCAAGACCCTCATGGAAATTTTGATTGGCGGCGTCAGCGAGCCGCTCAACCTCTTCCCACAGTTCCTGCGGGGTGAACGAAAACACCCAGTTCTTGGCCTTCAGGCGATGGCCGTGGAAACCTACTCCCCTATTGAGGACTTGGACAAACAAGTCCCGATCCTCGTGTTCATTAAACTTGATTTTCCACGTGTTTTCAGTGAATTTCACCTTGGTAAACGACGTGGGGGAACACTTTTGAAGTGATTCCCTGACGGAAAACCTGTTGGCCGAGGCATCGAAGCCATCGACCTCCGCCCACCAGGTCTTGACCTTTTCTTCGGATTGTTTATTCCGAAGGGTGGCGGCAGTCTCGGAGGGGATTTTGTCAAAAATCAAATTTTTCAGCTCGGCACTAGAAAATTTTTCGCCTGAATGTTCAGATTCTTCCACTAAGTTCCAGAAGCGCTGTCTCTTGTCTTGCACTTCGTGCAAGATTAATCGCGAGAATGAAGGAAAATTCTTCAACATCTGGTGGTAATGGTCCTCTGGCAGTCGGGATCCACGTACCTCCAACTGTTCCCACACCTCATCAAAGGTAAGGGGGGAACTTGAATCCTCACGATCACTCCAGGTCCTGAGCCAAGTGTTGGCCGGCGCTCCCTCAAGGCAGTCCAAGAGGGCCATCAGGAACTGATCATCCTGAAGCTTTTGAGTCTTAACCCACAATTTAAATTCCCGTTGGAACTGAGGCCAACGTCTGGGGTTTCCATTATACTTCGGTTGCTTGGCAACCTGACGAAGTCGCAATGAAGTAGGATTTAGAAGTGAATCCAGCCCAACACCGGCCGTGATGGCAGACACCTTGGCGGCATCATTAGCCACACCAGCTCCGGCGAGGGTCTGGGCGAGCAACATCTGGGCTAATGCATTGGAATCAGCAGCAGGAAGGGCAGTACGGGAGGCAGTTCGCTTGGCATTCTGAGCCTCAGTCCTAGCCTTCGCCGACCTACTCTGAGATCGAGAGATTGTAACCCTTTCCTTTAGCTTAGTCCTGCTGATCCTTGCATCGGTGGTCTTAGAGTCCACCGAAGGAGCAATCGAAAAAATTTCTGTCGCCTCCTCCGACGGTTCTGTTGTTTGTTCCACCGATGATGCGCCCTCAGACCGCATGTGTGTCTTGAAAAGATCTTTAATTCCCAGCGTCTGAATGATGAGTTGCATTTGATCTTTGAGCAATTGGAGTTCAGTATCTCGCTGTAATCTGCAAGAGCAGTCGGCAGGACAGTACATACCGTGTCCTGAAGGGCCTGAGCAGGCTGTCGGACCGCTAATCTCAGTGGTCCGCAGCCAGGAGTCCACTTGGGGAGGTCCTTCAGCCCTAATTTCCAGGCTTGCCTGCCTGGCTGCCTCTAAAATTCCTTCCTCAACCGCGGCGGCTAGATCGTCGCGGATGGAAACAGGGGGATGAGGGGCGGAGGGCCCGGCAACAGGTGCCTTGGTCTTCTCCTTCGGGAAGGGGCTTGCCTCCCAGATCTGCAAAAAAATGGCAAAAGAGTCATCTTCTTGAGAACGCCACCACATCCTGGTATTAATTTCTTCTTGAAGGAGGAAAAAATATTCGAATAAAAAATCAGAGGCGATTCTTTCTTGTCCTATCAGCTTAGACGTGGCTAATAGACAAAGGGCCTCAAGCGCCTCAAGGTTACGGGTCACTTCTGAAGACAAATGGTTGTCCCATTGTGCCCAAGAGGCTGGTCGATTATAGGTAGGTACCTCACCTGGACAACCCATCTCAATGTCGTCAATGTCGGCGTCGATGGTCTCAAAATGTGGACATTGGTAAGGAGTATTAGTACCTGCCAGGTCCGTAAGCTCCACCGGAGCGTTGCCATCGGCGTAGGCTGGGAGATTCCAGCTGCTTGATGGCCAATTTCGACTGGGATCTTGATGGTAATCTGGGCCTCCACAGCTGCTGATTTGTGCCCTTCTTGGGCAGCTTGGGCTTGCGCAAGGCATTCCTCTCAAGGCCTCGTTCGCACAGCACCACGGCAGCGTAATTGTTACGTCTCCAGGAGCGGCGGGGTCTACGGGGCCGTACTGGGGAGCTAGCTGTGGTTGGGACACCAAAGGAACAACATTCAGGTAGCCTCTGCTACCATGAAAGTGCTGCCCTGGGTCGTTGATGGGGCCGGAGGGCTCGGGGCCGGCAAGACCAGTGGGGCAGGCACGCGAGGAGTCTCCCTGGACGTTGTTATTGGGGGTAGAACCGGATACTCGAACACCAACGGAGGCGAGAGCAGCGACAACAGAAGCAAGGTCCATGCTGATTGTTATCCGGCAGAAAATCCCAGTCTATGAAGAAAGTTGAGGCGGATTATTCTAAATACATCTGAGTGTCCAAAACTGTCTGAAAAGATTTAAATAATCCAATTATGTAAAAATGTTTGGCCGATCTGGCCCGCGAGCGCGCGTCAGCGGCAAATGGCGATTCCAGCTAAAATAGCGGAACGCGGCGGATTTACGGGAAATGGACCGCGGAATCAAATCCGGCATATCAGAAATATATAGGAAATATCCTGAGACTGAGCTGCGAGGCGGCGATTCCGCCGAAGCAAAGAAAATGACCAAAATGTAGCCAATCTGGGCAGAATGTCTGAAAATCTGAGCAGATGGGGCTAGCCGCACTTACAGTAGACTGGTCTGGATCCCGCAAGTGCCATGGGACCAGACCACACACCAAAAAAATCGGAATGCCGATGACAGCGGCATCCGTTGCGCAACGTCGTATGGGCTTCAAGGCCCTAAGAGCTCAGAAAATGTAAAGGTCAGTCGCCCTGCCTGGTTTCCCAAGGATTCAGCAGGTGGGGAGTGACGAGTAGGAGTTGAAGAGAGGGGCCATCCTCCCTTGGATTCAGCAGGGGGGGTATATGGCCACTCTGATGGCAGGTCACCGGAAGATGGAAGAGAGCAAGCAAGTGAGGGACGATCCGTCCACCTCACAAGCGCTCAAACTGCATCAGAGGAGAGCTCAGGGCACTGATCAGGCGCCCCTGGCTGCAATCGCCCGGGTGAGTGCTGCCAAGTCCGAGACATGGATCTTGGTCTTGTGCTTGCGGATGTAGTCCATGAAGGGAGTATTAATCCGCGGCACGAACGAGGAGACGGGTTCCCGGGTGTCGTGGGACGGCCCATAGCCTCGCCAACGAACCTTGAACTCCAGGCCTTAGGGTGCCGAGGCGCTCAGACACTGGGCAAGGATCTTCTCGACTGTATAGTCGTCCTGCTCAGCATAGTCGTCGTCCGAATCGGCCTCATGTGCGGCATAGTTCAGGGACGACTGTTCGCCACGGAGGTCGGGTTCCCGCACACGGAGTTGACTCTCGTGGCGCTCCCGGAACTGTCCGTGACCCACCTTGATGCGGTAGGTGTCCTCACCAATCCTGCGAACCACCTCTCCGCGTGTGAACCAGGTTTTGGTGCAGTGGGTGCCCATAGGGCGGGGTCTGATCACCCACACCGGGTCTCTCACGATGAACTTTTGCGCTGTCGAGCTTGGGGCGGACTTCTGACGCTCAGCATGCTCCTTCTCGAGCTGCTGGCGGATATCCCGCGCCTTTGCCTCTTGCCGCGCAAAGAATTCCTTGGCGTCCCTGGCCATACCATCACCAGACAAGGGAAGTCTCCGACCCAGGGGGTCCCTGCCGAACAGAATCTGGTGAGGGGACAAACCACCCGGAGTGGGGGTGTCATGATGGGCCTTCAGAGCAGGCCACATCTCCTGAAACCAGTTCCGACGTGGATCGGTGATGTGAATCTTGCGCAGCTTCTTGAACAGCTGCCGTCCAGCCACTTCAGCCCGGCAATTGGACCGGCTGAGATAGGCGACGCTCTTGGCGTGACGTATTCCCATGAGGGAACACATGGCCTTGAACCAGCCACCACTAAACTGGGGCCCTCGGTCACTGCAAATGGTGCGGGGGATGCCAAAGACGGTCAGCCAATGACGAATCATCATGACTGCCACTTCGTTGGCAAGCAACCCCTTTTTGCGTGCCGGAACCGCTACTACACAAAGGACCACACAGTCAAAGGTCTCCTTGCCAATGTGCACTTCGGGCATGGAGAAGACGTCCATGGCCACGCTCTCCATGGGCTGGTCAGGAACCGGGGTCCATTGGGCTTCCCCCTTGACGTTCCGGTTATCAGGATTGCAGGCCTGACAGACCGAGCAACCCTTCCTGACCTTCTTGATGGCGGTGTAGAGATTGATCTGGTCGATCTCAAACCGGCGCTGCATGTCCAGGGCTTGCTTCTTGACCCCTGGGTGCAGCATGTGGTGGTGCCAAGCTTCACACAGCTCGAGCACCCGGGACTCCGGGACCAGCAGCTTACCATTCCAGTAAAGCTTGCCATCCTCTTCGGTCAGCTTCTTTGGCCACTTCTGCCCGTCATCAGGGTCGGTGACAGCCCTATACTCGGCCGCAAAGGCCTCGGACTTGGCGTAGTCGTCGGTCCAATCGTCCTGGAGGCAAGATTCAGGGAAGGGGTGCTTATCGGACTCAGCTCCATCAGGGGCGAGTACTCTGACCGCTCTGCCCATCCTCGTTCCGAGGGGGGCATCCGCAGCCATGACGACGAAGCATTTAACACCCTCCTCCTCCATCAGGCGCTCCATTTCAATGATCCTCTTGGCTTCAGCGGTCTCAGCCTCATCGCCATGGGCCGAGACATCCGTCATGCCCTTGCTGGCGGGATAGGCCCACCTACTGAGACAGTCCGCCACGGTGTTGTCCTTGCCAGGAACATACACAACCTTGAGGTCGAACTTGGCCAAGGTCCCATGCCATCTTGCCCGTCGGGAGGCGGGACCTGAGGGGGTGTCCACGTGCTCCTTGTGCCACGACTGCAGACTCTGATGGTCGGTGCAGACGGTGACGGGATGGAGGGCTATGTACCCAGCCCATTTCCTGAGAGCCATGACGATGGCATACGCCTCCTTTTCTCGGGGCGTCCACGTCCGTCTCTGGCCTTCCGCCAGGACTCGGCTCCAGAAGGCCACGGGCACGTGCCTCCCATCGTCAAGCACTTGCTCCAACACAGCGCCAACGGCGTAGTCGGAAGGGTCGGTGCGCAGGACGAACCCTCGGTCAGGATCCACGAGGTGCAGACCCACTGCGGATAGCAGTGCCTGCTTCATCCCCTCAAAGGCACGGTCGGACTCATCATTCCAGACAAGAGCCTTCTTGGACCCCTTCTTGGTCTCCTCACGGTTGCTCTTGAGCATGGTTGTCATGGGGGCTGCATACTCGGCATACATCTTGATATACCCCGAGTAGTAGTTGCCGAACCCCAGATACGCGCGTAGCTCAGAGACCGTTTTGGGCTTTTCCCAGTGCTCAATCGCAGCCACCCTGCCAGGTATGGGCTTTCGCTGCCCGTTCCCAACTACGTGGCCAGCTAAGACCACCTCGCTTACCGCAATGGTGGCCTTGTCACTGCTGCCCGTGAGTTTGTGCCGAACCAGAAGGTCCAGCACTCGAGTGACATCCCTCTCATGTGCCTCCAGGAGCTCCTCGTAGCTCATACTGGGGTCCCTGGACGCGATGATCACGTCGTCAACGAAGGGGTCCCCACAGTCACGCACCGGCTCAAGAGTGTTCTCTAGCATCCGCTGAAAAGCCGCATTGCCGTTGGTAACGCCCATAGGCATCACCTTCCACTGGAGAGGTCCAAGTGGGGTGCTCATGGCTGTGCAGGCACGGGACTCCTCGGCGAGAGGCATCTGATGATAACCATGTTTCAGGTCAATCACCGTGAAGATCCTCCGCCGGTGTTGTTTTTGCAGCATGTCCTCAATGAGGGGCAGCGTATAGCTGTCGTGCTGCGTTTGGGCGTTTAGGCCGCGGTAGTCGACCACGAGCCGCCACTCACCGGCCACCTTCTTGGGGACGACGAAGCACGGAGAGGCCCATTCGGAGTGGCACGGCTCGGGCCAGCCTCTCTCGATGAAGTCACGGAGGATCTTCTCCATGGCCTCCTTCCTCTCGCCCCTCAGGGCAAACTCCCGGTGCCGATACACACGGGGGTCCTCCTTCAGTTGTATCTTGGCCTCGCCATACGGTCCACGCACCGGTGGGGGAAACACAGGTTTTCAGCTGAAGAAGGTGTCACCATACTTGTGCTTCAGCCTGGCCCTCAATGCCTGGATCTTGGGGCAATCATCGGACTCCGCCTTGGCTTTTCCGGGCACCTGGACCACTGAACTTACTTGAGGGGTAGCGACCCCGCTCAGTTTCGGCTCAGGTGGTCTTCCCAGGTGGCCCAAGGGGCCATCTCTGGTCTTGCCTCGGAATAGATCGCCGTAGGTGGGTGGGTTACCGCCGATAGGCTCGTCCTGGCTGGACATGTGGTCCAGCACCCTCTGCACGAAGGTGTTCCCGTCATAGGAACCAAAGACGATCGAGTCCACTTCCCACCAGGCTTTGTCCTGGCCCTTGCCCTCACGCTGGCCTTCCCAGTCGTGAAAGGGCTGATCCATATACTCCTGAACCAGATCCAACTCCTCTTCTGTGAGGGGGTCTTCCGATTCTCCGATGTCAACAGGGGAAACCGCAAAGCATTGCCGCCATGGCTCCACTATGATGCGGTTGACACACACGAAGTCCGTGGTGTCGGCCTGATCAAGGCCCCCATCCACATAGTGGAATTCTGTTGGCCATCTCTGGGGTGGCATGGGCTGTCCCTTAGCGTCCTGATAGACACTCTCTCCAGCCGGTAGGACGACCTTGTTTAAGGTCATGTTGGTCAATGAGACCACCCAATGTCGGGTACTTTCCTCCTCGGTGCATCCCATAGGAACAACCAGCACTGCCTTGGAGCGGTCCTTGCGAATCTTCGATATCGCCCTTGGGATGTCCCATCGGGGGCAATGGATCCACATCAAACCCTGATGCGGACCCCAGTGCTTCTTCCACGCAGAGTCCTGGGCGCTCCAGTACTTCTCACAAACCCGAAGATGGGCGGAGGTTCCTGAAGAGAACGCATACAGGGCCTGATCCGAAGCTCTCAGGTCCGCAACTACTCGGCTCGCCACTTCCGGCATTACGCCGTACTCCTGGTTTGCTGGCCCAGTTGGCTCAGTGCCCAGCGCAGCCCCTTCGAGCTGATTGCGTTCCGGGTGGATCCATTGGCATTCGACATGGTGCTCAGGTGACGAATGCCACGAGAGCTGGTCGTCCTGGTACAGGGTCATTGAAGCCTTGGCCGGGAGAAAGCCGGAGTCCGTCTCCATCATGAAGTCGTACCCAACGATCATGTCCCAGTCCATCTCGGCCTCGTAGAAGCGACCTTGCAGGAGGATTTCCTTGCCGAGGTCCCGGCGGCTCAGCTCACGGTGGTTCACGAACTGCAGCCCAATGGCCGCTTCCTTCGTGCCTCCCAACATGTACTGGCCGTTCGCCACCTTCAGCCTGACAGGTTTCTGACTGTCGGTCAAACACTCAGGCGGAAGTAGGCCAGCCCTGACCAAGCTGACCTGAGCTCCCGTGTCGACCAACACGTCGAAGACCTTCTCCACTTCCCCGCATAAGGCACGGACCTTAAGATGCAACTGCCGCTCACGCCCCGGTCGGCGCACGGCGTGCAAGCTCAGGATCTCCGGCCGTTCCAGAAGCTCAACAAGCGACTGGTGCAGGTCTGGACAATGGGCTCAGGCTTCCCCATCTGCAGCATCCAGCTGCGGTCCGGGTGATCCTCCGATACTCTCGGATAGATCTTGAAGCACATCAAATACATTCTTGGTCGCGAAGGATGGACGGGTGCAAGGGTTCGTGCCATCACTGGCCCTCACCCCGCCACCGCGACTGTCTTTCGCATTGGGCGCCGGACCGGGCCTTCCGCCCGCGGCAGTCCCTTTGTGCTTTCCGACTCCCGACTGGGATGGTGTGGCGCTTCCCACGACACTATCCTGCGGCCGCCCTAGCTGGGGCCCTTGGCTGCAGGGGCTCCGCTAGGGGGCGTCGGTTGTGGAAGTAGGGGTATTCTCCTCCGCATCAACCTCGTTGACACCCTTCTTCCTTCCCCTATTCCTAGGCTTCTTGTCCTTGTTCTTGTCGTTCTCTTTGTTCTCCTTGTTCTTGTCGTCCGACCTCGGGACCCAGTTCCTCTTGATCTCCTGGATCTCCTTGGCCAACTCGGTCCCCACCAACATCAGCTTGGAGAGCTCGTCCTTGTCGACCTCCACTTTGGCTTCCCGGATACCCGTGGGTGCACGCTTCCTCGACCCGTGCGCCTTCTTGTAGGCCTCCGTGTCGGCCTGGTGAATGGGTCATGTTCGGTGGTCATGGTTGAAGCCTTTCTTCCTCCCATAACACACGAAACAGCCCTGAGGGTGAGCTCGTATGAACTCCCCAAAGGACAGCGGAGGGTTGCCAATGCGGCGGGGGTCCCTCTTCTCCTTCTTCTTCCGACCCGGCTGCAGGGGCTTCCAGCTCCCCCGGTTGCTCCCCGCGCTCAGGTTGTTGGCCACGAAGGCACAAACGGCCATCTCGGCGGGCTCATCGTCGTCGTCATCGTCGACGAGAGCTTCATCGCCATCGGCTCCTGCCTGGTCCATGGCAGCTTCCCGGCCAGGTCCCTCGCCAACGTAGTTGACGTCGCGGTCGCCGGGCCTCAACCCGCGGGTGTGGTGGAGGTTCCGGTACTCCTTGAGTACTTCCTCTCCAACCCACTCCAGGATCTCGTCGCAGCTCATCCGCGCCGGGGTGGCCTGCAGACGGATGGTCCGGCCGCTCACGTCACACTCATCAAGGCGCCACATCGCGGTGTTCTCGCGATCGCCCGTGATGGTGATGAGGAGAGCGTTCCGCAGGGAGTGCCGTTTGACATCCCGGGCCGCGTTCCTCCTTGCCCAAGCCACCACGTTCGAATGATACTCATTGGGGAGCATCATCTTGACCGTGTGGTTGGACTTGGCCCTCTTGGCTTCCTCCTTGGTGACTCTCTTGATCCATGCTTCCGGCAACATGGAGAGCAGGCGAGCCTGCTCGTCACCCTCGTTCCAGTCCTCCACGTTGCGGCAGAAGAGTGTGTATTGCCCTCGGAAGTCTCGCCAGTCCCGTAGGCGGATCTCCCGTCCATCATGCTGAGACTTGATGGACTTCCACCGCTTGGCAGCCACCTGCGGACCATCCACCCGCTCCTGCTCGTTGAGCCACTTCTTGGCTGCCTTGAGGGTCTTGATTTTCCGCTCCTTGGTCGCCACGAAGTATAGCTCTTGGAGCACCTCCGGCAGGCGGTACCTGAACCGTCTCCGCATCTGCGGGATCCATGTCCTCAGTGACGGTCACCCCCCAATCGTCCAGCTTCTCCAAGAAGCGGTCGAGGTTGAGGGGGTTGCCATCGTACATGGGGGGCTTGATGTCCTTCAGGTCTTCCCACACGGCGGCATCCGCGGCCTTAGAGACCATGGACGCCGGCCGCGAGGTCGACCGAGGTTCCCATCGGCCTCTCCCACGGACTCCCACGGCCGCCACTTTCATCTCCTCCCCGGTATCGGCGTGGCTACGCCGTGGTTCCTCCATGTACGCTGAACCTAGATGTTCACGCCGTACTCCTTCCATGTACGCCTCCTCATCACGGCGCCGGCGGCTGCGTTCAGCGGCCTCCCGTCGTACACCACGCGGCGGGGAAATGTCGAACTCCTCCAGGTCCAGGTCCAGGTCCTCACCTCCGCCGACATCCCACTCTACGACTCCTCTGGGGACCTCATCCCTGAGTCCACCATAACGTCCACCAGCCATTTGGATTGGCTCCGGGGCTGGTGCGGGGCGTCGAGGGCGTACCGGTGTCCGCGGTGGAGCACGGCGGTTGTGGTACTCCGCGCTGAGCCACTCATCACGCCAATCCTCACTGCCACTGCCGGGCGGCACGTGCTTGTTGCGGCGGCCCGCACTGTGGTGAGAGGGGGCGCTGAGAGAGGGGCCACTGGCGCTGGGGCGACTCCTGGGGGCTCCGCCGGGCGCGTGGGTTCTGCCTGGACCTGGTCCGGGTCCCCAGCCGTCGTCCGACGAGCCTGACTCCAGGGGTGGGTGGTCGCTGCCGACGCTCCCACAGCCTTCCAGAACGTCCAACCTCTGTTGCAGGCTGCTGATGACCCTGTTCAGCTGCCTGGTCTCGCCCTTGGCGATGTCCAGCTGCCTCTGGGTGGCGGTGGCGACCTTGGTGCTCTTGACCATCTCGATCTTGGCGATGTCCAGCTCCTTCTGTGCGCGCGCAGCGACCCTGGCGATGCGAGTCATCTCGCCCTTGCCCGTGTCTACCTCGCGCTCGATGGACTGGACCCTCCTGCAGAGGTGGACGATCCACCGCCAGGTGGAATCCGGGTCGCCGTTCCCTGGTGGGTCGTCGGGGTCCCCAGGGGGTCCTCCAGGAGGGCCTCCGCCGGGTCCGCCCGGTGGTCCGCCTCCGGGGGTCCACTTGGTGGGCGTCCTCCAGGGGGTCCTGAGGGTCCTCCGCCAGGGGGTCCCGGTGGGTCTCCGCCGGGTCGCCTCGGTTGGTCCGAGGATGGGGGCTTCTTCGTGTAGTCGAAGTCCATGTCATCATCCTCGTCCATGTCGCCCCACCTGGGCGTCTCGGTCCCGCACGCGGAAGACTCCGAGCTCCGGTAGGGAGGAGGGAGATCCTCACTCTCACCCTCCGGCTCCATGGGGACGTCTCCGCCTCCTCCGCCAGCCACTCCTCGGCGAGGTCGGCGGCCTCGTTCATCCCTGTCGCTGGCGGTGAAGAAGGGGTCGGAGTCCTGGGGGTGTCCGCCCGCTGGCCTCCGTGACCTCTCGGAGGTCTTCCCCTTACCCTTCCTCCGTCGGTAGGCAGCGGGGCCACTGCTCCCACTGCTGCCCGTGTCAACCTCCTCCGGATCCAGCGCCATCTTGGAGGAGGCGTCCCCTTCGAAAAGCTTTCGAACGGTCTCCACTCGGGATCCTCCCGGGGGAGTCTCGCGGCGGAGCTTGGCCTCTGCCTCCTCCATTGCGGCGGCGGTGGCTGCGGCAGCTCGCCTTTCGGCCTCCTCCCGGGCACGAGCCGCCTCGGCTTCCCGGGTCTGCTGCAGCCGAGCCTTCTCCGCTTCCAAGGCTGCCAGATCCGCCTCCGTCTTGGCCCTCTCCTCAGCGACCTTCCGTCGCGCGGCCTCGATGGCGTCCTTCTTGGCGGCGTCCGCCTGGGCCTTAGCCGTCGCCTCGGCGTGGGCCCTTTCCTCAGCCTCCTTCTTTGCCCTCTCTTGGGCAAGCGCCTCTTCCAGCGCCTTCACCTCGGCCTCCTTGCAGGCAATGGCCTCCTGGGTCAGGTGGGCTTCCTCGGCGGCTGCCGCCACCTCACCCGTGATCCGGGCAGTCGCTGCCTCATGGGCGGCCGCAGCTCTGAGACCGGCCGCGATGGCCGCGACGGTCGAGGCGTGGAAGGCCATGCCTCCTCCCCACTCTGTGGCCTCCTCCTGGGCGATGCCAACGGCGCCCTCCACGGCAGCCTCCCGCTGCGTGGCCCGTTGCCGGGCAACCCGAAGGTTGCAGGGCACCCCACAGGTGCGCTCGCAGGCGCGCGCCACATCCCTTTGGTGGGGAGCGACGCTGCTGCTGGAGCTGGCCTGGTCAGCCGGCATCCTCCCGCGGTGGGCCGACTCCACGTCGCTGCTGGGGCCTGACTTCCTTAGGAGCAGCGGACGGGGCTTGGCCTTGGCCTGCTTGGCGACTTCCAGGAAGTCGCCAAGGGTGGTGTGGCCGGGGTGGTGACCACCACTGGCCTGTTGGGGGCTGTGGGCCGGGGTCCGCCCCTGGCGCCTTGGGCGTCTTCGGCGGCCAGGGATTCCTGGTACTCCCGCCACTTCCTGTCCCGCTTCCTGTCCCCGGCGCAACGCTTTTCCTTGCCAGGAGACGCACTGCTGCTGCTGCTGCTGCCCTGCAGCGTGCGCGCGTTCCCCAGCTCCGGAACTCCTTGTCGATCATGTCCCACATGGAGGCGTTGATCGGGGCCCCCGACGGGTACTCGTTGGGATTCTCGTCCTCCTCAATCCCGTCGGGGCGCAGCCCTTCGCCGGGCCTGTCTGGGCGGATCCAGACCCTCCAGCGCTTGCGGAGGAAGCGGTACGCATACCCTTCCGCCCGCAGCCATTCCTCCACTGCCCGCAGGCGGTCCCCGCCCATGTTCTCGCGGAGCTCGAAGCTCCCGGGCATGCTGCCTTCGCACTGGGGATTGCTGTGGCGGTAGTGCTGCCCCCACAGCAACCCACGCAGTAGGCGCGCCGCATGGGGGTGGGGCTGCGGCCACGTCTTGCCCGCCTCATCCCAACTCACCATCGTCCCCCTCGATGGAGTGGTCCTGGGCTGGTTGTTGAGGTGGGTGATGTAGCACTGGACTGGGACTGCGGCCGGTGCTGGTCAGCCGGTGGTTGTGGAGGTGGTTGCTGTAGCTGGGAGTGCGGCCTTGCTGGTCGGCCGAAGGAACTCGTTGATGTCGGAGTTCGGGTCCCTGCTCTTCCTTCACGGACTCGGCGCTGTCGCTGGGCGGCGCTGCGAGCCGCTGCGCTGCGGTGCGAGCTGCGAGCTGCGAGCCGCTGCGCCGCGCTGCTCGGGGTTGGTGGCCCCGAGTGGCACGCGAGGGATGGGTAACCCCGCGGTGGTGAAACGCTTTTGACGCGTTCCCGTGGGTGGCCTGGCCACGGGACACTGCGGTGACACGCACAGGCAAGCAGGCAGGCAAAGCACTGCGCTCACAGGGGCATCATTACGCTCGTGTCATCAGACAAAGCGTTTCAGGATCCTTGCCACTCTGAAACAAGGGAACAAAAGTATGTACAGCAACACATCAGGATATGTACACATGGGGTTAAGACTGGACTGGGGGTAAGGGCATCACAGGACAATAGACACCCAGTCCCAACTCATATCCCAATCCCAGGTCCGACCATTCCAGTGGCTGATGGGGGCGGGGGCTCAAACACAACCCATGCCCTGCTCAGTCCGGACCCTGTAACCCTGCCCTTAGGGGGGTTGTCCCGCCCAGCCACAGGCGAGTTCCTCGAAACCAAGGTGCACCAAGGCCAACTGACAGTAGCTCCCTATGCTCCCTTAACAGCAGATCCCAACTCCTCTCTGAGCCAGAGATATGGCCCCGCCATTATCCCCTAGGAGTTGGTAGCTGAAAATGGGCTGTTTCAGCCGAAACTGACATTAACTCAAAAATCTCCAAAATTGACCCCTCGTACAGAACCGTGGGAGGTAGGGACGAGGCAACTGACCAAATGCTTTTCGAGTACGAACTCTTTGGAGCCCTCACCCAACCATCAGGGCACCACGGGTTCGTCAAGTGGGGTCATGATGCCAAAATCAGCAAAATGGGCATCATTCTCCCGCGTCGCTCGCCCGGCAGGGGCAAGGCCAATGGCTCACAGGATAGGAGGCAGGATCTGATACCAATGTCTGAGTGCAACACTTGGAATTGGGTCCGGGCTCCCTATGGGCATAGAGATATGGGGCCGCCAATTGACCACATGGGGGGGGTGAAATTCGGGTCCGAGAAGGGGGTCATTTTGGCTGCTCGAAATGAGCCAAAATTCGGGGGTGCTCCCAATAGTATATCTCCACGCCGCCTTGGAGATCGGATCGGCCATCCCATACACGATTCACCAGGAGTCCAACTGAGACTCCCTGGCTCTTGGAGCCCAAAGATCTCCATGCCACTCGGCGTGGTGACAATCCCAATTGGGTCCACAAATGCCAAATTGGCAAAATTGTCCACACTCACTTTGGGCTAGCACCTTGACAAAGGTTGCTCCGCCTCGCCCACGTGGTGTGCGAGCCATGGGGACCAATGTCCATATCACCCATGTCATATATGGTCCATTGGTCCATGCGTCCGGCGTGCACGAGGGGGCTGAACATGGTGCACGGCGGGCAGAAAATGTGGAAAATTGCTCAAAATGGCCGAAAATGCGCACACTCATGGTTGGGGCAAATGAGGCACATGCCCAACTTGGACCGGAGTGTGCCATAGGATTGGTATCAAGTCATATGCGTCCAACATATATTTTGGGCGTCGCCCAACCCCTCCGGTTTTGGGAATGGCAGGGTCGCCAAGTGAGCCCATGATTTGGGATAGTACCAAATCGCCAACATGGCGGCCACGGTATGCCAAGCCCAAGAGGAGTTATTCGCCTGGTCCAAGATATGATGGGCACGAAAGTATGTACCCCCAAAACATACTTGGGTCATGATGTCAATTGAGCGCAACGTTGAGATACACAGTCGCCACTTGACATCATGACGGGCCAAAAAAAGCAAAATTGGCGAAAAGACACGCAAAAGTGCCTTGAAAGGTGCACAAATATATTATAATATCTTCGGCTTGGATTGAGTAATCGACCAATCCTTCTAAACACAATGACTCGACACCAATGACCTTCCATTCCACATATGTGCTCCACTTGGGGCGCTTTGGAAGGTCGCGTGCGCTGCCTCCCAAGTGGGCACACGGAAATACGGAATATTGCAAAAAACACACCTTGCTCGCAACGCATCGCTTTGGGAGCGCTCCACAAGCGTCCCTTCACGAAGGTTAGGCTTGGGAGTGTTGGTTGGGAGTACAATGAAGGGCCTCCTGCGATATGGAGTCCATTGGCGGGTTAGTCTTGGACTGGTGCACCCGCCAAATGGGCACGCGATATGACACCAAATATGGCATACAACCCTACCCACGCCTTCTACACCCAACCTAGTGGCCTAGAATCGAAGTATGCCTATATTCTAATGTAACCTTGGTCCCTTAACACGCATGCAAGTGCTTTGGTCGGAAATCGACCTCCTTTCGGAAAGCCGAATTTTAGCATGCACGCAAAATATATTGCCAATATATATATGGAGATCATATATGCACTATCCGGGGAAGACAAGTGATATGCCCCGGATGTAGAGGCAAGCAAAGAGGGAGAAAACGCCAACTCAACATACTTCTACACGTACTTGGACGCCAAGTACGTGAAAAAGCGCACTTCTTCGAGAACACTCAAAATAAATAACCCTTTGGGTCTATGGAGTTGGGATCCCTTGGCCTCGTCCTATGACTATGGGGGGCAAAACCTCATACACAGTGCCTATGAGGCACGTTAGTTCGTCCTTGGGCGCTTGAACGCTCGTAACCCTTGTTATTCCACTTGGGGGTTCAAAGCGCCTTCGGCTGCCCAGATTTTCTGGGAAAAATCTGGGACGCGGTCCGTTATATCAAGGAAAAAATTGCGGATCACTCGAAGACTGTGTCAGTCTTAACTTCAAGAAAGATCGTTCTACAGAATTATCTAATGCAGTCCACGGAACAGGCGACGACAGGCGGCGCGACTGCGGCGATTTAACGACAATTGGAACTCGCGGTAGAAATCGGGTATTTCACCGATTTCTAACCGCAAATCGACCAAGACAGTAAATTTTTGGTAATTCCACATCGACTTAATGGTTAGAAATCGGATTCCAGATTTCGCGGGTTAGAGAACAGAGATATCCCGCTGACAGCCGGTGTCAACGGCTTCCGCACGGGTGTGACGGCTCACAGGCCTCCGGGCCATGGGCCATAGGTTCTGGGTACCGCTTCAGTAGGGCCCTGTCATACCTGTGCCAGGCGCCGTGGTCGTCCTCGGCCGGGAACTGCAGTGTGGGTGGGAGGGTGTCGTCTGGCAGAGTGGCCGCGGGTGGGGGTAGGTTGGGGATGATCAGGTCGATGTAGAGGGGTCGGTGGCCCGTGCCTGTGGGTGGGAGGTCCCCGTAGGTTGCTTCGTGGACGCGCACCGTGGTTGGGTCCCCTTAGCACGTGTCGATGCGGAATGGGTGGGTGCCGGCTTGGTGGGGGTAATGGGAGGGTGTGCTGGTGAGTCCTGCCGTGAGGTCCGTGAGGCCCAGTTGGTGCATGGCGTCCCGGACAGCTATGTCTGTGGCTGTGGGTAGGCCGGTGCGGTCGTCGTTGGTGGGGGCGGCGTTTAGGTAACCTATGATGATGGTGGGTGCCAGGAGGGAGAGTCGGCGGTACGCCAGGCTCAGGGCGTCCAGGAAGTCCTTGGTCTCCTCCCCGAATGGAACGTGCGTGAGTAGCAAGTTTAGCTGCCATCCGGGCCCCACGCAGTCGTACGCTCCGAGGCAACCATCCACTCCGAGGTCGGGGTGGGCATGCACGGTGACCGACGTCTTGTGGTAGAGGGGCACCCCCCGTTGCCAGTGGGCGTGATATTTGTTCCCCTCCAGGTCGAGGATCGGTGCTGGTTCGGGTTGGTCCACTCTGCGGCGTGCTTGCTCCAGGAACCTCAGGAGGTCTGCGCCTTGGGGGTGTGGCCCGGGCATGGCTTGCAGTGTGGCGGCCTTGGTGGGGTCGTAGGTGACCGCAGGCTCGTTGAGGATGTTGATGCGGGCGTGGGCTTCCGCAGGTGCCGGTTCCTGGGGACTGGTAGTAGGGGGGGCGGGCCGTGTCCGGCCCTGGCCCCGTAAGGCGTCGAGGAGGTCGATGACGCCCTGAGCTGCGGGTGCCTTGCGGTTCCGCTTCTGGGGCTGGGGTAGGGGCCATGCATTGTGGACTTCGCCCGTGTACTCGGTGCGGGTGAGGTGCTCCGTGTTGGGGGTGCACAGCTGCATGGGGATCATCTCACGACCGGTTCTGTCTCGCCAGAGTTTGATGGTGCGCCCCACCTTCTTGTCGTTGGCGGTGGCCGGGTCCCACTTGACGTGCATCTTGAACCCCTGGTGGTCCCTGGTGACAAGGTACCGGTGCTTGACCTCCCCTGCGGCCCATATCCACTTGGAGGGGCCCGCGGCCGTGGCGTACTAGAAGGGTAGCTGCACCCTGGTACCGATGGCGTATTCGGGATACAGGGCAGCGGCTTCCTCTTTGGTCCAGCTCTTCGACTTGGCTCTTGGCTTGGGCGCGGGTTTGGCCTGTGCGGGGGCCTTGCGCTTCTGCGCACCTTGGTGGCGCCAGCAGCGGGTTGTCCCCGTTGGGGAGGTGCGCCCTGGGACTGCTGTACGGGTGCGTGGCCCGGTGCAAACACGGGGTGTTCGCGTGCCGCTGGGACGTCGGGCTTTGACGTGGGGACGGGGTCCTTCAGCTGGAGCACTTGCTTGGTCATGATGCCAAGCACTTCCTCGGCCTCCTGCAGGGCGTCGGGCGGGTCCGTGGGCCAGGTGAGGAGCCGGTGCCCGGTGCCTGCCCCGTGGCGGCGCATGTGGGCCGTGTAGCGGGTGGCGTGGCGTGTCCACGCTGGGGTGCGTTCCGGGGGGAGGGGGCCTTCTGGCGCCCCCTGCGCCCAGTAGAGGGCGTAGTGCAGCGCTTCCCAGGCTGCCTCTGGGGCGTGGGGGATGCGTGCGGCGGGTCGCAAGCGGTCCCCTCCGCGTGGTTGGGGCGGGACTTCGTCGTCGGGGGCGTGTGCCGTTGCCCGTCTGACCTTGCTGTGGTCGTCCCATTCCACCGTCCACCAGGTGTCCCGGTGTTTGAGGATGTGGACCTCCGTGGTGGTCGGGGGGGCGTCCATGGCGTCCCAGCTGACGAGCTGGATGGAGCGGACTTGGGAGTGGGTCTTCGGGGGTGCTCGCATGCTGAGGATTTGGTGGATGTCCTCGGCGGTAGGGCCCGTGTCGGGGGCGTCCTGCGCTGCCTGGGCTAGAGGTTGGGAGGGGCGGTCCTCCCAGAGGCGGGAGGCGGACGCCATGGCGTACATGGCTGCGATCAGGACGTGTTCTGTCAGCCCTTCCACCATGAGGTGGTTTTCCCCCTCCAGGTCACGGGGGACGGTGGCTTCTGCCTTTAGGCTGAGGAGTGCAATGGCGCGTTTGGGTCCAGGTGTGGTGTGCGTCGGCTCATCTGGCGGGCGTCCGTCGGATGGGGTGTGGGGTGGGCGCTTATGGAAGGGGGATGGTCCCACCGCCAGGTGCTCGACAAGGTGTAGCGGTATGGCGTGGTGGCGGTCCGCTGCGGGCAGAAGGTAGGGGTGTGGGTCCCCGGGTATGGTGCCGAGGTATATGCCCCCCCTGTAGGTAGGGGTGGGCAGGGGTTGCTGCAGAGCGCCTGCGCATGGTAGCGCGCACCGGGGGTTGCAGTTGGTGCATTGGGCTGTTATGGGGTGCGGTACCGCGTACACGGGGAAGGGCCCTACCGCGCGCTGCATGTGGCGGGGGATGACGGTGCGGAGGTCCGCCACCCGTGCCGTGCGGCTTTCGCCATAGTATATCCAGAGTGTGTCCCCCAGTGCCATTTTGGGGCGTAGCTTGCGGGCCAGTAGGTTCAAGGTGCTTTTGTGGGTGGCCTCGGTGACAGTGCCGGGTCCAGCGTTAATGCGTGGAGCAGGTGGTTTTGGTGGTGTGCCGCGGCCCGTCTGCGGGCTGTGTGGAGGGCGGTGCTGTGGGCGGTAGGGGGCGCGTGGTGGGTGGGCCTTTTGCGCTGGGTCGGGGCGACGTGTAGTGGATGCTTCAATGCCGGGTGCGGCTGGTCTTGCGGTGGCTGGAGGCCAGGGTAGGTGGTGAAGGTGTATATGCCGACGGGGGAGCGCTCATGCGTGGCCTGGAGGTAGTAGTGGTCGCGACCCGTGTTGTGGGTGACGATGACGTTTGTCGTTGGTATGTCGTAGTGGAGTGCGGTATTGGGGAGTTGTTTGGTGATGCTTGCCTTCGCGTCCCCGGTTTTGGGCGCGGTGTCGTGGGGCACGAAGATGTGGAGGGCCCACGGATCGTGGGCAGGGAGGTCGAGGTCCGGTAGGGTGGGATGAATGGGGCGTCCCCAGAAGTGTGCGAAAGCTGGGTTGTGGCGTGCCGCCGTTTCTTTGATGATGGACGGTGCCCTTTGGGGTGGCGCCCCAACTTGCGGGGCCATGGCGGCGACAGCCTGGGCGATCGCTGTGAGGTCTGGGCCGATGCCAGGCTGGTCTGCCGGTGGCTGCAGGCCCCGTTCTGGTGCGGGGTAGTGCCACCATAGGGTGTAGCCCTTTTGCGTGTTATCCTGGGGGATGTGCACGAGGCCCTGGTGGTTGGAGATGGCGGTCTTGAGTGCTTCCGCTGCCTCGCGGTGGAGGGTGCGCGTGTAGGCCCAGAATCCGGTGGGGGGGGGCGCCCCGGTGTGGGATTCGGCCGTGGTGGGGGCCGGCTCGAGGGTGTGACTGGTGAGGGAGGGTCTGTGCAGCCCTTCGTGCAGGGAGGCGCACACGTCTGCCCACCTGTCCGCCCATCCCTGTTGCGCGCTTCCTGTGTCTGCCCCTGTGGGCAGTCGCACGATGACCAACTGCCAGGGGTGTGACCCCGGTACTACGGTGGGGGGTGTGGTGTGCTCGTGAGCGTGCAGCGATACTGCGGTGTCTGCGTTCGCCGTCACGTAGTCCTCTCCCTCTGCTGTGTGGACGTTTTCGACGGCGGCCTCTCCCTCTAGGGTTCGGAGGAGGTGTGTGCCGGGGGGCCGCGTGTGCGTCTCCGCGTCCCGGAGCTACAGCTACGTGAGCACCACGGTGCCGCGGAGGATTTCCCCCCACGTGAAGGTGCCTTCGGGTCATGCCCACTGCAGGGGCAGTGTGCAGCGTCCCCGCGAGTCGTTGCTGGCATGATAGTCGTGGGGGAGGTGATGTTTGGTGAGCCGGTGCGGCATGCGTTCGGTGGTGGCTGTGAGGGGGTCCCAATTACATTTCTCCGGGGGGTGTGCGTCTGCGTCGTCCTCCTGGGGCTGGGCTAGCGGCAGCGCCTGTGCATTGGGTGTGGCGTCGGGTAATCCGCTGTGTGTGAGGATGTAGAAGCCCTCGGGGGTGAGTTGGAGGACGATGTCCCACTTCGCCGTCTGCTCTGGGGACCACTGGTGGGGTCCGTCCTGCGGTCGGTGGAGGGTGACCTGGTGGACCCATCTCCAGCTGTGGTAGGCGAGGAGGCTGAGGACGGGGTCTTGCTCCGGGTCCTCCACGCTTTCCACGTATGCTGTCATGTCGGTGACGTCGACGGCGTACTCGTCCTCCCATTCTTGTGTGGGCGTGCCTGGAGAGGGGGGGGCGGTGTTGTACCCGTGGAGCCCCGGCCCCGTGACGTCGGGCAGGTCGTGCTAGAGGGACGCCCGGTACTCGGCGGGCCCTTTGCTGGCTTCGTGGGTGGGGTGGTGGCGCCGCAGGGCGTTGGACAGGTGCGTCCAGGGCGCCTGCTCGCGGGGGGGGGGGGGGGGCGCGGGGGGGCATTATGCGGGCTGGGGTTCGCGGGGCCGCTTGCTGCGGGCTCGAGCTCCGGCGGGGTGAGGTCCATATGATGCTCCGTGCCCTCCGTGTGTTGGAGCTCCAGCTCTAGCAGGCTGTCGATGTCCAGGGCAATGGGATCATTGTGTGTGTTCACGTGTTGGGGTGCTGCTTCATGGCACGGTGGGCGTGTGATGCTGGTGCTCGGGGCACGTGCGGCGGCCGGTGCGGGGTCGTGCCCCGGTGTCCGGGGAAGCGCGCCGTTTGGCGTGGTTGTGGTGTGTGGCTGCTCGCTGGTGACTGTCCTGGCCGGTGGTGTTGCCCCTGTGTGCGGTTCGGTTTGTGGCCGGTGGTGGGCATTGAGCTGGCGTGAGGTGTGCGGGGTTTCCAGGGGTGGTGCCAGTGGGTCGGGGCGCGGAGTCGGCGTGGCCCGGCTTCGTTCCTGTGTTGGTGGGCTGTGGTGTCCCATGTCCCCGGGTGGGGGAGGGGGGTGCGGTGCGGTATGGTGGTGTTGTGTTGTGTGGTGGCCTTCCCGGTGGGGGGGGGGGGGGCACCGTGTCCAGGTCTCCCGGGCTGGGTTGTCGCCCGTCGCTGGTCCTCTGGCGGTGTGGGGCAGCCCCGCGCGGTCTCCTGGTCGTCCTCCTGGCGTGTTTCAGTACGTGGGCCGTGCGGGGTCGGTGTGGCGTGGGGCCTGGGGTCCCCTGGGGCGGGGTGTGTGGGACTGGAGTGTCGCAACCAGGGGGGTGTGGTCGTGTGGTGCTTGGGGGTGTCGGCCCACCGTTGAGTGGGCCCAGTGGTGCGGGGAGCGCCGTGTATGGGCCACGCGCGGGCTATTGCGTTTGCGGGGTCCGCGGGTCGGTGGGTCGCGGCATCTTGGGCGTGTTGTGGCCCCGGTGCGGCGCCCGCGGGTGGTGAGTGGCGGTGTGTGGCTGGGGTGTATCGTCTCCACGTTGGGGGGGGGGCTATTTGCTCGGGTGTGGGGTGGGCCCGTGGTAGGCTGCCGGCTGGTAGCGGGTGTCGGGGCCTCACTGTGGTTGGGTCTTCCGCGGTGTCCCCTTGGTGCGTCCCGTGGTCGTCTCTGGTCGGCTGGCTGAAGGGGTTTTTTGGGGTGTACCGCATCCATGGAGGCACCATTGTGTGTTGGCGCGCCTCAGCGGGGGGTGCGGTGGGTTGTGGGGGTGGGGCTTGTGTCGGTGTCGTCCGTGTGGTTGGCGGTGGTGTGTCGTGTGTCGTCCTCGGCGGCTCCTGATGGTGGTCTGTCGTGGTGGTGCCTGGGGGGTTGTCTTGGGCTTGGCGGTTCCTGGGAGGGTGCGGGACATGCGGGGTCGGGTTGGCTGGGGGGGGGGGGGGGCGTGTGTGGGGGTGCGTGTTTGCCTTCTGCTCTCCCCGCGGTCTCTTCCTCTGCTTTTACCTTGCTCCTCTCTTTTCGCTGGCTTGTTTTGCTTTGTTTTTTTTGGGGGAGGGGGTGGCTGGGGTGCTGTGCGGGGGTGTGGCTGTGTGCCGGTGCCGGTGTTGGTGTGGGCGTGGGTGTCGTGGGGGACAGGGGTTTGGTGGCTGTTGCGCTCTGGGTTCCCTGTGTGTGCGCCGGTTCCCAGGCTTCCGGTTTCCAGGGCGCCGGTCCGGGGGGTGCTGACGGCTGGTGGTTGGCGGCAGTGGTGGCGTGGCGCTTGCGTGGGTGGTCGCAGCTCCTGGGTAGTGCCTAGGTCGCGTGGCCGGGCGCGGGCGCGCGTGTGGGTGTGTTCATGGCGTGGGCTGATGGGGTGGTGGGCAGTGTGGGCGTGGCTGGTTTGTGTGGGTGTCGGATATGTGTGCGCCGAAGGCGCGGTGGGTTGGGCTGGGGCACTGTGGGCGATGCAATGGGTGGAGGAGATGCTGGTGACGCCTACGGGGGGGGGTCCTGTAGGCGTCGAAACGGGTTTCCGTTGCTGACGTGGGTGCTTCAGGTGATGCGCCGGGCGGCGACGGGGTTGGTGACGCTGATGGTGTCATAGGTGACGGGGCGGGTGCTCGGGGGGGCCTGCGGCTCCGGAGGTCGCTGTAGGTGGTGCAGTGGGTGGTGGTATAACTGGTGATGTCGGCGCTGAGGGTGCTGCAGGTGACGTCGATGGTGAGGGCGCTGCGGGTGATGTTATGGGTGGTGGCGATGTTGATGTGGGTGTTACAGGTGGTGTGCAAGCTGGTGGCGCCGCTGGTACTGTCCTTGCGTAGGGTGGTGCTGGGGGTGCTGTGGGCGGTGGTGTCGTCGGTGGTGCCGATGGTGAGGGTGACGCAGGCGATGCACCGGGTGATGGTGAGGCCGGTGTGTGCTGTAGGTGACGCGTTGGGAACGGGTGGTCGGGGGCTGGAGGGGGGGTTGCCGTTGACGCAACGGGCGATGGTGGCGCTGGTGCCGCAGGTGGTGGATCGGGTGATGGTGTTCTTGGTGATGCCGACCAGGTGGTTTGTCTGCCTGTCTGCCCGCGGAGTCGGTGCCGGCGTTGGGTCGTTGCCTGTGCGTGTGGTGGTGGCGGTGGCAGTCGGTGCGCCGGGCGCTTGGTGGGCCTGGTTGGGTGCGGATGCGCGTGTTGGTGTGTACTTGGTGTGGGTTGCGGGGGGTTTGTAGGCGGCGGGTGCGCTGTTGCCGTGCGTGTGGCGGTTTCCTTTGTCTGGTGGAGCATGGCCGGCGTGTGCTTTGCGTGGATGCTGTGGGGTCTGGTCGGCGTGGGTGGTTTCGGTGTGGGTGTTTGGGGTTCGGTGCTGGCTGTGGGCGTGTCGTCCGCGCGGTGTGGTCGGGCGTGATGGTGGTGCCGCTGGCGACGTCGATGGTGACGGTGCTGCAGGTGATAAGGGTGGGACGGCGGTGTTGGCGGTTTCTCGTGTGGGTGCTGTGGGTGGTGTTGAGCGTGGGGGTGTTGCAGGTGTGGTGCCGGGTGGATGGTGGTGTGCCTGGCGACGGCGTCCTGAGTGCTGTCGGGGTGGAGGGTGTTGTTGGTGATGCTTTGGGTGGCGGTGCCGCCGGTGAGAGGCTGCCGGAGAGGAGGGGGCGGTAGTGCGGCCGGGCGCGATGTTGGGTTATTCGATGTGGGTGGTCAGTTGGAGGTGGGTGCGGCTGGTGGTGTGGCGCTCGGTGTGTGGGGCCTGTGCCGGGTATCTTAGATGCGCTTGTTGGTGCGGGTGTGTTGATGGCGGCGGTATGTCCTCCTTTCTGCCCGTGGAGTTGGTGCCGGCGTTGGGTGGCTGCCTGTGTGCGGTTTGTGCCGTTGTGTGTGGCGGTGGTGGTGGGGGTCGGTGCGCTGGGCGCTTGGTGGGCGTGGTTGGGTGCGGGTGTGCGCGTGGACGTGTACTTGGTGGGCAGCTTGTGTTGTCTGATGGTGCGTGGCTGGTGTATGCTCTCCGTGGATGGTGCCGGTGTGGGTGCTTGGGGTTGGGTGCTGGCAAGGAGATTAGTTTTTCTTCTTCTGCTGGGACAGAGTCTCAGCCCGGGTTAGTAGCTGTCCCTCGTTCTTCTCAACGAGGTAGGAGCGAAAGATGGGGTTGATACTCCCATCTGGCTGTATAAAGGCGGACATGGGTTAATT